>BLYF01000006.1:131867-157199 GCA_014905255.1 Herpotrichia juniperi | reverse complement strand
CCCCCCCCCCCCCCCCCCACACACACACACACTGGCCATCCATGAGGTGCCATGATGCTGACTCTGCCGCCCAAGGATCGTGTCTACTGCCAGGACAACCGCCGTCCTTCAATCTACACCGCTGCCATGATGCTCTTCCGCGACGACATTCTCAAGACACCTACCTCTGACGTCGAGGGCAGGCTGGTCCTCGGACTGCTGACCCATGTCATCCTGGACCAGATACAAATGGAGCGGGACGGCGATGTCATCGACAAGCATCTTATCAAGTCTTGCGTGTACATGCTCGAAGGACTGCACGAAGACGACCACGAGTCGGAAGAGCTGCGCCTCTACAATGCTTCATTTGAACGCGAGTATCTGGACACAAGCCGGGAATTCTATCGCCAGGAGGCCGAGCTTCTTCTTCGGGATTCCGACGCCGGCGCCTACTGCAAACATACGCGACGGAGGATATACGAAGAGGAGGAGCGGTGCAAGTCAACACTGCTGGAGGCGACAAGCATCAAGATTCAAAAGGTCGTCGAGGACGAGCTGATCAAGAACCGGATTCACGAGTTGGTCGAGATGGACAGTGGAGTGCGCTTCATGATCGACAACGAACGGTTGGATGAGCTGAATCTCATCTACGATCTCAACAACCGTGTTGACGAGAAAAAGACGGAGCTCACGCGAGCCATCCAGAAACGGATCGTGGATATGGGCACAGATGCGAATAACGCTGCAATCGCTGCATCGCAAGCCACACCAGCTACCCTTGAGGCTGGGGAGAAGGGCAAGGGTCCTGCGCAAGAGAAGAGCCTAAACTCGCAAACCGTCGCCGCGATCAAGTGGGTCGAGGACGTCCTGCAGCTCAAGGACAAGTTCGAGAAGATTTGGAAAGACTCTTTCAATTCGGACAACCTTTTACAGACAGCTCTGACACGCAGTTTCGCCGACTTCATCAATGCATCCTCGTTCCCTCGATCCTCCGAGTACATCTCACTTTTTATCGATGAGAACATGAAGAAAGGCATCAAGGGCAAGACAGAAATGGAGATTGATACCGTGTTGGAGAAGGCCATCATACTCCTACGCTATGTCCAGGACAAGGACCTCTTCGAGCGGTACTACAAGAAGCATCTTTGTCGGCGACTCCTCATGAACAAATCTATCAGCAACGAAGTCGAGAAACAGATGATCTCTAAGATGAAGATTGAACTCGGAAACAACTTCACTCTGAAGCTGGAGGCCATGTTCAAGGATATGACCATCTCAGAGGAGCTGACCTCTGGATTCAAGCAGCATGTTGATGGACTCGGCGAAAAAGACCCCAAGCGCATTGAGCTGGCAATCAACGTACTGACGAGCATGACGTGGCCGCTTGAGACGATGGGTTCGGGAGACGATGAAGAGGGCAAGCGACCAAAGTGCAACTTCCCGACTGCCATTGACAAAATCAAGCGCGGATTCGAAAAGTATTACAACCAAAAGCATTCGGGTCGGCAACTCACCTGGCTTGCAAATATGGGCTCTGCAGACATCAAGGCTGTGTTCCCCAAGGTCCCGCAAAAGGATGGGTCGTTCAAAGAGCGGCGCCACGATCTCAATGTCTCCACTTATGGCATGATCATATTACTTCTCTTCAACGAACTACCTACCGGCCAGCATTTAACCTTTGAAGAGATCCAAGCCGAGACGAGTATTCCTGTGAACGACTTGATAAGGAATCTGCAGTCCCTCGCTGTGGCGCCCAAGACGCGCATCCTTCTCAAGGAGCCCATGTCCAAGGATGTCAAGCCGACAGACCGTTTCTTCTTCAACCAAGGCTTCAACGGTAAGTTTGTGAAGATCAAGGTTGGTGTCGTGTCGAGCGGAAACAAGGTGGAGAGCGATCGGGAGCGACGTGAGACGGAGAAGAAGAACGACGATTCTCGAGGATTTTGCATCGAGGCCGCGGTGGTGCGGATTATGAAGTATGTTTTCGCACTCCATCACGGATGTCCCGAATGCTAACGTTCGTCTCTAGGCAACGTAAAGAGCTTGCACACCAACAGCTTGTCCTCGAAACCTTGAGCCAGCTCGCTGCCCAGTTCAAACCGGAAGTCAACATGATCAAAAAGCGGATTGAGTCACTCATTGAGCGCGAGTACCTAGAGCGGATAGAGGGCGCAAAGGTCGATTCTTACCGATATTTGGCGTAGTGGACAAGAAGGTATTTTCGATGCGCGACTCACATTGTAACCACTGGTGTTCTGGCGCGGTATTTTCCTTTGGTCTGACCTTTCTTGCATGGCATGGGTGAAGGAGTCGCTCGATTTGGTGTTCAATGAATGGGCTCAGGTTGGGCACAAGGAAGAAAGAATGGTTCACTAGCCAACATGGGACCCTGGCTTTTGGTAGAGATATCACTATGGTGTCGCAAGACTGTATATTTTGCATCTCTGATTGAGAGTGACCAGGACGGGTGATATCTAGATGGTGAATAGGAAACAGCCAGCGAAGCCTCAAGTTGATGAGAAGAGCTGCAATGGACAACTGCAACACACGTGCACCGATCAGTCTTGAGATTGCAAATTGATTGTATTGAGTGCATAAATGCGATTTGCCAAACGACGGACATTTGAAGCAACCAACAACGGGAGGCCTCAAGCGCAGGAACATGTGGTCAGGCGCTCGGCGTTCGTGGGGCTGGTGTCGGTGTTTCGAAACACGTTTCGCAGGCATCCATTCCTCCAATCCGCGATGTACCAGGACGAACAATCCATGCTGCGGCAGATATGGTTCGCCTTGAGTTCTCGTTAGGGATGCGAAACACATTGAGAGGTCCACTGGTTCGTCTGGTGTTCGGTGTTTTATCGTCTGGGGATGTTACGCTGGTGTCGGGATCTTCCTAAGAGCGGGAGAGCAACGCGCTTACCACTAGATGAAGAGCACATGGAAGGGCGGATCTCAACGAGTACCTGTCTATCGGGACGGGATTGCGTACAGTGCAATCTCCTTGTCTCGAACCTTGTATATGTTGCTGTGTATATAACCAACAAGCTAGCACTTGAACTGTATTTGCAGCGGTTCGTACCACATGCAGCGCAGATTCTCAACACATTGGTGAATATTCTAAGGCCACGGTTGCAACATGGGCGTAGGGCTAATGCAGGTACCTTGGCGTGAAATCTCTTATCGATACGTAAGTCGCTACAAATACACGCTTGTAACGGACGATGAGGGGATTTTGTGAGTGGCTAGTCTGGATGACGTCCGTGGAGATTTTGTGTGGAGAGATGGAGAAGTGTTGAAAATGGACAGGGAAGAAAGCGGAAAAGATGACGAGAGGATAGATAGCGGTAGTCAATAGGACTGGATAAATCCAAGAAGTCAGCTCAAGGCCCTCGAAGCAACCAGAAGCATATGGTGCTGGGCAGCTTATCAGTCATGCAAGTCTATATCCGGAAGTCAGTCAACGAGGCCTCAAGCTACACAAAGTCGGGCGGTTGCTGGGCAAGAGGAAGCGGAGATTCAGCAGACACCGAGTCGTGCGCTACTTGTACGGAGATGAAGCATGGCACCGTCGTCGGGTCCACTGTCCACGCCTCGACAACGTGTCTCGTCCCAGAGCAGCCTGTGAACAAGCCTGTGAGCCGCCTGGGCTGCCTCGTTCTGCGCGTTCCTGGCTGCTGAAACGGCGGCGTTCTGCGGCGGCAAATTGAGCGCCGCCACGGGTGGCCCGCAAGAAACAAGCTTCCGCACGCCGATCGCCCAACAGAACGGGCGGCAATGCTGGTTGGACGGCTGGGTGAATGTCGTGACCTGTGCCTGGCTTGCCCCTGACGACACGGCCTGGAGAGCGGGGCGGACCTGGTCTCACACAGGGCTAAGAAAAGTCTGTCGCTTCGTGCTGACTGCCGCGCTGACAGCCCAGCTGCGCCCGTGTTTGTGCGCTGTCCAGGTCCGGCGTTTGCGTAGGTGGTGGTAGGTGGTGGTAGGTGGTGGTAAAAGCAAAGCACCACTCCGTCCCGCCGCGCCCGTATATGAACTGCCCCGGCCCCAGACCCCCCCCCTTCTCCCTACCTTTTTCTCGCTCACTACCCAGTTGCTGTTGCGTCCATTCCCTCCGAGCAATCGCTCGTTCCATTCTTTGTCTCCATAGACACCACTCTCTTTCCACTTGCTCTGCAATAGCCCTGGTCGGCCTCGATTCATTACAGATTCCTGCGCTCGAAGCTGCATTTGAAAAACACCCTCGAACACAATGTCTTCTACCATCAAGTTCAGCCTTCTGGCTCTCATATCCACCGTCGCCGCGGTCCCCCATTACGGCCACCACAAGCACCACAAGGGTGGCAAGGCACACGGCACTGGCACTGGAGGAGCTTACCCAGCCTATCCCACTGGTCTGAACGGCACTGCTCCTCAATTCCCTACTGGCAGTGGCGCCGTAGCCGAGCCTACTACCACCATCCTGAACACCTTGATCTCTACTGAGACCATTGTGTCTACCGTCTACGCCACGAGGCCAGGCGTCCCGGAGCCCAGCTCCGTCGGCATCGTCGAGATCACCACCGACGCTGCCGCCGTCTGCGGACCGGAGACAGTTGTCGTTACCGCAACCGAACAGATCACTGTCACCGTTTCCGCCTCAGCGCCCTCTGATGTCGTTCCAGTGCCGTCCGAAATCCCAGCCTCCTCGGCCGTGGCTGAGTCGTCCAGCCCCTACGGTAAGCGAACCGATTGGGAAAACGTCGACTATGACTTCTCTAACGTAAACTGGGCTGAAGTCTTTGCGAGCTCTGCACCTGCACCGGCTCCTGCTCCTGTCGCAACCCCGAAACCTGCTCCGGTTGTTGAAGCCCCCGCGACCACATCCGCGCCTGTCGTTGAAGCTCCGGCCCCCGTTGCTGAGGTGTCTGCTCCCGCCGTCGCCGAGAAGCCGGTTGCTTCATCTGCACCCGTTTCCAATGCCGGCTCGTACAGCGGCGGCAAGCGTGGTCTTGCCTACAACGATGTCAACCTTTGCAGCTCATTCTCCGGAGGCAAGTTTGGCTTCGCTTACAACTGGGCTCAAAGCGAGAACAACGCTCTTCCCGACGGCGTCCAGTTCATCCCCATGATGCACAAGACCTCCGACTCCAGCGCCGAGGCGTTCCTCGCCAACGTTGACGCTGCCGTTGCCAAGGGATCCACTGTCGTTATGGCCTTCAACGAACCTGACCATACTGAACAGGCTAACATGTCTCCTGAAGCCGCTTGCACCGAATGGGCCAACTACCTCCAGCCAATCACTAGTTCCCACCCCAATGTTGCTATCCTCAGTCCCTCGGTCACCAACGGCCCTGCTCCCATGGGTCTTGACTGGCTCAGCCGATTCCAGAAGAACTGCCCTACCGCTACGTGGCACGCCGCCAATATCCACTGGTACGACATCTACGATGACCAGACCTTTGACCGCTTCAAGACCCACGTTGAGTTGGCCATCAGCACCTTCAACAAGCCTGTATGGATTTCCGAGTTCGGCCTCAACCCCGGATCCGCCACCCCCGAACAGGCTGCTTCCTTCCTCAAGCAGGCCCTTGCTTACCTTGACGGCAATTCTTCAGTTGAGGGCTACGCTTTTTTCATGGTTGGCACCGACACTAGCTTCAACATGCTTAACGCTGGGAACGGTCTCTCCGCCACTGGCGAGGTCTATGCCTCATCATAGACAAAGTCATATACTTCGTGGGTTTGCTTTTTGGCGCTTTCAAAATTTCTTGGACTCGGATATGGGGATTGGGTCGGATACAGGTTACTAGGGGAATATATACGAGACACATTTGATGCGTTCGTCTATATTATTTTTTATTCGCTTCGCTATTGATATCTTCGGGGCAGGGGTTTGGTGTGCTACTGTAGCTACGCGGGTGAGATGAAATTTATCAGTTGTCAAGACGACAGCTTGAGACCAAATATTCTGTTCTGCGTGACCTGCACTGCAATAACACAAACGCATGAGACTGCTAAAATCTTGCTCTCGGAGAGTAGGTTGGTTGACTTCTTGGCTTGTATGTTTCTATAGCCTCTCTTAAAAGCCAACTCGTTAGACGGAAGTAGTTGTTTAGGCAAAGAAGCATGCGGTCATTCAAAGGCTGTTTCATTACCTGTCGTCATTCTGCGATAAAATGCCCTTTACCACTTCCTCGCTTTACCGAACGTTGGGGGATGAGCGGTAAAATTGAGATTGATATTCCCAGGATTCGGTATTTAGTACTCCTTACTTCTGCCGCGCCCGACCGCCCAAAGTACAACGAATTAGCTTCCACCTCTGTCAATACGACCTCCGGTTAGACTAGATTCCTTAGCGTATATGCCATACGTCAACTTTCCATTAACTCCAACGGTGTTTGGCTTTTCTCCGAGGCACCACTTAAAACCCTTCACACCTTTCGACATCGATGGATATATATGTCGAGATGCCACAGGTTTGTTTCTACATCCTGCATTCCGATACGAGTCTGAGTTAGAAGTAGCTTGGCCAACAGCTCCAAGAATACCTCTCTTCCAGCATATCGACACACTGACCTATCAGCCCTCGTACCACGGGCAATTCGTCAGCATCGGATTGAACGTAACCTACCATGCCAGCCACTATATCACGATTCCAGCATGGGCCTGAGAGGAAACGGAAAGCCCATGCGAAGAGTCGAAAGGGATGCGGAAACTGCAAATTAAGACGAGTCAAGGTAAGCCCATTTTCGGATGAGTGAGATATTCTCATTGATCGAGGGTAGTGCGACGAAGGGCAGCCGCAGTGTCAGAAATGTGTCTCTTACGGTGTATCGTGCAACTACGACGGCATGAAGCCAAGTTTGGACCTTTCCGCGCAAGGCTCATTCCAAATAGACTTTACAGAAAAAACCTCTGTTTCAATTAGTGTGATCGATATGGGGTTGTCGCCCCCAGTCTCGATCAACCAATGCATGGTCGCAATGGCCAACAACTTCCTCAATACAGGGTCCTTGGATATGGGAACCGAATCGACGGGAAACAACTTTGGTCACTGGCACGGAGCGAACTTCTGGACATTTACGGAACGAGATCTTGGCACGATGAAGAGGTTCCGAGAGAGAACTGTCATGACGATTGGGACGAAAAAGACAGCGCCGGCGTACAGGGACTGTGTATACCAGCTCGCATTTCAGGTATGTCCATGCAGTTACTACTGTCTTAGTCAGATTTCTTAGGCACAGCTAAGCTTCCCTAGCACCCCTTTCTCATGCACATGGTCCTTAGCTTGACTCTTATGCACGACGCTTACCTAGCCAAACATTCCCCTGCCCTTGCAGCGACTTACACCCACAACTCTCTACAACACTGGAGCACAGCGACCAAGCTGTTTAATACCGTTCTCTCTAATCCAATTTGCCCAGCTGCACGCGATGCTATTTGGGCCACCGGCGCTCTTATTGGTGCTACTGTGTTTGCGTATGTCGAATCACCTGACCCTTTCGCTGCCTGGCCTTTGAAGCCCTCGGACCCCAACGACCTCGATTGGCTCAAACTTAGCGAGGGTAAGAAGGCTATCTGGAAAATTGCGGATCCATTGAGACCCGATTCAATCTTCCACAACATCTCCAAAGAACACAGTTTTGTCGACGTGCCCAAGTGGATCAAAGCGAACGACCTATCTAGCCTTCCGAATGATGTACTCGCTATATTTGACATAACGCCTAGAAGCACAGTGCTCAACAACGTCTACCATCTTCCCGTGCTAATCCTTGCACGTCTTCACGATATGACTCCAACGCATGACAATATGCTGAACTTTTTGTATTTCATGGGATACATGACAGCGACGTTCCGAGATCTACTGGAGGCGAAAGATCATAGGGCACTATTATTGCTCGGATGGTGGTTTAAAAAGCTCCAAGATGGAGAACTCTGGTGGCTGACAAAACGCTCGAGAGTAGAGGGAGAAGCCTTGCGAATTTGGCTCGAAAGATGGTATGGCGACGGGGTGCTTTCGGAGTTGTTTGAAAGGCTGGCCAGGAAGAGAGGTGATGGAATTGGATGTGGAACAAGGAAGAGGGTATTGGTTCAGGACAGCAAACCTGCGCTTCCTGGAGCGTGGTGTGGTGTACCTGCGGCGTACGAAGGCATGGATTGTCCGGTGCAGTGAGCTTGAGAGTAGCATCTCAACACGATTGGATCGACTCTCAATCTTAAGATTAATCAAGCCCTCACTGGCGGACGCTCAAACCCAACCCCACCCACCTTATCGAAAATTTGCAGATCGTCTTCCTGCGCCAGTTCTCTTTCCATATTGATTTCTTTGCTCGTTTTCAACACCTCATGGCATTTCTGAATCTGCAGACTTGAAATCCACTCGCAATCATACAAGCCGACAGCGAAGGCTGTAGGCCTAAATTCATTCTGCTCCAGATTTCCTGTAACAACATCTGAACTAGTACATCTATATCTCAATCATCACAACAAAGATCGTGGCTCCCACCTCTCTAGCTACTATCAGTATCTCTGGGAGATTCTTATTATATTATTCAATCGGCCTGCCATGTTACAGCGGCAACAAGCTCCATGTTCCTGTTCAAGATTGCATTTTACAGGGCTGTCGGCCCTAACTATACCTTCCATTTCCCGTCTGTATATCCGACTTCCTCATGAAATTCCTCCAGCAGATACCGCACAAGGTCAAATTTCCTCTAGCTTGCAGCAATGAACACGGGGGATAGTATAATTCCTGTGAGAAACATACTCTAAGCGCATTTTTCATTCCTCTCTTCGTTCTTTATGCAGCTCATCGCCCTTTCACTCTCCGGTGGCATCGGTGGGATATTTTTCCTTCACCTATCACAAACATCAACATGGATATGAATCCAGATTCTGCCGCCTGCACCATCACTGGAGTCCTGATTTTGAGTTTTCCTTGGTTGAATATTGAATGCCTCAACAGCAAAGTACCGACTCGCCCTGGTTCGATAACGAAGGATGCAATATAAGCTTCTCGCCATGTGTATATATTGGAACAGCGCCCCAGTCAAGAAGCCGCGTCACGAACCTCGCTCTATTGACCCCCACGTCTCCCATTTTCTCGTTTTCCTCTTTGCTTCCATTCCTCGTCTCATGCTTGGGTACGGGAACTACGCTAAGGTCCAACAACTCGACCATCACGTTGGCTCTGCCATTCGGCGCAGCTTTATCCAGGATTCGTCCGTGCTTCTCCGGGCACTTTTGCAGCACTTCATTGAGGTCGGCAATGCATTCAAGTGGAAGTAAGAGAATAGGGTCTGCTTCTGCCACTGTAAGAGGATAGCGAGACATTGTGAACGATTGATACGTTGGGAGACAGGGGGACTACGTGGAATACATATAGATTTGGAGAGTACTGAAGCCAAGGTCGCTGAATCAATTGTTTCAAAGATAGGTGTTGTTGCTGTTCGTGAGAAAGCAAGGTCAGATGCTTGTTACATCATACGCGACAACAAAGCATCCGCATCAGGCAAGATGCCTACTTAAGGGTGCGAAAAAGCTGCGATTTTATCACGGATTGTATATTTAGGGCTGTACCCAAGCACAAAAGTAACTTCTAGCGAGTGCAGCAGTACTCTGAGCGGCAGGTCTAGTGATTTTGCCGACGGTCAGCTTGACATAAATAAGTAGTTCGCTCACCTTCAGGATGGACTCTCAGGCAGAAAATCAACGCAGAGATAGCGAAGACTGAGCGTCTTGGAGGTTACGTAGATCGTGTGACCATGGAGTTGCATTCGCGTATAGATCATGAGAATTCGCTTCGAGAAAAGCAAAAAGAGCTCAGGGCGCGATCGAACGCGGAGATTAAGACCCTCTTGATAAAGAAGACCAACTGGCTCCAGAAAAGACACAGCATTTCCCCCTTAACAAAGTTATTCAGGAGAGTATCAACAACCCGAAACAAGATCATAGGTGCTAGTTCATCAAGCTGGATGAAGATCACAGAAGGAACCATGACGAAACTATTCAGATCGGGCTAAACAACCTCAGCAACAAGCACGATGAGAGTATTTTAGTGAGGCTATGCAGGCTGTGGATGAAGAGGGACAGAGTTATACCCAGTTTTCCCGTGACATATTCAAGGCTCGTACCCTGCGGCGACGTCCAATGGATATTTCCACTCCCTCAGCAACGAGCAAACTACAAGGTCCAACATCCCCAACCTCATTCGTCGTACGCTCTGGTTGCTTTCGGCGCAATCGGCATGAAAAAACTTTTAGGCCCGTGGTAGCAAACCGCACAAAACACTCAGCGCCAAGGTGAAACCTGGGTGACGAATCATGAGCATCCGCACAAAACACTCAATACCAAATGCGACAAATTAGCAATACGCACAAAGAACGCACGGTATATCAGCGAATAGGAATGGATTGACCAAGTGGGTCACGACTTGATAAGGTTAAAGTGGACCTTACAAATGACAACTTAAGACCGCCGTACGACGACCGACCGCAGAACTGACGCAGTGAAGAAACGCACAATCAGCGCAGGACATATATAAATGGAAAGACTCTCTTTTTAGTACAACCTTAATCACACTCACAAACTCTTTCAAGTTCATCTTCAACCACAAACTCAGCTTTCGCACTATTAGCTCAATTCTTTCCCAACAAACACATCCTCAACCTCATCCGAAATGGGTAACTGCGGCTGCTCCTCGTCTGGGACTTGTAACTGCGGGTCTAATTGCTCCTGTGATAACTGCCCTGTACGTTGTATCTATTTTCACTTCTGCGTCAACGCTCATGGCTAATCAAGTATGAAGCACAAATAAATCAGCCTCACAAAGGGGTTACAACACTATAGACGAAACCTGATGCGACTCAACGAGCGAGAGGGATGTGGAAAAAGATCTATGATACTTGAATGATAATCGCAACTTCAAATTCGATGCTTGAA
Source organism: Herpotrichia juniperi (assembly GCA_014905255.1). Lineage (NCBI taxonomy): Eukaryota > Fungi > Ascomycota > Dothideomycetes > Pleosporales > Melanommataceae > Herpotrichia > Herpotrichia juniperi. Next base: position 146,300 of record BLYF01000006.1, on the reverse strand, counting down.
TGGCGTAATATAGTGCATTTACCTGTTCGATTCTCAAAAAATATGCGATGTTAGAACCAAACCCGAAATTTTCACGCCACTAACTTCTCCGATTATTGTTGCAGTTGACAGCTTGATGCACCTGTGAACTTGAAACGCTTGAATTGAAGACGAGTCATTAATAGTTTGAGCAATAACCTTCGTTCAGTTTAAAGAACCCACGATCAATGATATTATTTACCACCATAATGCCTCGATCAACTTTGCAACAATCAATGTCTTCATCATGTCCATACACCATCCCCGCGCCCCTTCAATCCATTACTATCATCACCCGCAGCACACAGTGACCTGCTCTTGTAGCCTATCGCTCCCGCCGAGGCCGACGGCAAAGCTTTCCCATCCGAATGCAAAAAATCCCAGAAACACACCGATGAAGATACAAATGATGATATACCCGTTGAAGTACATGGCAAGCAGCATGATAAAGTACGCAACAGCAAATTGCATCATATGTAACAGTGCACGAACAGCCTGTTGACTGACGTTTGGGCGGAAGCGCTTGGCGGGCGTGTTGCACGATGTTGGAGCTGCGGAGGCGGAGGGGCCTTTTGGGACATGGTTGGTAGAGGAGACCGAAGATGAGGCGGTAGCGTACTTGTTGTATTGATTTATGATGTAGCGGTCGTATTCTTTGCCGACGCGGCGCAGAAACTCGAGCGAGAGGACGAGGAGGATCACGCCGATGCAAGATCCAGCGAACATACCTTTGCTGGTAATGTACCACGAGCTAGAAAGGAAGCCTATCGCCGAGGTCAGTATCGAAATCAAAAGTACACCATATGAGGGTCAGAATTTAGGAGGTGTTTGTTGTAAGGAGCACGTACATGAGTCAACAGTGTACCAATTCCACAGCATCTGAGAATCACGGTCAGCGACACGCCTTTCATGTATTCTCAAACTGTGCAACTTCTCGGCCTACTCACAGAAATCTTGCAGCCGCCACCCATAGTCATATCGCCCATGCCGCCAGCTGCAGCTGTACTCGAGGCCATCGCTGCTGTGCCAGTTGCGGTGCCTGTCATCAGCATGAAGCTCATGGACATTCCTGAGTGATCGTGTTCCATCGTCGAGGCAGTTTGCGTGGTTCGACGAGTGACTGATTGGGAGTGGACCCAGGGTGCAAAAGTTGTTTTTGATTTATCGAGCAGTGACCGGAAAGATAGAGATATCGATGCCAAGAGCGAGGTAGTGGGTGGATGAGCAAATTAATGAGCAAGTTTTGATGAGAAGACGAGGTGAAGGATCTTGGTAACGCGAGGTGAAGCCAAAAATCGCAGGTACGAAGGTCTAGGTAAATGCGGAATTAAGGTAGAAGGGCAATGAGAGGAGGGAGGGGTGTTGGAGGTTGAGGGGCATGTTTTCAGAGGAAAGAGCGGTCCAGTGAGGCGTGAATCATGGATGTAGACTATACTGCCTTTCACGGCTCTTGTGAATGTGTTGCCTCATCCTCCACGCCCTCGTTGTACCACCTTTCACAAAGTAGGTCACATCCTGCATGACTTCACACTCTAGCTCTAGCGAAGAGTGGATTCGGGTGCATAGGAACCGCCCGTCGCCTAGTCCGTGCTGGCCGTCTCACGCGCGCATTTGCGCGCTTTACATCGCCTGGCCGGCTGCAGTGACACGAGTCCTTTTTAACGGACTAAGGTCAATGAACACCAAATATTGTGAGTCAGCTCGGCGGCGTTGAGAGCTTATAACACGACACTAGCAACTATGCAGGTGCGCGGATACGTTGATTAAAACAACGTGCGATAGATTGCTGAGTTCTAGATACACGCCTTGGCGTTGCGTGCTTGGAAGTCTTGGTGTTATTAGATTTCCCATGTGGGGTGATATGCTTTAATCGTTACCCCCTTGGGCTCGGTGATCGTAGTGATATACGTCTCTAAGCCAAGACACGTAGCCTCAGTTCTTAACAGGCGATTGGGCCAATTAGTTCCTCTGCCTTTGCTTGACAGTGGAGCGTTTAACGAGTGAAAATAACGTTTATAAGACCTGTAAAAACCTCGTGAGGGTATTTTGGCAGTGCAAAGGTAATCTCGAGGTTTGTGACCAGTCAGGGGCTGTCTTAGCGCTCTAGCGCGAGGCTACGCGTCTTAGCTTATCTACAATTGTACTAGCAAACGAAAAGTTTTATGCAGATCCGCTATCAAATGGGTGTGAATGCTCACACGACCCCATGTCCAAGGCATTCGTCCCCTATGCCCAAGTAAAGAAAAGTTGGTATTCGTGTTTTCTTCAAGATTAAGTGTTGCGCACTACGGAACCCCCAAGAATCGTCGTCGTTCATTCTTCCTTAAGTTTCCACTACTTAGTCCCCAAATTCTAGACCGTCCAACTGTAGCTCTTCTTCTCATGTCCTCAAAAGCGGGACCGTGCCGTTGTACGCAAAAGGGTCATCATTTGGATTCGTGTGACGCACATACTCCATCATCTTGGAAATATAGGTTGCGTTCGCGAGAGTATAGTACGTCTCGACAAAGTGAAGCATGAGATCCATCCCCGAAGATACACCTGAGGAACTCCAGATTGGCGTTGCACCAGACTCATCCTCAACCCAGCGCTTGTCCGGGAGCCAGGTGGTTTTTAACCCATACTTGATGATACTAGGCCAGGATGTTTTGTGTGTAGTCGCCTAGAAGAACCAGATCATTAACGGCACTAACAATAAAAGTATTTGCGATTCACCTTCTTGCCATCAAGAACGCCCGATCTCGCCGCCAAACCAGAGCCAGTACAAATTGTGATGAGCTGTTTGACCTCCGGCGTCTTGTCCTTGATGAACTGAATGGTAGCGTTCAAGCTGTTCGATCGCACGCCCGGGCCGCCAACCACGATCAGTACGTCAAGCTCTGGAGCTGTATGGATAGTGTGTGTGGGTGTGAGAGATGTGTGGGTAGTCGAATTGAATGTGTTGCCCATCACCGGCTTTGAGCTAACGGGACTCAATGTCTCGGCAATGAAGGCGACATCGATCTTGTGCATGTTACCTAAAAATTGCAGGATCTCGAGTGGTCCAAATACATCGATGCTGTCGTATGCTGGAAAGAAGAGTATGCCATAGCTTTGAGGTTTGGTGCCGTTGAAAGCCACATGATGTGAGTTTTGAGTTTAGCCTGACGAGATCGAAAGAAAAACTTACGATCAGCCACCACACTCGAAAGAAAATTGGACAATACCAAACAAGCACAAGATATTCGAAGGAAGCCCATGATCTCCAAAATAATGCAACGTTCAGCAAGAGGATAGAAAGATGAGGAATACAAATAAATAGGCACCACAAACAGTACTTATAGATTTTTTCTATTCTTTAGGCCGCCTAATGGACTCCTTTCGGCAAATTATCATGGCTTTCGTCTTATTGGACCTTGTTGTTCCAATCTACAAAATCACCCGAGCGGACAGTACGTAGAGCCTTCTTGGCAATGTTTCGCACAAGAGACAGGTCACTGGCACATAAACTGGGGAATTGGCCAATCTTGCGTCATCCAGCTGGGTAGGAGCTGCGCACATTTGAGTGGATTTTCAGACTGACGGACAAGTTGGCGTTTAGCGAGGCTGACGCGATGGATTCGCGGAGATTCGAAGGATGAACGGCGATTTGCGGATCAATTCGACCCGGAAGTTGGACTAACGAAGGACCCTTGAGCTTCGCCAATATTCCTTACTATCTAATCGCACCATCTTTCTTGAGTAGGTATCAAAACTCAAACGTATGCAAAGGCAAGGGATTACTCAAGAGATTGAGTTAGGGGATCTGACAGCTGATTTTCAAGACAATAATGGGGGAAAGAGAGCACAGAATAACTGCAGAGAAGCAGAAATAAGGAACTCGGCTTAACGTCATGATCAATGCAAAAGATTATGTCAACAAATACAATATACAAGAGAATACACATTCTAACTTTAGGCGATGAAACATAGCCGTGAGAGCTCTCATTAACCATGCATCACAGTAGGTGGTAATAGTGGATAAAGGTAGGAAAGTATAAGGGATACACGTTACAGGCAGTAGGGCGCAGACCTATGGGAACAGCAATCGGCTGAATGCCTAGCTTTCTAGTACTAGATATTCTTTTCTAGAAGACCCTAACTTACATGTTCTCCCCGCTGATAGGTTAGAGAACCACAAAAGCATTATACACAAGGCGCTTATTCATACATTTGTTATCATGTATTTCGCACAAAGGATGAAATAACAAACCAAGGAGATATACAGGAAGCAGAAGCTTCCACGTCTTCTTCCTGATGGACATGTCAAACCCAACCTTATCTTTCTTGGTAGGTGAGACAATTGGGAAGGGCGTATGTTCCTCGCTCACCAACACGACGTCCTCCGAAGGCACAAGTGCTTTGACTCGAGCAACAGTTCCCACTCGATCGACTAATCCTTTCCGTTCGAGCCCTAAATACAAGCGTCTTCGAATTTTGAGCTGGTCATGAAGATCTTGGCAACTGAAGACTTCCCCACGTACATGAACTCGCTGCCTCCAATTAATGATTGAGTTATGCCATGGGGTCAGGATTTGGAACTTATAGATAGAACAGGCTCTTGGTAGTTCTGTAATGACGTCCTAGGGCGTACGATATTCTCGGACAAGAGACGTACTAAAAACCTCGGTCACTTGATGTTATATCTAATCACCAGGTCAGAAATCGATGAGTCTGATAGAACTTACGCATGGATGAATAAGCGAAAATTGTTCGGAAAGGGGGCTCGACCATTTTGCGTAGGCTTAATTTTGTGAGATTGTCTCCTGCGCGAATTTGGCTGCTATTTTCTTGCGCTTCTTCATGGTTAATAAATTGAGTGGAGCTATTTACACTAAGTCCTTAAGTATAAGGCAATTTTGGTTACGATAAAGTTGTAGGGCATGAGGCTCCTGCTCCTCGATGTTGCTTGAATGAAGGAGCGATTGGCCTTGGAAGCGCCAAGTAGAAGTCTTCTACACAGCTCAGATTTATTATTATTAAGCGTAGTCTTGACTGAATGCGCGGAATTCGCGTCCGCAAGATATGATTATATGGAAAAATGGAATATGTCTGGATATAATACGAGGATGTCGTTTAGTACTTCAAATTAATAGCATGATCGAGTCCATTGTCGAAAAGGGATTTCTCCTTGTACACCTGAGTTAATTAGGGTTGTGAGTATCAACCTTCTCGTTATCCACGCTGATTAAGTCCTTTTAGTTTTCTGTTTAAGTGTTAATTAGAGGACACTTACTATAGTCGGAGAACACGTAGCCATCACTAATTATTCAGATAGTCACATAGCGGCGACAATACCTGACAGATTTCCTTTATAGAGTCTCGCGGTATATCAAGAGCGATGTTCTCAGCCAAGGTTGGCATCTTGCCGTTCGCCTGTTTAGGATTTGGCGAATTGCATGGGAGGATAGGCAAGCATTGTAGGATATGCAGACTCTTTTCTACGAAGTCATAAACGTGGCTCATAAAAGTAACACGCTCATGCGTGCGCCATTAATCATCTAATAAAGCGTTCTTTAGTGGCATGTCTCCCACAGGTGCGGCTAGACTTGGATAAGCGTTTCTACATTCACGCTTTCGATAGAGAACAAGGCGCCGGTTGTTTGTCTCAGGTAAAAACCGTGAATGACATGGTAGGTCGACGTGCCCTTGTTGAGATATGGCATGATGACACTAGAAAAGGAAGGCTCAATAGCATATACGCGTAGGAAAAAGAAGTAAGACCGAGCGAAGTTAAGAACGCATCCAAAGAGGGATAGCAGGTCACATTCCTCTGTTGGTGCCCTCACCAGTTTGGAATACCACACTTTGCATCATAATTACTCTTCGCAATAACTCACCACTCGTGTTAATCCTACAACACGTACATCACAAGCCTTGACGTCGGAACAACTTTCTGATACACAGGCTCGTTGGCCGTATATAGTCCCGCTGCCGACTCCTTGTTTAATCTTTCCTCTGTAGGCCGAGAATGGCTTAGAACCTAATTTACCTTAGGTCTCTGTCTTCACCACTCCACGGATGCGCCACTTCACAGAATTATGTAATGGAATAGTCTAGCTCTGGTCGGCTAAGCGGATGCATTCAGCGCCCACGAATCCGAGCTGCACTTTGAGAAACGGATCGCGCCTCTAGGTACGAGAGCCACGGAGTTGCATTTCGGGGGTCTTTTCCTGGCGAAGCGTGCACGTTCCGTTGGGCTGATCGATATCATATCCGCAGCATAGAGCCGCAATTCATGTATCTTTGATCGAAATAACTATCCTTCAGTGTCTTAGCTGTTTCATTAACTCTACATATTTTTATATGTAAAATCAAGTGACCGAGATCATCCAATAGCTTGTGTGCTCCCTGAAAACCACTTTGGACCAGTCGAGACACTAGAGAAACGATACTAACTTTCGCCGTGAAGCTTATTTTATGCAACACACTACAACTTTGACCAAGACCCTCACCTTCACCAGGTTACAGGTCGTTGAAGACTGCATGCTCTATCGCTTGTCTCCCTGTTCTGTCAACTCCTCACGATTATGATTCCGTATTTCCTCCTCGCCGCATTGATTCTCTCGTACCCTCTTCTCTTTTGCTATCTTTCTGTTTAGTCCACCATGGAACTTCCTGACGAAGATCCCCACTATTCCAATCTACTACACTCCTCTCACTTGTCGCGGACAATGACTAGGCTGAGCTATATAAAACATACTCAAAGGCTCACTTGGGAATTGCGGGGATGTGAATCTGTTTTTCGGCGGGAGGTGGAACACTTTGGCCGAAGTCTTCAGAAATTCAGTGCTTATGTCGAGCAGTAGAAGCTGTGCACCTGAATTATTAAGCCTTTGCTTTAATTTGAGCAGGAGTTGCCACTAGTTTGGCAAAATGCGAGGGTTCCGAAGAACATGCTGCTAGCAGACTTGAAGACAAACACTGTTGCTATGCATGGTAGTTGAATGTAGAAGTATTGAGGTGTTCGGAGCTAGGATAGATGAAAAGATAGGATTAATAGAACAGTGCTCAACTGTAGATTGCATTCTGACAAAACTTTAATGAGGTTCACAGTGAAAGACCTTGGAAACTTCTGGTTTGCGGAAAGCATCATTTCGAATGGCCTGTTTTGTAGCCGTGGGTGGCCTGTATCCACATTATCGTGGCTGCAATCAGAGACTGGATGGCCAAGGGTGGGACTCGGCTTGAAACCTGGTGATGTCGTAATTCCCCATTTGTTACTGCATTCCTGAGAGAATCTCGATAAATATAAAAGCATTGTAGTTCCGAGCACTCTTGCAGCAGAGTTCGAAAAGTTGCCCGTTAAGCTCGAAAGAGGGATAACCTGGTTCGGGTAGCATGTGCAGCAAGCATGTGGCTTGTAAGTTTACTATGATACCAAGATGGACTCGCCTGTATCATGTACAATTGCATTACCGTGCTACGTCTTTCACAGCCTCCTCACTCCCCGAGAATAGCGTCTCCTGGGCTGTTGAATGTTAGTCACACACTCGAACTTAAACTGTATTAGGGGGCATACCACTCCAAAGTTCAGAATACAGCCCGCCTCGGTTAATCAGCACCTCGTGCGTCCCACTCTCCGCCACACTCCCTTCTCGCAGCACGATAACCACGTCGCAATCGTATATGGTTCGTAGCCGATGAGCGACGAAGACGGAAGTCCGGCGCTTCTCTTTCAGAATGCTGTTAATGTGAGATAGTAGAGCTTGTTCCGTATGCGTGTCGAGCGCCGAAGTTGCTTCGTCGAAGAAGAGTAGTGGGGGATCTTTCAGGATCAGACGAGAAACTGCGAGTCGCTGTTTCTCTCCGCCAGATATCATCATTCCTCGCTCCCCTACCATGGTCTGGTAGCCATCTGGGAATTGTCCGATGGTATCATGGATATGGGCTCGCTTGGCGGCCTGAATGACCTCTTCAGGAGACGCCTTCATGTTGCCGTATCTGATGTTGTGCTCGATGGTGTTGTTGAAAAGTGGCGTATCCTGAGGGACAACACCGATGGCTTTCCGTAGGCTTTCGAGACTCACGTCGCGTATATCCTGTCCATCGATCAAAATGCGTCCTTCTTGGATGTCGTAGAAGCGAAACAAGAGGCGAAGAATGGTGGATTTTCCGCATCCGCTAGGACCAACAATGGCCACTTTCTTTCCAGCAGGAATTGTGAAGGTAAGATTCTTTAAGATTGGGCGATCGGGTCTATACCCAAATGACACGTTTTCGAACCTGATCTCGCCGGTGCTCAGCGAAAGGGGCTTCGCATCCTCTTTATCCTTGACAGCCACGTTGACCTTCTGCAGGTTGAAGAGGGTCTCCATGTCGAGCAAGCTTTGCCTCAGCTCACGGTACACGGAGCCGAGGAAATTGAGAGGAACAGAAAGCTGGAAGACCAATTGGTTCACCATGACGAGATCTCCCACTGTGAGTTGACCAGTAGCCACGCCATTGGCTGCGAGATACATCATCGCAGTGAGGGCGCTGGAGAAGATGATGTTCTGGCCAGAGTTGAGGAAGGCCAGGGAAGTGGCGATCTTGATGGAGGCTTTCTCGTACGACTGCAAGGCCTGGTCGTAGCGGGCTACTTCGTATTTCTCATTGTTGAAATACTTGACAGCTTCGTAGTTGATGAGGGAGTCGACGGCTACTGTCGCTGCTCTGTTGTCGGCAGCATTGGCTTGCTTTCGGAACTTGGTCCGCCACGAGGTGGTGAGGATTGTGAAGGCCGTGTATGCAACCATAGTGGTGCTCGTGATGAGGGCGAATTTGGCGCCATATTGGTATGTCTGACCAGGTGAGACTCGAACTATGGAATATGCATGTCACGTAGCTTACCAAGATGCCACAGACGAGCGAGATCTCCAGGGCTGTGGGCAGCACATGGAAGACCATAGACGTCAACAAGAAGCTGATACCCTTGGTGCCCCGATCGATGGCTCTTGTCAAGCCTCCAGTCTGGCGAGACAGATGGAAGCCGAGGTCGAGCTTCAGGAGGTGCTCGTAGACGCTGCATGCCACTTTGCGAATGGCTTTTTGAGCGACACTGGCAAAGACGGCATTGCGCAGCTCCTGGAAGAGGGTGGCACTGACGCGGGTCAGGCCGTCTACGTTCTTCAGTCATGTCCCGACGAAGGCCCAGGACAGCTTACAGGCGACAATCATGGACCCGGCCACTGTCCACGCGGTGCCGCCCACGGCCACGAAATCGATATTCATCGAATCGACAATGTTCTTGAAGTAGAAGGGAACCTGCACGTTGAGCACCTTCGCGCTAATGAGCAGCCCGACAGACAGGCCCACACGCGCCCGTGTCCCCAGATTGTCCTTTGGCCACAGATACTTGGACATCTCCTTCATGATGGCCCAGTCGGCCTTGCGCTGCTCTTTGTTGGTGACGGCCTGCTCGTTGAAGAGGGGATCCGGCTTCGAGCCGGGCAGAGGCCGCTGGCCATGCGCATCTTTTCTGTGAAGTGGGCTCGTGGTGAAGACTCGTGTGAGGTGCGAGGATGAGAGCGGGTGGGCGCGCAGTGTCCGGAGGGGAGGCCTGCTGGCGGCGCGGGCGAGGTGGTGGATTAACATGGCGGGGGGATCATGGCGCAAGAGGGGGTGAAGGTCTCTGTGGTTCAATTGTATACAGGCAGCTACCGTACATGATCAAGATGGCTGCACGTCACTCCGGAGTTTGCCGTGTTTGCATCTCACACCTCGCAGCGCAGCGCAGCGCAGCGAGCTCCGCAAATGCCCTCGGAGCTCCAACTTCACCAACCGGTCTGCAAGCAGCCCACCCACGCCAATTCACAGGCACAGCCATGCTCCGTCCGGCTGCCTCGCCTTGCGCACGCCTCACCCATGTACGGGCGCCAATTGGTGCGCGGCGCATCAACATCACCGCCACAGCTCCCCCCGCCGACTCAACCCGTGAGTCGCAGCTCAACGTGAAGCCGTCTACGAGCGCCGTCCCTACCCCAGGTAGCGTCAGTTCAGTCTCGTGTTCATGCCAAAATGTTGATCAACCATAGACGCCCGCTTCGACGTCGTCGGCTCGCCCTTCTCGCTCCTCTCGGTCTCCCTCGCCGCATCACAACATCTCTACACCCGCCGCGGCACGCTGGTCGGCCTTAGCGGCAAGGTCGAGAACACGCAGTCAACCCTCTCATTCCTCGAGCCCTTCCGCCGCGCCCCCGTTGGCATCCCGTTTCTCTACCAGAGGGTGTCGGCCACCAGTCCCATCACCGCGCTGCTCTCGACCAAGTCGCCCATCTCCTCCATAGTCACAGTCCAGCTCGATGGCCGGGAAGACTGGCTCATAGCTCAGCGGCAGGCTCTTCTGGCGTGGACTGGCCACACACTTTCTCTCAAGCCAACCTACAACGTCAAGCTTGGATTGGCGCATTGGGGCAACACGTACGTGACTGGACGCGGTCTGTTGGCGCTCGTTGGCAGCGGCCAGATATACCAGGTCCAGCTGAAGGCGGGCGAAAGCTACGTGGCACACCCCAGGTACGTGTATGGGGCTTCATATGTCCCCTAGTTTGAGCTCACAATCGCACAGCAACGTCGTAGCATACACGGCCTCAGCCACCCCGGCCCTCCCATTCCGGTTCAAGTCCTCAAACCTCCGCTTCCAAGTGCCCGACCTTGGATTTGGGTCGCTGCTACAAAAGGTGGAGTTTTTCAGGACTGTGGGCGAGAGCGCGGCGTGGAAAACGCTGGCGACCGCATTTCATACAGTCAGGACCTGGCTTAGACGGTCAATATGGGGTGACAGGGTGAGTGGCATATCCTGAATATCGCATATGTTGATCTAACCTCTGCAGCTATTCCTGCGTTTCGAGGGACCAACCACGATGCTGATTCAGTCGCGTGCATCTCGAATCAGCGATGTTCTGACATTGAAGGATGTCGATGAGATTGCCGAAAGCCCGCCAGGGGCCGTCCAAGACGTAGTGTCTCGCAAGATACGAGAAGAGCTCAAGGAAATCGCATCGAGTCCACCGTCGGCTCCACAGACGCCCGCGGCTCCACAAATAGTATCCGAAGCTACCAGAGTTCAACGCGCAACTATTGAGGATGGAAAAGTGTAGACCAAGGAGAGATGATTTAGAAGACACGGCGCGTTTCTGTAGCATATTGTATACCACTTATGTGTGCTAGTGCAAATTCAGCACAATTTACGCCATCGTGAGCATTTCCTCCAAATCAAGTCTTGGCACACGTCATACAGCTCACCTCTTCACTCCCAGTTTCTGCACCAACTCGCGTCTAGCCCAAATACTGTACTATACCTTCCTGCGCTTTTTGTTTATTATCCTTCCTTCATCAATCTTTCCCCCATCCCCTGACGATCCCCTCCCAATTGACGATCGGTTGTGCATAAACGTAGCCGTTGCATCACCTTCTACTCCATAACTATGTGTCTTTTCACCTCCAAACCCACCGATTACCGCACACGCGGCGTCCTCGACCCTCCCCGTCACGCCTCGCGATACTCCTCCCACCCGCACAACCCCGACGTTGTACGTCTGCCACGAGGCTCCACTTCCTCCTACCATCACCACCGCAGCTCCACCAGTTTGAGAGACGGAGCCAGAGTCGTCGAGTACAGGGAGAGCAGACCTAGGGAAATTGACTACTATGAGGAGCCTCGGGGTACAAGACGGAGGAGTGTAAGTGTTGTGAGGGAACGCGATTTTGTTAGAGGGAGTAGCGGGAGCTTTGGGGGCGATGTGGTGGAAGAGAGGAGGAGTGTTAGAAGGGTAGGGTACTAAGTAAAGTTGATCTGAGGACACGATAGCCCTGGAAAGAGGTGACTTTATAGGATCATTCCGTGGGTGGCGTGAGCCTGTGTCGTTAAAGGGCAGGCCGAATCTGACACGATACAAGCCGGATTACGGCACGGTTTAAAGTTTCCACAGTGCCGACTTGGGCATTACGGGGCACATCCTCACTCTATCTCTCTCGTTCACTCTAATCGTCATCATATATGCTATATCACACAGCGCTCGCGCGAGCCCTCTTGGAACCGGTTAAATCAATCTCGCTTCAAATTATCAATCTCGCACCAGGCACGTATGATTTTGCCAACAACCTTTTCGCGTTAGACGAGAATGTAGATACATCTTATCTATTTAACCTGACCTCACTGCTCCCTTCAAAATAATATTCAAATTCAGCTATATCGCACCTATAGCATCGGCAGCCTCTGCAACACTTTCCAAGATTAATTCTGTCGTTCACGAGGTACCTCCGGCCGGGCACCATGCAGCTCAAACGCTTCTTCAACACTGTCCTAGCCACCCTCGCTACCGGTATTCCAATAGAGCCCGAATACGTCGAAACCAACACCTTGAGTACTCGCGACACTCAGATAGGTGCAGCATTCTGGAATTACGACCGTGTCGGGTTGATATATGTCAACGGTGGCTGTGTCTCTTTCCCAGGACCTGCCAATCACGTAGCTTATAGATCTGGCACCAGGTGCCGGTTCTTCAGGTAGGTGCAATCACTGGCAAGTCTCCCCACGCATAAAAAGTTGTTGTGCTCATGTTACACAATCAGGGAGTCTAGTTGTAGGAACTTAATAGGTGGAATCGTAGGACTACCTGGTAATAATAACTGGCAGTGGATCGAACAATTTCAATCAGTTACATGTTGGTTTGGATAGATTTAGGCTCAGGATGTATGTATACGCCCATCTACGGCGCTGCTAGGTTAAGCTAACAATTTGTGTAGAATATTGCTTATTTATTTTTTTATTTTTTTTAGCAATAAAGTCCAAGTACATAAATGTTTAAACTCTATTCTTTCTATTGCTTTAATAGGTTACGTGGCCTTCCTGCTATATAATCTCTGTATCTTGTTAATGTCCTGCTTTCAGAACCTTACTTGATCAGGGAAGTCAAGGGAGCACGTAATAGTTAGCTTTGTTAGAACAGGGGGATACTTGCTATGTTCACTAGAGTCTTAGTATAAGGCAATAGAACAATTAATAATAGACGCTTAAGAGTCTTTTAGGTTACAGAAAATGCTAGATAATAAGGTTCTAAAGATAAGGTTGTATATTAAGCAATAACTGTAAAGGACTATCTATTATAGAGGCTTTGTCTCTCTATATACTTCTTAAACACAGGAACAGGGACTAGTTACGTAATTGTTAGATATTGTTGTAGCTAATTAGCCTATGTGTAGCTAGGTAATATAAGGCAGCAGCTAAGGCTAGCTGTTAACGTCCTGCTTCTAGGGTCTTACTTGATCAGAGGGAGTCGGGGAAGCACGTGAAGTTAGCTTTATTAGAACACGTAAATACTTGCTAAGTTACTAGAGTCCCAGGATAAGACAATAGAACAATTAATAACAGACACTTGAGAGTCTTCTAGGTTGCAGAAGAGGCTGGACAATGAGGTTCTAAAGACAAGGTTGTGTATTAAGCAATAGCTACAAAGATCTATCTATTACAGAGACTCCGTCTCTCTATATACATCTTGGTAGCTATGTAGTTCCGTTTGCTAAGTAGGAGCCACCAAGTGGCTCTGTATCCACTGACGGATTTGTGTCACGTGACCTCCTGTGGTTCCCTTAGCTAAGAGGGAGCCACCTTCACGTGATAGCCGGGCTTCGGGCTGTAGGGGTTAGGGTAATTAGTCCACGTGTAATTAGGTAGTATAAGTGCGGCGGCTACCTAGACTAGGTTATAACACTAGCTTAGATTGTAACACTATATATATAGAGTAAATAGAGAAACTAATATATAATAGAATAGTTATACTAAGCTATTTATATACTTATAATTTTACAAAGCTACATGTATATACTATAGAAAATTAAAGGTATTAAAAACAAGTGTATAAATAAATAAATTCTTTTTAGTTATTACTTAATATACAACCTTGTTTTAAAATATTATTATCTAACTTATTCTATAACTTAAAGAACTTACTTATATCTATTATTATTATTCTATACTAAGATATAGTAAACCTAGCATAAATATCTCTTTATTTTAATAAGCTAACTATTATAAACTTCTCTCTCTATCTCTAATTAAGTAGATTTAACAAAGTACAACTATTACAACCTAGTTTAGGTAGCTACTAAACTTATACTACCTAATTATACGTAGACTAATTATTCTCTTACCTTGTACTAAGTATTCTAGAAAACACGTAACTAACTCTACTTGCTAAAGTAGAGCTAATTTAAGGTTACATAGTACAACTCTATTTTAGCTAGAAGGGCCCCCCTTAGAACTCTACCTTAGGAGACAAGGCTGCACAAACTACTAAAATATATATAGAGAGACAAGGTCTCTATAATAGATAGATCTTTATAGCTATTGCCTAATATATAACTTTGTCTTTAAAATCTAATTGTTTAATTTCTCCTACAACTTAAGAAACTTAC
>BLYF01000006.1:95152-111177 GCA_014905255.1 Herpotrichia juniperi | reverse complement strand
AGAGATTAAAATTAGCCTATAACTAGCTAAAGTTAGCTAATAGTTCTAGATCTAGAGTACTAGAACTAGCTGTACTTATAAACTTTTAAGAAGAAAGTTTCTTTAGTATTTTAGCAGTATTCTTTAATTGCTTTAATTTATTAGTTGTAGCAATCTCTTTACACTTGCAAATAAATTGCCTCTTTCTTAACAACTTAAGCTTAAGCTAAAGACGCGCAGCATTAGCTTTAGCCTACAATAATAAAACCTACTTTTTTTACTTCTTATAATTAATCTTACCTTTCTTAGTGTTAGAAAATACAAAAAAACAACGCGCCTTTAACTAAATATAAAAAGTATAGTAACTAGTTAATAACTTTATAATATACTTTAGACTCTTCTTCTTGCAACGCTAACAGGGATTAGCTATTTTAGATTTAGTTTTAAAAACAAGAGCAACTTAGTGTTAGTAGTTAATAGTTGTTTTATAAGCACCTTTAGGTATAGTTAGGTAGAAAGAAAAATAGAAAACTAGCAAAAAGATTACTTTAAGTACAAAGAGAACTTTGCTATATATAAAAAAGCAATTTTAGAAATAAGTTAGATTATTAAAACAACAAAGCTAGAAGAGAAAGATAATATTACAACCTAGTCTAAGTAGCTGCTAGACTTATACTACCTAATTACACGTAGACTAATTATCCTTCTACTTTATACTAAGTATTCTAGAAAACACGTAACTAACCTTGCCTACTAAGGTAGAGCTAATTTAAAGTTACGTAGTACAACTCTGTCTTAGCTAGAAGAGCCCCCCTTAGGACCTTGCCTTAGAAGATAGGGCTGCACAAACTACTAAAATATATATAGAGAGACAAGGTCTCTATAATAGATAAATCTTTATAGCTATTACCTAATACACAACTTTATCTTTAAAATCTAATTGTTTAATCTCTTCTACAACCTAGAAAACCTACTTGTGTCTATATCTTACTATTCTATTGTCTTATACTAGGACTCTAGTAAACTCTAGCACGTATACCTTTTATTACTCTTAATAAGCTAACCTTTACGCGCTTTTCCTCTAATTACTAATTAGATAGAAAGAGAAAGGGTTAAACGTTAACAACAACGTTAATACTATTTATAAGCTATATAAGGCTTCTACCTTTTTTACTATTGCTAGTTTAGTTAATTGTTAAAGTATATATACTATTGTTAAGTTTTATTTATAATAATTTTTGCTTAGTTAGTAGGCTTATACCTACCTATTATATTATAGTATAAACTAGACCTTATTCTAGTTATACTAGTTGCTACGCAATAGTAATATATAGTATTACTTTATAGCGTTTATATAGAATAGTTATTATCTTCTTCTAAAGCAAAGCTATATAAAGCTATGCAAGGCTTAACAAGAAGAAGTAAAAAAATAAAATAAAATAACTATATAACGTAAGTAACAAGCAAGTACTCTAAAATACTATAAAGACGCAGTTTAACACTACTACGCTGTTAACATCCTGCTTCTAGAGTCTTACTTATTAGAGAAAGTTAGAGAAGTATATAAGGTTAGCTTTATTAAAATATATAAATACTTGCTAAGTTACTAGAGTTCTAGAATAAGACAACAAAACAATTAATAACAGATACTTAAGAGTCTTCTAAGTTATAGAAGAGGCTAGATAATAAAGTTCTAAAGATAAGGTTGTATATTAAGCAATAGCTATAAAGATCTATTTATTATAGAGACTCTATCTCTCTATATATATCTTAGTAGCTAATATAGCTCTATTAGCTAAGACAAAGCTACTAGTAGCTCTATTTGCTAAGAGAGAGCTGTGTTATATAATCTCTTTAATAGCTCTATATATATAAGTAGAGCTACGCTAGTTACGTGTCTATTTTAATATATTAGTGTTGTAGTCTTATTAGTTTACGTATAGTTAGGTAGTATAAGGCAATAGCTAGAGCTATTTTAGATTATAATATACGCTATTATAACTAAAAAGGTAACAATGTTCTATGTATAAATATTCCTAGTATTAAACAATATATATACTATTGTGCTGTGTACAATGCCCTATAATACTTATCTTAGCCTTGCTAGGCTAGACCTAGCCTTATAAATATACTAAATTTGCAAAATCTATCTCTATAACTACGCTATAATAAACTCTAAAAATTTAACTAGAGGGCTATATGTATACTCTGTAGCTCTTGTTAGGTTTTTAGAGTTATTGCTTTAGGTGTTACAAAGATATTCTAGAATTAATTAAATTTAGCTTATTTTAGCTTCTAAATTATACTATCTTAGTATCTATATATTAGATTTATCTATAACTTATAAATATACTTTTTTATATATATATAATCTTAGGTTACAATTTTAGAGTTTATTATAGCGTAGTTGTAGAGATAGATTTGCAGATTTTAGTATATTTTAGAGTAGCTTACTGTTATAATCTAAGATAGCTCTAGCTATTGCCTTATACTACCTAACTATATATAGACTAATAGGGCTACAATACTAATATATTAGAAAAGATACATAACTTGCGTAGCTCTACTTATATATATAGAGCTACTAAAGAGATTACGTAACACAGCTCTCCCTTAGCAGACAAAGCTACTAGTAGCTCTGTCTTAGCTAATAGAGCTATATTAGCTACTAAGATATATATAGAGAGATAGAGTCTCTGTAATAGATAGATCTTTGTAGCTATTGCTTAATATACAACCTTGTCTTAGAACTTTATTGTCTAGCCTCTTCTGTAACCTAGAAGACTCTTAAGTGTCTGTTATTAATTGTTCTATTATCTTATTCTAGAACTCTAGTAACTTAGCAAGTATTTACGTGTTCTAATAAAGCTAACCTTACGTGCTTCCCTAACTCCCTCTAATTAAGTAAGACCCTAGAAGCAGGACGTTAACACCTACTTGCTTGTTATTTACGTTACTAAATTACTACAAAATCTTAGAAGTTGCTATAGAGCATATATAGAAGTCTTTATTTTAATCTTTAGAGTTTGTAATTGTATAGTTACTAAGCTTCTAAGATTTAAAATATTGATTTTTTAGTATATTTTAGGGGTTGCGACTTGCTATACAACTACGTTATCTAAGACCACTTAAATTTTTATAACTTGTTATGTTAAACTACTTCCCCTAAACTCTGTTGGATTCCTAATCGCTTTTATACGGACTATTCGGCCTATTAATCATCCTTAACTAGCTCTACTACTAAGATAGACAACGCACTCCCTATTGGCCTTCTTACTTCCCTCAACACTAGCCTCTGATCTGCAAGACGCAACAAGTGTTTCCAGTCCTTAGCGTCTCTTTCCTTCCCATTCTGAATCTCTCTCATCGTTAGACTTGTCGCCCTCAAGAACCTCTGATCAAACAAACTCATCGTACCCCAATCTGGTAGACATGTATCGTTGATCACGATCTTTCCATTCCCACTCTCTAGCGCTGGAATGAGTCCCTTTAAAATCCTCGCAGCGTACTTATCACTCCAGTCGTGCAGGACAAAGCGGATTAAATATATGTCAGCGTCTAGTACCAGCTGCTGCTCAAAGATATCATGGGGTACTAGCTCCACCCGTTCTTTAACACCTTCTGGAATACTCGCCGTGTCGAGAGTTTGTGGAAGATCTTCGACTACACACTTCAAATTCTTGTACTCCTTTACTAGTTCTGTAGCAATGGACCCACCACTTCCACCCACATCAACCACTTTTCCAACAGAGCCCCACTCATACCCCTCAACCAGATGATGTGGTGAAAAGGCCGGCGATTCAAGAAACCCTCTCATTGAGCCCGCAAAACGAGTAGCGCGGGCTGGATCCCTATTCATTACCTCGAACATCGGGTCAGAAGTGTTGTTCGCGATGTTGAAACCGGCCTCGTTGGGTTCCTGGGAGTTCGGCCATTTATGCATGGCATCAATCATGCGTGATGCTGACGGAAGGAGCTCATCAAGTGCGATTTCGATGAAGTTGGAAAGATTTGGCGAAGTCGCAAGGAGGTAGGAGGCTGCTGTGTGAGCGACGATGCCAGGCGAGGGCTCGCTGAAGATGCGGTATGTGATTGCGTGACGAAGAGTTTGAGCGACGTCTTGTTCGGCTAAGCCGGTGGTTTTGGCGATTTCGGAGAAGGTCGCGTTTGATGAGAAGGGGAATGCTTCAGCGATCTTGAACCGGATTATCGCGTGGATTGATGAGGATTTATTGTGCTATGAATGTGTGAGAATTTCAATTTTGACTTTGGTTTCAAAGTTATGTGGCCTGACCTCTTTTGCAAAAGTTGACAGCAACTCTCGAGGGCCCTGTACGAGCGCCGTGAGTTCATCGCTTGCTTCGAGCAGCGCATGCTGCGCCGCATGCAGTTCTTTGGGAAGATCCTCAGATGTGTCACCATCAAATGACGGGAACATCAAGCCATTTTCTGAGAGATACTTTTCAATTTCCTCCCCTCGAGCTTGGATGATGGTCGTAAGTTCGACGATTCGACCTGATGCACGTGACGTCCGAGTCATATTGCCCATGACAGGTAAAGCTATCTTCGACTCTCTGGGTCCTGTGCGTGGATGAAGACTGAATATGATAGCGGTTGTCGCCTTTGGGAACGGGTTATCGTAATCCATGTAACTATCAATTAGTTCCCCGCCTTGGTCCCCGAGCTGACACCTCATATACATGCCGACATGAGACTAATGCAGGTCTTGGAACCTCCCTACGCGCGTACTCCGGAGATCCAATCAGACTCACCAAAGAAAGATAGCGGACTTTTCTAGCATAGATTAGCTGGTGATGATGATTGTAATTAGTTTCCATGCCGAGCTCTTCTCGGGCAATCGCCCTCCTCGCCAGCCTTCCAAACAACAGAATGTTCTTCTCTCCTTACCAGTATACTTCTCTCAAAAAGAGTGGATCCCTCCGTGAGCATCGCTGGTACCGTGTATACCAAATCGTTCTTGGACTCGTAGCTGCAATCTCATGCTTTTCCCTTGGTCGTATTTCACATCAGTACACTCCGGCGACACCGGAACCTCACTGTGGGTTCTTAGCCCAATACTAGGCTTCCCTCACTTCACAATACTTACAAGATACAGTGCGGACTGTCGAAAGTACGTTCGAATACGAACGTCTATTCGGCTCGCATCCATCTCCTAAGTCCGATCATGCCTGGCTGCATTTATTTCCCTCTAGCGCAGGCTTCTTTCAGCATCCTACGATAGCACCCAAACGATCTGCTTTTTCGATTTTTCATCAACTACATTGCTTAGACGGTATTAGGCACGGGTACTGGGCGATGTACGACGCGGCCACTTCAGGAAATACGATGAATGAGACAGAAGTGCCGATGATGGCCAGTCCGCCGCATATTAGACATTGTATCGATCTGTTGAGGCAGACACTAATGTGTCGTCCGGATTTGACGATTGAGGAGAAGGATGAGGAGTTAGGCGGGGTGAGAGGTTTTGGGACGGTGCACCAGTGCTCTGATTGGGACCAATTAGTCTCATGGACAAGGGAATGGCAGGATTGGGGCGAAAACGGCGGCAGGAAGTTTGAGCATGACAATAAGCACAAAGAGCACCATCATCACGGTTGATGTTTTTCAATGAGTTTTGTATATCAACAATTTACAAGCCTTACTCTCGAGCACGATCCATAAGGTTATCCCTAACGGACTAGGGCGGAGGGCAAATTAGGCTTGGTCGAACTACATGTCACCTTTCCTGAGCCGGCGATACACTGCAACGGATGTGATTCTCAAAAAATCGTCCACTTTCTGGCAATACAATGTCGTAGGCTCGACAGCGGAGTTTACTTGTGTGTGGATTGAGATATATATTTTAGTATTAAAAGAAATATTTCTAAGACTACGAAACTATGCTCCCCCATTCCGTGATGACACTGATTCATCTAGGTATCTTAATGCTTATGTGGGGGAAGCTTCTCATTGCGATCATTGACCCAATCAACTAACTGCCACCAGTTTCGGCACTGATACTCAACGCCGAAAGCCATGATTCCTTGGTGATATACAGCTTCTTTTTGGATAGAAGCATCCGCGTGGCACATGATACTCTGCCTCAAAAATTCGATACAATGTAGGTTATGTATTTCATCGACCTCATGCTCGAATACCGGTTGTGGCTTCCCTGCTTGTAGAGCCTCGATGGTGTCTTCACGCTGATAGTAACCCCGACGAAGGGCGTCCTATGTGTGTTAGTGCCACGAAGTGGTACAAAACTACATGGTACATACAACGCAGTGCAGCTGATGGAAAGCAGCAAATCCGGATCTCTCTGGGTTCTCATCTGGATACTCGAAAAGCCCATGCGTGTCCTTTGGATACAATGTTTTCCAAAGCTCTTCGGTTTCGTTGGAAGGGTGTTGGAGGAACGCCCGGTTTGATGTGAATTTCACTGTTACGGGGTCCACTTCACCGAGTCAGTAAAAAGAACTTATTTGAGCTTGAATCAACTTACAATGTACCGGTGACTTTTTCACGGTATGGGCATGTGCAGCATGTGTGGTATGCGACATGTGCTTCGTGGCATAGACTCTGCCAGCAAAGAAGCCTCCTACGGAGGTGGATACTATGGTTACCACAAGGCAGACCAGGACGACGACTGTGGAGAACCGAGACTGCTCTTGTGCGTGTATATAACGAGGCGAGGCATTATCACCTTCCTCATCACCGACTGGAACATATTCGTGTTTCTGCTGTTGACGGGAAGGCATGATGAATAAAGACCTCAGACTTGCGTGTTGTGAGGTTATGACAGCCCTGAGAAGGTTGAAGCTGAAGAACGTGGATATCCAACCAAGTCCAATAAGAAAAGATGGATGTAGAGTCCCAAATCAATGCATCATTGAGCAAGGGAGGTCCGCTTGCAGTAAGATAGCCGAGAGTGATATTCAGCTACCGCATCAGTCCTGCAGATGAATGCAGAGTCCATACCAAGGCTTCTTTCGGAGTCCGAGAACTCGCTCCCAGCCCTGTTGTAGGCCGAGTTAGACACAGCGGTTATCGGCGCCTTTCCACTAATCGTTACGGGACCGTTACCGCTACCAATCGCATGTGACGCAATAACGAGATGACCCGGCTCATCAGCTCCCGGCCCCCATTATTCTACGGCTGGGCATCTTAGTCCAGGGAGGTGAAGTTCCTAGCTCAATCTGAGCAGCCCCCACAATTTCCCGATATGATTGCACAAACCCATTCAGTGAGTGTGATCTGCGGGGGAGCACGCAGAATCTAGCCGAATTCCCAAGACTTACCGATCGTTTGGTAACCCGAAGTACACCCCTCCCATGTGTGGGCTAGATAGCGTGAAGCAACGCACTAACCATTTAGAGATCTTTTGTATGAGAGATCGGGCCTGCTAATGGAACACGCTATTTAGTCCGTTCATGGGAGAGGGGTGTAGGGGCCGCTTGAAGGTCCATAGACGGAAAGACTCCGAAATCTGTAGTGTATCAATCCTTCGATTTTCTTGATATTTGATGAATCCTTCTATGCTCTACTGTGAGATAAGGCGGAAGTAATGTAAATGCTCGGTGCGTACAGGGGTGAAGTTAAGGGGTAGCAAATACCACTGCTGAGCACTTTGCAGTGATGAGATGGCTTTCCTCTGCCATTTTTCGTGTATCTGCTCTGAGCACAGTTTAAAACAGTCAAATAGGAGGTTTAGATGCAGCAGTTACTGCACCGGCCATGAACACTATTTCCGCCTCGTACTACAGTAGTGTTGACACTGCCCGAGTCTCTATTGTGCCAGTGATTTATATTCATTTGCCTGTTATTCCTATTGCGTAAATGTTTCAGATTTAGAGCAACTCTTAATTTATTGATGCTTGCAATATGTGGGAATTTGGAAGCCGTTCATAACACTTCTGCAATCATCATAGAGGGGCCCAAGAAATTCCGTCCAGGTCCTTCCTTCTCTCGCAATCAAATTCCGGATTCTCGAAGTTGATCCGTGTGCACTTAGGCAGTCACTATGCTAGACCATAAAGCCAGATATCACCCTGCAGCTACGGTCTAGGTATGTATCACACACATAACTGACGTGTGTGGTTGGGCCTTGGCATGGCTGACCGTTAAGGATGCAGGATTGCCGCTGTCTCGCTTTAGCGGCGGGGAATCTTAGCGTCAAGTTTTTTAGCGCCCGCCTTGCACGGCCGTTATGTAGGATCGCCGCTGTCTCGCTTTAGCGGCGGGGAATCTTAGCGTCAGTTTTTTTAGCGCCTGACTTGTGTAGCCGAGGATTCCGTCTGTGCTTGCTGGTTGCTTGGGATGCTCTGTGAAGGTAATGATTATGATATCGCGGTGATGGTACCCAAAGAGGAAATTCTGTTTTACAAAGCTATCATGAATAGTGTTTCGAAGTCCGTCTCACTGCACCGCAATATGACCCCTTGAAGACAAGAAACAAGGTTGAGCTGTTGGCCAAATGCCCGACGTCATGTGACTGACATTTGTACACCACTCCTAGGGCTATACATACTTGTCCCAGTACCACTAGCTAATCCGATCTTCGTTGAAAATCAAATTAATATCACCACCACGTACTTTATTCGTTGCAGACCGAAAAACATCCTTTTCAACTTCAAGTACAATGAAGCTCACTCTCCTCTTCGCTGCTACCTTGGGCACGATTGCCCTCGCGGCCCCTACTATGGCTACTCGAGGTGAGATGTTTCTCAACTGCTACAACATATAGGAGCGTTCCTTGACTAACCTCAACAGAAGCTGCTGATCTGGACGGGCGTATCGCTTATCCCGACGAAAAGCTCTACGCCGAGGAATACAAGCGTGAAGCATCTGATCTCGATGAGCGTATCGCTTATCCCGACGAGAAACTCTACGCAGAAGAGTATAAGCGAGAGGCCGCTGATTTGGATGAGCGAATTGCGTATCCAGATGAGAAGCTCTACGCAGAGGAGTACAAGCGAGGTATGCGATACATTCTTTCGTGATCTTCTTCGCCATCTTCACCTTAGATGATGCAATTGCTGATTCTATTCTAGAAGCCGCAGATCTAGATGAGCGCATTGCGTATCCCGATGAGAAGCTGTATGCTGAGGAATACAAGCGAGGGGCCGCTAATTTGGATGAGAGGATTGCGTACCCCGATGAAAAGCTCTATGCTGAGGAATACTAAATACACACAGTGGACTGTTTGGCAGTGAAGACAGACACATGCGGCTGTGGAATTATATATTTCTTTTTATTCGAGTTTTCTGGGACTATTGGACTGCGTTAGATTCGCTTGGGCTTTGAAACCGTACACTGTGTGGAAACAAGTGGTCGTTTGAAGCCTCTTGTGGCACAGAACAACTATATATTTCTGACCTTGAAAACTTTATCTATTTTCTACCTAGCTTCAATCACTATTAGTTTCCTTTATACATCTATCGTCTCCTAGAAATTTGCCTCCGGATTCTCACGTGCAAGCCTGGTGATTTACTTTAACGAACTCATACCTGGGATTCTTAAAGCTCAGTGATATTTTATTCCTAGCTCTAAAGTTGTACTTTAGGAAACGCGGAATAAAAACGCCACATGAGCATCACCTTGGTTGGAGATGCCTGAACGGGGGATCCGGTAATAAGCACTGCTTTGACGACTCGCAGAATAGCAAGCCGGATGGCGAGGATCCGAATCGTGGCGGAAACGCTCCATTACTGAGACCTGACCAATACCCAAATGAAGATCATCAGCTCGAGTTGCTGCGGCGTCAAGATTTATAAATTTTAGAACATAGACCACCCGACCACACCGGCCGTAACTGGACTACTCCTCAAGGAGCGATCGAGAATTTAAAGGATTGATACCCTTTATGGTAAGCGTGCCGTCGAGGCCGATCGTAGCTGCGGTAGGTGGTCCGCCTTAGCTTCAAAAGGCTGGTATATTTTACCCATCAGAATTGCTGCAGCCATCCATCTAGGAAGGTTGCATTTCATTGTGGCATTGATTCAATCGGATGCAAGGTGCATCGCAAGAGGACTTTGGCAGTGTCTAATTTTGGTGGGCTAATTTCTCTACTTACCCGCGTGGTGAATATACTAAGTTTTGTGGGGGCCGATTTTCTAGGTTGGTTAGGGGAGGTTATAGGAATGCGATCCTGGCATCCAAGACTGCCGAAGTGGCCTGATTGCCATCCCCGTATACACCAACCCTATATTTTCTCTAATATGCCAGAAAACCCAAGAGCCCGAAACCTCTCAAGCCATTGATCTCCAAGCCAAACACATTCCCTACCCTCGGCTGAACGCAGCTAGCTCACATATTTCATATATTGAATGTACAAGGGCAGTTGACAAGACAGGAGGTAGATTTCGGACTTGGCAGGGATATAAATCCTAGGTGCGGACCAAGAGTTTTCGTCCGTCCACAATATACTACCCCCGTATGGGCAGGGTAGTATACCCCACTCCCATGAACGGGCTGGATAGCATGTTCCACTGACAGGGCTAATTTTTCATAAAAAGGATCTCCAAACGGTCGGTGTGTTGCTTCACGCTATCCGGGTGTATATGTCGGTAGCATCTGCAAACATTCAGGCAGTGCAAGGATCTCGACAAGAAAAGCCCGGTATCCGAACAGTGTACATTCTCGGATCATCTGACAGCTGAAGCACCTAAGCAAGAGGAACGGGGCTTGTCGACCTAGAAGGTTCAAGTACCGCTTCGATGATCAGGACCGCTAGAGATTTCCATCAATCGGGAAGGCATCTAGGCGGCACTATCGTACACGGTCCGGGAACCACGCTGCTCCACATCATTTAGCATCTAACCTTGGAAGCCTCAGTCTGATGAAATAGTCTATGGTTTGTGACCCGGGGTCAATTGACGGTTTCGAAGCAATTGAAAATTTTGTTAATCTAAGAATCTCTTTTACCTTAAATCATCACCATGGGAAATCCACACACGTTTCAAGATGACGACTTTGACTCCGAAGCCGCTCCCTTCCTCACTCGACCTTCGCGCTCGACAACCCCATCATCGCCCACTCAACGACGACCATGGCACCAGAACATCCCAAAAACATGGACACTACATTGCCTCCTCATACTTTTATACACCGCACTCAGCGTCACCGTAGTACTTTCGTTCCATGAACCCGCGAACCAGCGACGGCATAATGGCAAGTCACACCCCTCTAAATCGCTCCCTCGAATAATCTCCAAGCCATCTCCTTTAAACCTCATAAAACCTTACTAACAATTTCCAGCCCTCCCTAACCTTATCACAACCTTCCGCCCGCACAAATACTCCCTAATGCGAGACTCGCCATACATTGGCCCACCCTCCCCCAGCATAGACATGGCCTGGAACACTCTCTTCTCCTCCATGTCCCTCCGCGTGCCCCTCTCCACTCTGACCCCAAACAACCAGTCCTCCGTCCCGCTCCCCGCCGGCGGCTACCTCGCCTGGCTAGGCGTCTTCCATGAACTGCACTGCGTGCGCGTCCTGCACCGCGCGAACTACCGCTCCAACCTCCATCCGAATTTGACGGAGCAGGAATTGAAGGATGAGCAAGTGCACGCTGATCACTGCGTCGATATGTTAAGGGAGGCGGCGATGTGTCGTGGGGATACGGAGAGCTTGACGACGTTTGTGTGGAGTAACACTTTTGAGAAGCCGTTGCTGAGCCCGCAGAGGGTGCAGCATCGGTGTCTTAATTGGGATGCTCTGGTGAAGAGTTTGCAGGGATGGGTTGTAGGGGATGCTGAGTTTGGGGCACTGAAGAAGCTGGAGTAGTTTTATGATTTTTGGTGATTTTAATATATTCTAAATGCATTAGTTCAACCACCACATTTGTAAATGTCTTTGAGAAAAATTCGCAGTTTTACGCCCCCGGGAACGATAGTGAATCTCGGGACTTTAGGTGTTGATAGATAGTTACCCTAACAGGTGATATAGAGTTTTGCAGTGTTTCTATGACCTGACGTGCTATATGATCATTAGCCCTAACAGTTCGCACGCAGTGAAATCAGAATTATGCGAAGTAACACAATGGACTCTCGCATGTTTTAAAATATTCGAAATTCGAAATTCTACGGTATCGAGTTGTGCTGCCAAAAAAAAGCCCGCATCTGGGGCATAAAAATGAAAATCGTCATGAAATATAAGATCAAACTGACGAAGCACATCCCCTCAACTTCACTCCTAACCCGAAAACAAAGAGAATTACAGTCATTCCTCCCTTCCCCTACGTCTCGTTTCGCGTAGCACTTAAACGACATTATACCCATCCGTCCTCCCATTATGCGACACATGGCCGAGCGAAATACTCGACTTCTGGCTCTCCTTGCTCGAAAAGCCGGCCTTATTCTGCGCTCGACCACTCTTGACCAAGCTCGCCTCATTATCCGTGCCCTTACTCCCAGTTCTGTTTGAGAAATGCAGACTCGCCAGTAGTCCGTCGCCCTTGGTCCATTTGTCCCACAGCGGCTTAAGCGGTGGAATGCAGCCGCAGAAGAGGACAACGAAATTCTCGGTCCCGGCCCAGATGATTACATCATACATCTCCCAGGTGAGATCGCTGCGCGCGGAGAGCGAGGCAAGCATAGAAGTTTTGATGGAGCCGGCGACAGCAGCGCTAGTAGTCATTAGCACTGATAGATGAATGAAGGGGAAATGAAAAGACGTACAAAAGGCCGAGGCCGAGCAGAACGCAGAGGCTAATCTTCCTTTTAACTGGAAGACGAAGTTTCCAGAGGAGGGTCGCGGGGATGATGGCCAGAAGCGCGTCGCAGAAGACGTTGTATGCTGCTGCGAATTAGTCTCTACTTCTTTCTTCACTGATGGCAAAGACCTTACATGCTTGAGCGATGGAAATGTTTGCCTGAATAGTTGGATCCCAGCACTTCGCATCTGTAATCGACTTATCCCACAGCGCCTTCGCCGGGTTGCACTGAACGTAAGTGAAGATGCTATCCAGCGTATTGATAAGTGCCATGATACCCATAGCTACGACGAGGACCCAAAATCTCCAGCCGCGGAATGGTCGCATGATGCGGTTGATGAGTAGTGCGACGGATATCTTGGCCGGCGTGCACGCAAAAATACCCCAGCACTGGAAGACGTAGCTCCATTTGAGCACCTCCTTCATCTCGGTTTTGGGGTCCAGATAGTAGAGATGCTTCGTGCCGCCGACCATAGCGTATCTTGTCACGAACGCTGCGAGCGTGACTTGGAAGAACTGGTCCAGCATCAGTATCATGCATTTCGCTGAACGTGATAGAGAAGTAATGGGAATCGTACGAGTGTAACGAGCATCATCCAGTCGTCCCAGCCATAGTTCTTCGTGATTTTGCGCGCGTACATGCGCAGACTGACGACGGTGATAGCGACGAACATCTCCGCCCAGTAGATGGCGATGAGGCCAGCAGCGCGGTTGACATCTCCGCCATCTGGCTTCGCCATTGGTGGAGGGGGCGGCGGAGCGGTCATGTCTGCTCTGCTCCAGAAAGCCATTGTAGAGAGAAGAAGTTTAAGAGTGTGGGAGAGAGGAATTGGATTGAATCGATTTGGCGCCGCAGTGTAAGACCGCTCCAAGACTCCAAGATGCAAGATGCAATACACATATACAAGGCGGCACGGAGACCAAGCCTCGACGAATACCGTAGCATCTGCACATCCAACGCTCCAGCGTCTGCCAAAGGAAGGTCGCGGGGTTACGAAACTGCTGTGCAGAAGGATTACCTAGACAATACTCGCGCAAATTCAAACCCGAGCCTGGCGTCCAATGCATGCTTGCGCATACACCCCCCCTCATGAATGGATTGATAGCACGCGTCTGTGCGCTTCCATACAAATTCTGTCTGTGCAGTGGGGCGCGCTATTAACTTGCCCATGGGAAGGGCGTATGCAGACCCTGGCGTGGCAGGGTTGAGGGCCGTGCCGTCGCATCCCACACCACCCCGCATGTTCACTACAGGGCCCTGTACTGTGGTACAAGGCGGGGGTGGTGTACATGGTCAGTGCGTACAGGGCCACTGCACCAACCATGTACACTATTTCCGCCTTGTACCATAGTAGTGGGTAATGCAGGCGGGTAATAGTGTAGGGCGGATTTTGGGCATGCCAAGATATTCGGAGTCCGAGGCGCGTCCCAATGTGCTAGTGAGTGCAAAGTTCGTTGTGACCTTCGTCTTCTGCCATCTTGACGTCCCTTCGAGGCAGTCTCATTTGTTTGACTTTGTCGACGAACGACGGAACAACGGCCATCATGGACGCAATTCTCGCGAGCGCCACCGCCGAGGTGCAGAAGTTGGCAGGGACAGCGGACGAAGCAACTCGACGAAGAACCATCGACGGGTTACGAGACCTGCAATACTCGCTTGAACCGCCAGAGGAGACAATGCAGAGGCTGATATATACGGCACGGATATCATCCCCACACAATTTCCCATGCTAACATTCGCAGAATCTGACCATCGCCTCGATAAGAGTGAGCCTGGACCTTGGCATATTCAACATTCTGTCCGAGAGCGAGAAGCCGTTGTCTCTGGAGGAGCTGGCGAAGAAAACCAGCGCCGATCCAATTCTCCTCGGCCGTTTCCTGCGCCACCAGGCCTCCCTGGGTATCATCAAAGAGACGGACAAGGATGAGTTTGCTGCGTCGACCACGACCAAGAATCTCTCGGTGCCTGAGATCCAGGCAGGTCTGTACTTCTGGTAAGTCTCTCCCATCGAATTATTGATTCTCCGGTTGACGACTCCAGCAACGATATCCTCGGCCCCTCGTTCCAGGCAATCCCAGATTTCCTCGCCGAAAGAAAATACCAGAACCCCACAGGACTTCTCGACACACCCTTTCACAAAGCTTGGAACACCGACCTGCCGCTCTGGACATGGCTGCACCAGCGTCCGCGGGACACATCCTATTTCAACAAGTTCATGTACGCCCAGCGCTCCAGCATGAAGAACTGCTTCACCTTCTTGCCTATCGACGAAGAGACAAAGGGCTGGCCAGCCGAGAAGCCCGTTTTCGTTGATGTTGGCGGCGGTACCGGCCAACAGTGCATGGCGATTAAGGAGAAGTTTCCGGAGCTGCCGGGCAAGGTGATTTTGCAGGATCTGCCAGCTGTAGTTGCGGAGGCGAAATTGCCAGAGGGAATCGAGGCGCAGTCGTATGACTTTTTCACGGAGCAGCCAGTAAAAGGTAAGTCATGCACCTCAAGCCTGCCCCACTAAAGATCATGCATCCTGACACCACACAGGAGCCAAGTACTACTACCTCCGCGCCATTATGCACGACCACGCCGACGACAAATGCCTCGAGATCCTCAAGAACGTCGTCGACGCCATGACCGACGAATCAACGCTACTTCTCGACGAGATCGTGGTGCCAAACAAGAAGGTCGATTGGTATGTCACGCAGACCGATCTGGCCATGATGGTGCAGTTCTCGGCGACGGAGCGAACTGAGGATCACTGGCGGCATCTTCTAAACAAGGCGGGTCTAACGGTAAATACAATTACAACGTATACATACGCGTTTAAGCTAAGTATTATTGCGGCAACTAAGGGGTTGTTATAGAACCTTATGTTAACGTCCAGTCTTTCTTTTTACTTAATTAGGGCAAGAGGGAGAGGCCACGTAATGTTAGCTTGCAGGACAGGGGGAGACACTTACTAAGTTTACTAGAGTCCTAGGATAAGACAATAGAATAAACAATAACAATCCCTTAATAGTCTTCTAGGTTACAGAAGAGAGTAGACAATAAGATTCTAAAGACAAGGTTGTGTGTTACGATCTAGGCTAGTCCCTAGCTGTTGCCTTATACCACCTAACTACACGTAGACTAACCGGTCCTTAAGGAACCTCGCCTCTGTTATATCACGTGACTATATTCCGCTAAGGAGAGAAGGTACGTTCTGTTCTGCTAAGAATTAAAGGAACCACCTATAGAAACCTAAAGATAGAAGCTATAACGTAGGTAATGTTAACGTCCTGCTTCTAGAGTCTTACTTGATTAGAGGGAGTTAGGGAAGCACGTAAGGTTAGCTTTG
>BLYF01000005.1:881756-1083028 GCA_014905255.1 Herpotrichia juniperi | reverse complement strand
CCTTGTCTTTAAAATCTAATTGTTTAATCTCTCCTGCAACCTAGGAGACCTACTTGTGTCTGTGTCTTGCTGTTCTATTGTCTTATTCTAGGACTCTAGTAAACCCTAGCACGTATACCTTCCATTGCTCTTAACAAGCTAACCTTTACGCGCCTTTCCCCCAATCACTGATCAGATAGGAAGAGAAAGGGTCGAACGTTAACATTTGGCCGACTCGCTTGTCACCCACGTTATAGGCTAAGAGGTCTTGTTTGCACTTAACAAAAGCCTCTCTAATTATTAGGTACAAAGGTAACGACGCAATTGTAATTTTTAGGTTTAATAGTAAAAAGGTATACTTAAGAAGGAATATAAGAAAGCTACTATAAATTTATAGCAAATCCTAATCCGCTTAAAGTATTAAAGCTGCTTAAATTTAAAGTACTAGTAATCTGTTTCGCTACACCGTGCGTTTCGCGACGAGGGGATTGACGTTAAGTGCTCTAAAGCCTCTCTCTCATCAAATTTATTCTTAGAAGTTGGTAGCTAGTAGCCACTACTAAAATAAGTATACTTCAGACCACTAGCCACACTTAGCATAGTGGTTGAACAATTCCAACCCTCTCATATCGCATTATATCTTCCAGAGCCTTCTTAGCCTTCCTTTTTCTCTTGCGCACCTCCAATATTTCCTGGAGCATGCACATACGCCCGAATCAACGCATCATGCTCTTTCGCCCTTACCTTCTCATATCCTACCCTACTCTGATCATCCGGCCAAGTCCAATTTTGCGCCTGCTGAGACCCATCACTCTCAATGAATGCCGTTATTGGCATCTGTAAACAATCTTTGATGGCCTGCCTACCAGCTGGTGTAGTCACATCATGATTTCGTAGTTTCAGCCATGTGCTATCCATTGCGAAACTGTGCATCCACGTGACATCCACTCTAACGACCGATAGGTGCTCAACAGTCACGTCCTTGGCCCCAAGCCATGCTGTAGGAACCCAGCATGCTTCGATCGAGACGCCATTCGAGGCCTTGGGATCAATGATCGACCTCAAAGGAATTCCAAACATATTTCTTTCAATCGCGCCTCCAATTTCTGGCGCCTCTTTATCGTCCATGTAGTATGGCTCCTCATATACTGGCATGTCTTGAGGCGTTATATTACACTCGGCATAAAAAGCGTGTGATATCTCATGGAAGATTGTGGCCACAAGACTGAAAGCTGTTAGCATGTCTCGGATCGGTGGGCGTTGATTTTGCTGCCAAAACTGCGCATATCCTGCGTGGAGGACGATACGATGCAAATTTGCGTTTGCCTTAAGTTCTTCAATCATTTCGGGCTGTACATAAATTCTTTTAGCGAAAGGCTCGTTAGGATTGAAGTGGATCCCGTGGATCTGACCGTCATCTTTCTCGATCTCCTCTGTCTCGTCTTCATCGTCGTCGTCGTCGTCGTCATCACTTGATTTCGGCACAAGGCTCTTGCCTTCTCGAGCCTCCAGCTTTTTCCATTTTTCTTCCGCTTTCTCGTCTTCTTTCTCCTGTACTGTTTTAGTTCTGATAGCACCAAACATGAACTTGACCTTCCCGTCCATGTCCCTAAGCCCCTTCAACACAGCTTTTATATGCTCTGTGGGATTACTAGGCATGTTATATTTCAAGATCTTCCTGCCGCCCTGCCCGACTTCAACATGTCCAAACATTAGTGGTAGCCAGGGCAACATTGCGTTATCTTCACTTAAGAATCGACTTACCTGCCTAAGAATCGGTTGCAGTGTATCCCAAAGCCTTTCAGTCTTCGCTTTATTACCAAGGCCCTTGAAAACCCAGTTCTTGTGACAGACTAGAGGGTGAAGAGGTCCGGTCAAATCACCTTGTGGCTTTGATGGGAGAATGTAGTCCCTATTAACACGCATGTAGCCCGATTTCTCAAGCGCGAGGTCATTTTTATATCCTTCGCGCCAGATGGCTGCTTGCCAAACTTTGGCAGTGCAGAGAAGGGCATCGTAGTCATCAGCAGGGAATATAGCCTTTACCTCCTCTGAACAACATTTAGCTGGTGTAAGAGAGGGTGTAGGGAAAAGCCCTGATCTAGATGATTTTGAAGGTGTAATAGGGAAGCTGAGTTCTGCCAAGTTATCTTCAGATGATGTTGACGCTTCTGATGTAGTTAGTATAGGTCTATTTGCAGCTATTGGGGATGTTTCTGGTGTGACCATTGCAGATATTGGGGCGCCAGATGTTTCCTCATCAGATGAAATGTCCATGGATTGAGATCCTTGGGATCCATCACAGGATGAGATGTCTAAGGGTTGGGGTCCTTGTGATATGTAGTCAGCCATTTCTACATCATGACTTTGAGTAAGGAGGACAGGAAAGTCGATTTCCATACCAGACATCATAACGTCTCCACCGGAAATGGCAATGGGGGTTGTGATGCGATTCGTCATATCTCTATCAGTTATATCGTGCGGTTTCAGTATGTTTATTCGTACTTGTTCTAGTGCTGTGCATTCGAATTGATGACAGCAAGGATTAACAGAACAGAAGTAAAAAGTAAATGAACAAGTGGTACGGAGACTGCTGAAATCTACGGACAGCTCGCATTTTAAGGAGCATCATCTTGTGCACAATGAGCATTGTAACTTGAAAAACAACATTATATTAATCTCGAAGACAAAATCATTGTGAACCTTGGGACAAAGATTGAAAGCCACCATTTTCAACCTTCAAAGCTTTATTTGCATGCATTGTAGCATTGCATAGCCTTTGTTCCCGTATCGCAGTTTGCAATTCTGCTGCACTTTTCGCCCAATACTTCAAGGATTAGAATTTCCAAATAAAGGATTTGAAATCTGAAAGACTTGAATTTTGTTCCTTCTTTAAACCTTGAACGTACAAGCTTGCAAACTTGTGAAATTTGCTTGCAACCTAGTGATAGTTACACTAGACTTCCAGTGTGCATGTTTAACCTATATTGACGATGACACAAGATTTAAAACTCATGAAGAACAACACACTGCATATTACCACCTCCAGGGAAGAACAACAGGGTCAGACTGGCTTTGCAAACGCAACTCTGCCAGATATAGTAGGACTTTGTAACGCTGGCTTAATATTCCTACCCTCTTTCTAGGTTGCCGAACTCTCTTGGAAAATTCTCTTCAACTATGAGTCCATGGTGGCCTATTTTCAAATTGTCAGGCCAAGTGGGAGATAGTGAAAGAAATGCCCTAGATGGTGATTATATGAAGAATTGTGACTGCTCTTTCTAATGGCAACAAGTAACAGATTGCAGATAAACCTATGCCTAATATTTTCTTTCAGGCCACTTCTGGAAATATGGAAATTTACTTCCATGGTCTAGATTTTACACAGGTAAGGGTATGTTCGCCTACCTTTATAAAAACCAATAGTTCTATGCGTAGATTCTGCGCAAGTTTTGAGGGTTTTTTTGAAGGGGCCCCGAAAAGAATAACGAGTTAAATTTAATACATAGGACTCACCCGCTTAAAAGGCCCTCGTAGCCTCTTCTTTCTCTATCTCTTTCTCCCTCTCTCGGCTACTTACAGACTTATGATATCTACAGATTATCTCTAGAATTTATAGATCCAAGGGCATATGTTTGTATTTCCTTTGGTAGACTAGGCGCTACATCTAGAGAGGTTTCTCCGGCCTGTGCCTCACCTAAGTGCAGATCCACATAGATTTCATGTTCATACACGCAATCTGTAGGTAAGGAACCAACTCCTATGTAGATAAAGCGTAGTTTACTTATAAACCAAGGATCTACACCTTGTAGATGTCCTGACGAGCACACCCTGAGTCTAACCCACAATAGCCAACACAACACTTGAATACAACAACACCCAACTCGCCATGACAACCTCTCCAACTTCCAATATGCCAATGAACAACCTCGGATCCTACTGCGCACTAACCTTGGATGCCCTGACAACCTCCTCCCTAATTTGTCTACCGCACTAGACGAACAGCGCCTAGCGTGCATCTTGCAGATCTCCGAAAAATCTGATAAGATCGCCGAGCCCCTCACACAACAGCAGACCACCTCTCTATCCAGACCATGACGTACACCATCCCTCTGATATATGCTACAACCTTTCTATTTCTTTTTGGAGAGACGCTCCAGCCCGCCCCACGAATTGCAATCTACGAAGACATTATCTGCCGCCAACACTATGGCACGCTTGGAGAGCTGCGAGACTGCAAAACCCCCCAAGTCCAACGACAACTCGCCTCCCTGATCGGATTTGAGCGCCTCTCCATCATCATCCCCTGCCTTCTTGCGATCCCTTTCGCAGCGCTCGCTGATAAAGTTGGTCATTCGAAGATCCTTTACATCGCTTTGTTTGGCCAATTCCTCGAAGAGTTCTATGCACTCATCATTTGCTGGTTCCCTCATTATTTCCCAATAAAGCTAATATGGCTGCACTTCATATTCAGTTTCATAGGCGGTGGGATGACAGTCATAGTTTCGTTGCTGCATGTCATTGTAGCCGAGCACGTGGGGGCTGAGAAGAGGATGACCATATTTATGCGTATGCGTGCTGCTGGTGTTGTGGCGTCGGCTTTGGGATATGCGGCTGCTGGTGCTAGTATGAAGATTAACGTGTGGTTGCCTTGGGGGATTGGACTTATGAGCATGCTTTTGGCTGCGGGTTGTGCTATGCTATTGCCTGGGAACAAGGTGCAAGATGTGCCAAAGACGGATGATATTGGAGGCTGGGGGTTCGGGGTTGGATCTGCGATTGGGTTTTTGAAGAGAGTGAAGGGCCTGTTGACGGATAACAGACAGGTCATGGTTATCCTGATCTTGGTATTTTTGTGCCAGTTGGGCTTCGATTCTGTACCGTTGATGATGAGCGTCTACATCTCGAAGAGGTTTCACTGGAGCTTCGCGAACGTATGTCTCCCTTAATCCTCTCTACCCCGGTCAAATACCCAAGTGCCAGCGCCTGACCACCCACAGGCCAGTTTCCTAAACTCTTTCCACATGGCCCTGGAACTCCTTCCCCTCCTCGTCCTCCTACCACTAGCCCTGCACTTTCTCTCTCGCCTAAAACTCTCACCCTTTGCAAAGGACGCCTACATCGCGCAGGTCAGTGTAGCCTTCCTCGCCATCGGCACCGTAACCATCGGCCTCGCACCCCACGTCTATGTTGCAATCCTCGGCATTGCTATCGTAGCACTTGGCACAGGACAAGACTCTGCCTTGCGCTCTATGGCAACGGATATGGTAGACCCAAGTGGAGTTAGTATTGTTTATTCGGCGATTACTATGTTAAGAGGGATTGGGGGTTCAATTTCGGGTCCGATCTATGCGGGGCTTTATTCTGTAGGACTGAGATACGGAGGGGTTTGGTTGGGTCTGCCATTCGTGGCTGCTGGGTTATTCTTTACTGGGGGGCTTGTGCTGTTATTGTGCCTTAAAAAGGATGTGCAAGCCACACTAGAAGATGAGTCGTTACGGGATGGGGAGGACGAAGAGCATCAACCGTTGCTACAATGAGAGCGTAGGAGAGCAGGCTTGAAACTATAGATGTAAATAGTATTCGAACCATACATAGTGAGGGAAAATGGGGACTAAGCTGT
This sequence comes from Herpotrichia juniperi, assembly GCA_014905255.1. Lineage (NCBI taxonomy): Eukaryota > Fungi > Ascomycota > Dothideomycetes > Pleosporales > Melanommataceae > Herpotrichia > Herpotrichia juniperi. Next base: position 1,077,426 of record BLYF01000005.1, on the reverse strand, counting down.
AGAAGCGGCTTGTCTTCGTATGTGGTCGAGAACTCATATCCGTTCTCTTTCTAGACAATGCACAAACAGAGAAACACAAGATTACACTTAGGATAGAATAACAGAATGAAGCGAGATATACTATGATCAAGTTCCCACGTCCCCACAAAGCGTCCATTTAGCCTTGAAAGTACTCTATAACAAATACTATGAAGACGAGAAATCCAAACTACAAATTACCACACACTGACACAGGTTCCAATGATATATTCGTAAAATTTCTTCCCATGACTTCAAACAATACCATGCACAGCAGCAGTCTATTGCCAAAACCATAAACATTCAAGACCAACCCTGAACACAACTTCATAACACGCATTGATAATACAATCTCAAGCAGTGCAACCTCTCTACACAGCCTTTGAACATTACTTAACTCTCGACTAGCCTTTGAACACCACCTAACTCTCGACACAAGACCTACCAACACAATCCACTCGCGGCACACCACCCTTTCATAATCAAACATCCCATAACGCCACACAACATCGTACCACTACATTTGCATCCCATAATCTCCTAGCTCATCAAGATCGAAACAACAGTGCCGTAGCCTTACTCTGGCAAGAAACATGCCACACAACTTTACACTACGTAGAAGACAAGCTATTGTGCAACATAGTCTTTAGCGCCACCAACCGAACTTCTACAGCGAACGACTGCGCAACCCTCTACTTCTCCCACCATAGACTTCGATGCAAGCAAAAATGCCTAGTTTCTTTAACAGAATAATATTTTAGGTTCCGAATCAACTACTATACAATGCCACCGCCCTCGCCCTCACCATCGCCAATCCCTCACAGCGCAACACACTCCAAATCCAAGAATTCCAATCCATCCCAAATCGTGCCAAGATCCCAAGACAGCTTTCCAGCCCATACCACATTTCTCGTGAAGAATAGAAAGCACGGTCCAGCCAAGCCATCCCAGGTAACCGAAAGAAACACCCATCTCCATCATACATACACACCCCAGACAACGCTCACCGCCCACGCCTCGCCACATCCTCCAAAAAGCCGAGCAAAAACGATTTATCCACAGGACTCTTGCCGGTCCCATTGCCACTAGCAATCTTGCCCAGATTCTTATCCACGGCGAACTTCTCAGTCGGGCCTGCAGACCCAGCACTCGCATACCCATCCTCGGTGCCAATCTTCGTCGTCAAGTTCAGGAGAGCTGCAGATGGGTGACTGGTGGGCAGTACGCCCCTCGGGACATTGCCGCTCGACTCCATGCCCTCTCCAATACTGCTGATCCTGCTCCTGGACGCTAGATGCGCAGGACTGCCCGTTTGACTCTTGTCAGGTAACGGGCTTACGGGGCTAATAACGCCAGACATTATGGGCTTGGGCGTAGGTGGATGCGGACTACGTGTTGGTGGGATCGGGCTCCTTGGTAATGAAGACAGGAAGGATTGAGCTGAGTTTCCAAGCGGAATCGGGGACTGGACAACTTGAGTGGAGGCCGCGTTACCCTGAGAGGGCTTTCCGAAGAGGGAGAGTAGTGCGTTCTTCTGCTCTGTTGGGAGGGGCGAACGACGGTCGAAGGACTGTTGTCGTGCTGCTAGAGATGCAGGAATATGTGCGGGTGGTGTTGATGCCGACGGTGGGGGAGTTGCAGTCTTGAACAAGTTAAGCAGGGCCTGTGGTTGTGAAGTAAGAATGGGGGCAGGACTGGAGGCTGGCACAGGGACAGGCGGTTGTGGTGCCGATGGTGGAGGAGTTGCAGTCTTGAACAAGTCTAGCAGGGCACGTGGCTGCGAAGCAAGAGCGGGAGCAGGCACAGGCGCTGTGACGGGCACAGGCGCTTGGGGTACATCTTGTTGCGGCCGTCGAAGAATCTTGGGCTTGAAAGCAGTTGGTTGAGGTGCTGGTAGATTGACTGGTGCCATTGGACTTCTGCCCCTACGCACATCCCCAGCATCATTTGAAATCGGCTTCGAAGTTGATGGGCTCGGTCGTCTCAATATTTGCTGGGGAATGAACATTTTCTGCTCGACACTCTTCCGGCCTGCAGGCGAAGGCCCACGTGAATGACCTTGTCCATTTGCAGCACCAGGAATAGTATTCTTCTTTACAGTCTCAAAGTCTGGCGCATTGACTGGCCCGCTAACAGTGGCTGATGTCAGAGTTGGCTTCTTTGTTGGCGCTGTGAAAAGCGCAAGGAGCTCTGGCTTATTGCCAATTTCAGGTCGGAGAGGCATTGGTTCGCGTGACGCGGGTCTTACAGGTAAGTACCCAGGTGTCTTTGGTTGGGCTGAAAGCTCTGCAGGAGATTTTGGAGGTGGTGTAGGAGCAGCAGGAACAGATGGCGAGCGAAACAGAGTGAGCAATGAGTCCTGGTGTGCGTTCCGGGGCTTTGGCTGCAAGGTCTCGAAGTTTGGATGCTGCGGAGGCGACGTGAACGGTGGTGGACTCGGCGCATATAGATTTGCGCTCAGTCCTTGAGGCGATGTGAGTATTTCGTACCCCTGCTGGAGAGCTGGTGGCTGCTGTAACCTTGGCGTGGTTTGTGCAGGTTGAACGGCCTGTTGAGGAGGCGAAGCAGCTGGCTTCTCGTTCATCTTGAATGCGTTTAACAAGCCCATTGTGTGCGCATTGAGCTTTGGTGGGGGCAGATTCGAAGCGGGTGGGATTACTGGACCCCGAGGCTCTGGAAATTGGGGTCCTGCTACGAACTGAGGATCACCAGTCCGTTGATATGGCCGCGGCGCTTGATGGCTAAATGCCTCTGGCTCTTGCATGTTGGGTCCACGCGCCGGAAACATCTGATTCGGATGTTGAGGTTGAGGTGGCATAGACTGGCGCGGCATTTGCATAGGATGACCATTGAATTGCTGGGGAGACATCTGCGGAGGCATCTGTGTAAACATTTGCAGATGCTGAGGTCCTGGGAATGACTGATGATGCTGTGGTTGGAAGGGGAACGGAGGCGGAGGAGACATGTGGTTGATCTGAGGCGCCCGATGTTGGTGAGCCTGAGGAGTCTGAGGCATTTGCGGCGGAGACATGTGCTGATCGTAGGGCGTTCTTGGAAGCTGTCCTTGTGGGCGATTGTTGGATTGGAGCATCGCCAGAAGTGAGTTGCTGTGCGGGTCCTGGGCAGCTGCCGGAGCTTCAACAGGAGGAGACTGTTGAGTATATGGAGAGCCAACACTGAGCAACCTCTTGAGTTCTGCCGCAGGGTCCGCTACGTGCTGGGTCTGGTGTACTGAGACCTCTGGTAGGGCATCACTAGAGCGGCCCCCTCTGCCTAGCCTTGCGACAAGCTCGGCGAAGTTTTCATCGGTAGGCTGCATCTCGGGAAGTGCAGCCTCGTCGGCCGTTGTCTCGCCCACATCTGCTTCGATTTCCTCTGTGTCCGTCACACTCGCAAGAACTGGAGGCGCCTGCAGTGGCCCTCCTGTCTTTGGCTTCTGCTTGTCAAGCTTCTGCTGCTGTTTTATCCATCCCTTCAGCGGCCCAAGGAAGGGCGCGACCATGTAAAAGTTGTTTTCCTTGATCAGATCGTTCCCGGTTCCTTGCTGCATCTGGTTCTTGCGTCTGAGGGTGGGCAGGTCGGTGAGCTTGTACCAGTCGATTTTCTGCGCCGGTTAGCTTGTCTCCATCATCTCATGTCCAAATTTTCACGAACCGATATCTCCTTCCGCGTGCGGGGTTCAAAGTACGTGTCCATAGGCACAGACCTGAAGACATAGAGGACCATGTTTTGCTCGCGCATGTTGACAGAGATCTTCTTCATCGACTCCTCCGGGCCGACCAGATTTGCTGCCTTTAGATCAAGACCTGTTTCCTCATAGACTTCTCGAATGGCGCATTCCAGATCAGGCTCGTCCTTGTTGATCTTTCCTCTGGGAAAGCTCCACTTTGCGCCCTTCTTCCAGCCCTTGACCAGCACCGCGTGCGTCATGTCGTGGTTCAGCATGATGGCGCCGCGGACGGGCACCCGCGTTTTGTAGGCCAGGAAGTCCTCATAGGCCTGGGTGTGATGCAGCTCTGAGTACGAAGATGAGAGCGGACAGTGCTGGAACATGAGCAGCGCAAAGCGGCGCAGGTTGAGCGAGGGCAGGGCGGGGTCCAGTGGACGGATGAAGTCTTCGTAGAACCATTGCGCCTCCTCGATCTGGAAGCATATTCGCTCGACGGACTGGAGCTCTTCGTGGGGGAGGTTGACGATGAAGCGGACGCAGAGGTCGTCGAGCCAGTCAACTAGCCGCATCTTTTGGTGTATTATGTTCATGCTGGCCGGTGTCTCGCAGCATGGGCGCGTGTGGGAGGGCAAGTGCAGCTGTGGTATGCGCGTCGACGGGAAGCGGCGCGCGCGCGGGGAGAGCGATCGGGAGGGTGTGGAAGAATGGAGCACGTGAGCGCGGGGAGGTGTGGTGAAGGTCCAGGCAGAGGGCGAAGTCTGCGCCGTGAAGACACGGTCGGGCTGTTGGGTTCGGCAGCAGCGATCATGTGTGGCGCAGCACCGCCACAGGCCCGCTTTGGCTGGCCGTGGCTGGCCGTGCCCTGTGGCCGTGCCCTGTGGCCGTGCCCTGTGGCCATCCATGATGCTGCATGGCATGACGTTTATGGCCGTCTCAAGTCGACCAAGGCACGACCAACACTTGCTGCCAGCACAGCGGCCCCAGTCACGCCAGACTCTTATAAACGCGCATTCGCCGTACGCTTCCTTCTTGTCGTTCATTCACCCTCTTCAACTCACCATTCTACTTGTTTGCACACGCACTCGCCCGCTATACTTAGCGGCGACGCGCCCGTTTCAGAAATTCTGAAGCAAAGAGCCGCCCACCAACCACATCGACCGCTCTCCATTGTGGCGAGCATATCCCAAAGAGAACAACAGCGCTTTGTCGAAGACAAAGACGTATAAGAAAGACACACAGGACCCAATTGCGACCCAAAACATCGACAACCACCACCTCCTATCCCCCCACATTCCACCTCCAACAACACATCACACATCGCCATCATGACGACAGCAATCGCAAAGTACGCAGCGCGGAAGATGCTCACAGGGGAGATGAACAAGTACAAATCGAAAAGCGTCGATTCACCATATGTAAGTGACCCCTTTTGCCACTCACCGTGAGCCTCGACTAACACACCACAGGATCCCTTCTACGAAATGATCCCCAACCCCAAGAAGCCTGGCAAATTCAAGAAGGTCAAGAAGCAGATCCCCGCTTGGATCCCCACCCACGATGCCGAGATCCTCGCCAAAGCACGCAAACGCGCCTACAAACTCGACTTCTGCCTCTTCAATTTCCTTGGCTTCCGCTTTGGGTGGTCGTCAGTGATTGGTCTTGTGCCTGCAGTCGGAGACGGCGTGGACGCAATGCTGGCCCTCCGTCTTGTATACCTCATGCGCAGCTGCACTGGCGGGCTGCCCAACATGATTCTCGCCTGGATGCTCATCAACATGGTCATCGATTTCGCAGTGGGCCTGATCCCCTTCGTCGGGGATCTGGCAGACGCCGCGATCAAGTGCAATTCCAAGAACGTGCGCCTGTTTGAGGAGCACCTGGACAAGACATACAAGCCGAAAGAGCAGCAAGACCTGGACGACGCGCTGCCTAAGGAGCGCCGCCCACGTCCCGCGACAATCTACGAGGACTTCTCCGACGATGAACTGCCGCCAGCGTATGACTCCCGCAACGACAATGTCCAACGCCCATCACGCGCACACTCTGGACGAAGGGGCTCACCGGATGAGGAGATGGGATTGCCCAGGGACACACGCCGAGACGATCGCAGGGATGACCGCAGGGACGACCGCCGAGACAACCGCAGAGACGACCGCAGAGACGACAGGCCAAGCCGCAACGACACCAAGAGCAGCAGACGTCCTTGAGCTCCGAACATTCACTTTCTTTCCTTTTGATATCCCATTCACTCCTTTCTGTCCAGCATGGCGTTCCTTGGGCGGGCACTTCTTCCCCTCACTATTAGTGTTGATACCAGATAACGGCTGGCGTATCGATCTGTCTTCTTGCATCACTGTATTCTTATGGGATACGTAATACCGCAGCCGCGGCGTCCAGGAGACGTACCGAACGGAATAGAGCTATATGTAGTTTCTGTCCCATCATAATACATCACACGATCCACGTTGTGTTTTCTTCTGAGCATGTCAATTGCACTGAACTTTATATATTTTGTCTGCACTCCTGTGATGTTAACGATACTGAGAGATTGGTATCCAGTTTTCCCGTCTTGCATCACACACTTTCGATACATAAGCGATATCATCTCTAGGACGTTACTAAACAAGACAGGACATAGTTCGCACCCCTGCTCGAAAGTCCAAGGCACAAGACAGAGCAGCCAGACGTATTCTACAACAGCAATATCATCACAACCCTCTAACAATGCTCAACTCCAAACATCCCACTCAATAACCCAACAATCACCCCGTCCCCCTAAACCCCCTCCCCTTCTTCTTCTCCGCCGCCAACTTGCGCCTCTGCTCCTCGCGCTCCTTCAAATCAGTATTAATATTAAAATGCGCACGCCGAATCTCATCGTACATTTCCCCCGCCCTCACGCCCCTCACAGGCCGCGCCCACGCCCCCGTGACCGCCGTCTCCAGAAGATCCGAGTCCACGATTGCAGGCTCATACGCACGCAGCACAAACACGATGCTATGCCTATACTTGGGAGCCCGGCCCACACCCATTCCACCCCCGCCAGACGCAGACGCTTCCGGCCGTCCGTACGAAACGACGCGGTGCCCGCCGGCGGGATATCGGTAGTTGGACAGGCGCTCCAGCTGGCGGCCGCCCAGGAGCGTGGCACAGGGCCGCTCGCTGGAAAACGCCTTCTCGACCTCGATCCAGGCTTTGCCGCCCCAGACCTCGAGCCCGGGCACGTCGCCGATGACCATGCTGAGCAGACCCAGGTCGGCGTGCGGCTCGGCGACGACCTTCTGCGCCCAGCCTTCGTACCGGAAGAGGCGGAGCATGGTTGCTGTTTTGTCTGCTTCGGTGGCGCCGAGGACCTTGCAGGGGCCGACGAAGGCGCGCAGGCCTTGGGCTTCGTCCGAGGCGATGCCGAGCGAGGTGTTGATGCGGGAGAGGCACGTGTCGAGGTATGTGCCGGTGAGGTCCCAGTACGTCTTTGCGGGCTCTTTGAGCACGTCTGGTGTGTAGGCTAGGGTGCGGAGCGTGATGAATTCTTTCTCGCCGGGGATCTTGCTCCAGCCTTCTTCGGACCCGAGGCGGGTCTTCCATTTGCTCTTTTCTTCGTCTGGGAGGTCGAAGAATGCCTGGCTTGCTGCGAACAGATTCGTGGACGCTATTTGCAATGGATGCAGTCCGGGTGCGGATTCTGGTGGGGAAAATTCTTCCTGAGCCGGGGAAGGCTGGGGTAAACCGTCATCTATCTCTTTCTTTGATTCTGCTTGGGGGAATGTGACAACTGTCCATCCTAAATGGCCTAGAGTTCCTTGGTTTTCAGGGACCACAAGAGGGAGTTGTGAATATTTGAGCGGTGGTCTTGTATCTTGTACTGGTACGGGGGTAGTTCTTCGCTTGGAGCGGAAACGGGATATGAGGTTTGACACTGAGAAACGATCTGGTGATTTGGGGGTGGGAGCTAGGGTGGTCATGATGTTGCGAGAGGGTCAGGGTTGAGGTTTGTTGAGGGGTCGCTAACGGTATGAGATACCTACGAGCGTGTGGAGAGGATATATGGAAGAGAGGATTGATGGTGTAGAAGTGGACGTTCGTGAAGTTGGAGGTGAAGGTAATGACGTCACGTGCACTCAGCCACGCTGCATAGCCCACATCATCCACTCTTCGACCTGACAATCATTGCGCAAGTTCGAGGCAGATTCGTATAGTTTATCCCCTACAATAAAAGTACAAGTCTTCGAGTACACTATACACCGTCCACTTCCGCAGCCATAGTCGGTCTCCTCCCTTTACTCCAAACCGCCCTTTCCTTCTCCCTAAACCACTGTGGCACAATCGCCTTGATCCTCACAGTATCTTCAGCAGTACTATTCTCAGCATTTTTTACAATGAACTCGGAACCTGGCTTGTAGCTCCCACCCTCGTTAGTGATACCCATATCTGTCATCATCTCCAAGCGACAGAGCGCAAGTCCTACGTTCCCAATGCCTGCGATGTACTTCCCCGTAGCTCTTACCCTCTTAGCGTCCGCGTATTGTGGTAAGGGCTTGATATCTGTCCCGCTCTCTAAGGACTCGCCGGTCGTCCATGTCGGGTCGAATGTTGGCATATCTTCATCTGCAGACAAACTGTCTCCCGCGCGGTAGAGCTGTACGGGTAGTATCCTCTTCCTCACTACACCTGTATGCTTTGTCCGTATTGTAAGTTCTTGTCCCACATAACATCCCTTCCTAAAATCAATCCCATCGCTCAAATCGAAATTGAACTCCATTGGCAGCGCATTCTCTCTCTGGATCTCCTTTGGGCCCTCCGGTATTCCGTACAGATATCTTCTTATGTGATACTGCTGCGTATCCAGTATTGGGAACGACGGATCTGCCTTTCCTTCCATGCCCTGGTTCCCGTGGAAAAGACAGCGCACGCCAAAGCCAGGCGCGCGTGGGTCGAGGAAGGAGGAGACGAGAGAGTCGTCTTGAAGTTGGGATTCTGTGAAACCCCATGCTGACCAGACGCCAATTTCATTTTCCGGGACAGCAGCTATAGTGATCTTGCTGCGCAGTTTATGTCTTTTCAAGTGCTTCATTAGGCTGTCTGCTTCCTCGCTGTCCACCTCAATGTAGCATCCCCACTCCTTCTCTGGCAACACCCAGATGAATGCATCCCATAGGACTCTGCCACGGGCGTTGAGGAATGCGCAATAGAATGGCGAGTTCGGATATGCTTCAACATTATTCGTTATGAGGCCGTGCAGAAACTTCGCCGCGTCAGGTCCCGAGAGGGATATGAGACGGCGGTTCGGGAGTGGTGCGAGACCCTTCGATGAAAGTGCGGGGTGCGGTGCGGTGGTAACATCGGTAGTATAACGACGGCGAGGGCAGATTTGTCGTGTATGTTGAGCTGTTCGAGTTATGATTGCTCGAGTAGAAGTAGCAGAGAAGCGCGGTGGCGGGGCGTTTTGAGCCGCGGGGGTGTTCAGACTCCTAATTGCCCTAAGTTGTGAGCGTCGAGGCCGGAACGTGTTGAGACATGAGTCGCAGATGAACAAAGTGGCATTTGCTCGAGGGCGAAGTGTAATGAGAGCCATTGTGGGCTCAAATTGACGATGCTGTGTAAAATCGACGAGAAGATGAAGCTCTGACCAACAGTCGTCGGCGTTTACGGAGGTAGAAGCTTATTTAGCGAAGATAATTATGTCGGACAGATTCACGGGTGCATAGCCGCAAGCACAGGAGCAGATTAGCTGTCCACCTTAAGATGTGTTTTGCACAGCCAAAGTCACCCCTACAGAGGCTTTTGCGGCCCATTCAAGGCCGTTGAACTACCAATTGCCAATATATTGATTGGCCGCGCTATGCACCCGCAATGTGTATCCCATATTTCTAGCATTATCCCCACTACACATTGCCTTCCCAAGATCCCCTATCCCTCCAAAAGAATCACTTTTGAGCCCCGATCAGCCGGGAAGCAGACCCCTCCCCAACCAGTGAGCGCGCTCGCAAAGTACTACTGTGGCTGTTTGAGGTCATTTTGCAGGCTTGATACTTTATCCACGTACTCGAATCAGCTATAAGTAGTATCTGGCTTGGAAACAGGCCCTCTCATGCGCAGTATCATGCGGATATTAAAGAAACGAGCGGATGCTGCAATGAACGTAGACGTTCTGCCCATCTAATTCGCAGCTTCGATATGCACTTGACTTACGGGCATGTTGTTAGTTCGTGACTCTGTCGACTACAGTGGCACTTCGCAAAACCACATCGCTCACATCAGCTCAATCCTGTTCCAGGGGACCCTTCGAAAAGGGTCTCAGCTCCTACTCACAATTATATCGAGTTCGGATGTTTTCATTGAAGGTCACGATCTCATCCGATATGCTCTCTTCTTGTGAACAGCTTCAGTCATGCTCAGTTCATTGTGTTACCTACTACCTGGGAGTTACTATCTAAACCTTAAGTGGTCGGACAAACAGGGGTGGGAAGAGGAAGAGCGCGAATTGGACAAGTACAGGCAAGAGCAAATTGTCCACGAGAAGCTCTTTCTGGCCCTCCCGCCCAGCCTTCGGGGGCCAAATCAGGAGGAAAGCGCTGGTGAGAAGGAGGGCAATAGCGAGAACCATGGCCAGTAAAAGGTAAAAGCAGCCATGCAGTCTGTAAGCGTTATCCCCAAAATTGTCCACCATCTGGCGCAGGGGGTACATTAAGGTGTGCCAGCATGCCTTCAACCAGGCCCATACACCATGCTCATCCTCGTCAGTTGCGCCGTCCGTCCACACTGGCGCATCCTTATCGTGGAAGGATCCCAGAGAGGTTGTACGAGAGCCACTTCCGAGCGGCGAGTCCATGGCGTAGAGTCCCTGTAGTCGAGGTTTGTTCTGTTTCCTCAGGTCCTTTCTCCAGGTATCGGCGGGAATAGCGCCTTTCTCCACGAGCTTGGTGGGCTCGACGGTGCTGCATTTAGTAGGCCTTGGGGTATTGGGGCTGCTGTCTGTATTTTCATTTCGAATAAAGCGGATAATATTCACAGTCGTGTCCTTCGTCCCCCCGAGTAGTATGGCGGCCCTGTTGTCGTAGAGCATCCTAGCTTTGGATCGAATGCATATGGTGTTGAGAACATTCACACCTGGTGGGTGAACTGTGCCCCTCGCGCGAAGATCCGCTGTTCCATGTCAGTCTTCCGATATTCCCCTCAATGGTGAAGATAAAATGCAACATACCTTTCGACATCATTGTCACTCTCATCTCCATGTCATTGAGATCCACATCTCCCAGCTTGCAGGGCGTTCCGTTCCGAAACTCGCCGAGGACCATCTTGGCCTGGAGCTCCCTCTCCTTATTCAAGTACATGCTCGCGTAGTTAGCCTTGAGCCAGGCAACGAATTCTTTATCAAGATTCCAGCCATGCTCGATAGCAAGTAGTCCAAGGCATATGAGATAGTAGCGCGGCGAGTCAAGCAACGCTCCATCCATCTGCGGGCCCGTGAGATCGAGAAGCGCGTAGTTGCTGAGCATGTTGTGGTAGACATTGAAGGTTTTGGTGAGACCACCTTCACTCATGTGCTCGCGAACCTTGGTAGTGAGCTTCGGCCTCTTGAGCCACTGGCGTTTCTCGTCCATGTCGTGACCGAAGCCGGAATCCTTCGTGAGTTCATCTACGATGGCGTAGTCATGGTCAGATTCGAAGAAGCGCTTGCCCCAGGCGCCATTCTCAAATTCGGGGTCTAGGTAGAATGCTGGCCCGAGCATGTTGGTCAGACTAGGCTTGGAGGGCATAGTCTGGACTTGATCTTCTGGTTCAGGCATTTTGGTGACAAAGTAGCGTGCCCCGTGAGTTGAGACTCTCTTCCTAGTCTCAAGGGCAAATATGATGACGGGAGGAGATGAACAGGAGGACGATGGGCGAGAGGAAGAACATTGAGAGGAAGACGAACAAAAGGGCCCGCAGCTCGAGCCCGAGAAGTAAGTAAGATGAAGCGGAAGGGAGAGCCGCGTCGTCAGGACAATGACATGTTAAGCGGGCAATATCTGGAGTAAGGACGAAGGTATGCACGATCGAGGAAAGCACAATTGAGGCAGAGAAGATTGAGGAAGGCGCCCACTGGCGAATGAGCGACAACAGAGATAATGACGAATAAGGCAAGATTAACAAGACGCCAGAAATGCTACCTACCAGCGCAAACAAGAGACATTTAGCACGATAGCTTCAGTAGAGTACATATTTTGGAAGTTCAACGCCATTTGCTGCCTGATGCAGCATCCAACCCTCACACCACCTCAAACTGTCCTATACCCTCACCACCTACCGATATAAAGAGTGCACACAATCTAATCATTCTTGCGCGTCGTCAACCTCGACCTCTCATCCCCATCTGTTGGGCTTGCAGGCTCTACCTCATCGTCGCTCCATTTGTCGTCCTCGCCGACTGCGAAGATGGTATCGCCGTCCAGACTCTCTCTTGGCGGTACTATCGGCTTCTGTGCTTTAGGAGCGGGTAATGGCGAGGCGTCGCGATTGAAGCCCTCATGCTGGGCGCGGTGGCGAGGCGCTGGATCGTACGCGGGCGGGTTATCGATCCCGTCCTCCTCGTCGAGAGAATCGCGCAAAGAGGCGATCTCGAATCCTTCGTCATCTTGGGCAATCTGCGCATCATGTTAGTTAAGCGCTCAAACTGCCATGTGGGGGGATAGTTACCTCGTCACTCATGGCGAATCGCCTGTTGTTTGCAGTAGGCCTCCACATGTACGCAACAAAGCACACATCTGCCAGATACACCAGATTCAACCATCCGTCAAGTACGAACCACCTCGTCTGCCAATGCAGGGGAGCAAAGTCCGGAGTGGAAGCGCTGGCGAACGTGAAGCTGTTGACGAAGAAGAAGCCAAAGATGACCATGATACTCGTCAAAATGCACCACCAAAGCTTCTTGTACATGCCAGCCTTGACGTGCTGTTTCCGCTCCATCAGATCCTTCATGGTGAAATTCAAAGAGTTGAGCGTCCAGATGTAGAATGCGGTAAGCGTTGCAGAAAGGGGGAGGATAACGAGAAGCACGAGCGGGCCTGCATCATCTGGCCTAATGGTCAAAGAAGCAACGGCGTAGATCACGCCAAAAATGAAGTGAGCAACAGCCAGCCAACGGACGATGGTCATAGTCTTGCCAAGCGAGGGCTTGACGACGCCGTATCCCATACACACGATTAGAAGTAAGAAGAACGAAAATGAGTTTCGGAAGGCGTTCAGAACGGCCACGACGATCATCAGGGCTTTCGCGCCCACGTTGTTTCCATGTCGATTCTGGTAGTCATAGAAGCCCCATGTCATCAGCATCTCGATGACCAAGAAGACGAGGATGGCGGTAATGTAGTTCTGGACCGCAAGGATGTCGGATCTGTTCTGGAAGTACAGGAACGCCCAGAAGATTCCAACCACGAAGTAGACGATAGTGATACCGCCATAGAAGGGAAGCTTGGCAATCTGGGCAGCCGGGAGCTCTCCAAAGGCGTTCTGGAAGGTCACAATCGCGGTATACTCGATGTCCTTTGTGTAGGCGGCCGTTGCCACGCAGTAGTACCCCGTCTTGAGTGCTACCTTCTGCTGGGTGCCTGATGCGACAGGGTAGTTGATAGCCTGGGGCTCCTTGAGGTGGATTGCGGAGGTGCGGATGTAGTTCCTTGAGAGCGTGTCCGCGTTCTCAGCTAGAATCCATTCGCCCTTATGTGTCGTGTTGCAGAATCCCAACTCGATCGAATCATCGTTGCAGATTAGCTCGCGCTGTAGTCTTGTCAGTATTGTCCGGCGCAGGAGGCTGTATTGCGGACCTGGTCTACGGGCTTGTCATCTGGCTTCCCCAGGAGGTTGGTGTCTTTCCATTCCCATACGACCACAGCCACGGTAGGGTCTTCGACATCCTTGACTTCATCCTTCTTGATGAACTTCACCATGATGAAGGGCTCCGTCTGGCCACCCCACGACTTCTTGCTGTACATCCCCGAGCATTTTTGGGCGTCATCCTGAGTCTGGAGGCCGGATTAGCCGGCGCATTAGAGTATATAATCTGGGCAATGTACCAGTGTCACATCGACAGCGGCGACAGCGGCGATGGTCGATGCCAGCAGCAGCGCTGCGGTGGTCCGTAGCCTCATCGTGCCTGGAAAGGCCAGCTGGCGGAGCTGCGGAGGAGGGAGAGCTGCAAGCGAGCGTGCGGTAAATGGGTGGTATTCGGTGGAGTCGAGTTTCTTCTCACGTCTGGATCATAGTACACGGTGTATTGTGCTACTGTCAGGGCGACAGATGAATGTTTGCGAGCTTGACCGGTGCCGCGAATGCCGCGTCAAGTGGCGCCGTGCGCTGATCGTGGCGCAGCGACTAAGGCAAATCCAACACCAAGAGAATCGCACCCTTGACCGTCCCCATCTTGATAACCTCAACCCCATGCCTGGAAAAACCGTCCCCCCAATCGGTGTGCAGTCCTGCCGGCGGTGCAAGGAGAATGCAGCTGTCCTTGTTGTCCGCACAGAGCCTCTTTGTCGGTCAGTATCTTTTCCACGAAATATTATGATTCATTGTTACTGAAAATTCGCCAGGGATTGCTTCTTGAAATATGTGCACACTAAAGTCATCAAACGCATGGAGTCTTTCCGAGTGCGATTCTCAGACACCGACCAGCAGCGAAAGATCCTATTACCTCTTTCCTTCGGTGTTTCCTCTGTCACTCTTCTCCACGTTCTGGACCAACACCTCAGGACTCAAGCAGAAAAGACTAGACGAACAGGCTTTTCCCTCCACGTACTCTTTGTAGACACGTCGAGCGTCGACAAAGCTTCTTTGGATGACCATCTTCTGTTCAAGGCCCAGGAACAATTTCCCAACCACAAATATACGTCACTGCCTTTGCATGATGTTTTCCGACTCGTGGACAAGGACACTTCCCTCTTAAAACTTGTTCCTGGTTGGGAAGCAAAGAAAGACCTATCGCCTTCTGAGCACCTTTCTGATTTGATCAACTCACTCACTTCCGCCACCGCACGTTCAGATGTTGTCTCTGCCCTGAGAACAAGACTGATCGTGGAGCATGCCAAAGTTTCCGGGTGTGAAGGCATACTCTGGGGAGACAGCACCACAAATCTTGCTCAGAAGACGCTTGCTGAAACTGCGAAAGGACGCGGATTTTCTCTACCATGGCAAGTAGCGGAGGGTGAGTCTCCGTATGGCGTCACTTTCAATTACCCACTACGCGACGTGCTCAAGAAAGAGCTCGTCTCCTTCGTTGAACTCTCCGAGCCATCGTTGTCACCTCTTGTTCACGAGCCTTCCTTAAATGCAACTCAAGCCTCCATGAGCTCCAAGAACACTACCATCGACGATCTCATGAAGCAGTACTTCGAGTCTGTTGAAGAGAACTTTCCAAGCATCGTGGCCAACGTGGTCCGAACTGCCGACAAACTTGCGGCGCCAACCGCATCCACCTCTGTTTCATGTTGTAGTCTTTGCTCTATGCCAGTAGCTGGCGGTCGATTTGGCATTCACGGCTGGGGAGGAGATCAAGAAGATGGTTTGGAGGCTCCAGCAATTGAAGGTGCCCAAGGACTTTGCTATGGATGCACAAGATCTATTCCACGCATAGCCAATACAGCGAACGGATCGTCATGAATCCAAAACAACAGCAGAAGTGAACAGCGTTGATCACTAATTGAAGCAGAAAGACACACAAGTCCTTCATCTGACCGCACCGATCCAACTCAATTTCCAATCTTCTTCCGACTACAGGTCCAATTCTTCTCTATTATCACTCAAATCTTTCCCAGAACCCCTTCAGTCCAATTCCAAAGCTTCCCCGCCAACTCCTTACTGTTCGCCACCTTGTCTTTCTCCAAATCCTTTGTTCTCTCCTCCCCAACCGGAATATAGAATCCTCCATTCTTCAACTCGCCCTTCGTCGCCGCCGCCGCGCACCACACTGTATTCCACGCCCCTTGCTCCGGTTCCATAAGCTTCACCCTCATGATCCAATTCATCGTTGCGATGAATACACGATTCAGGAACGTTTGACTGTCAATCAGATCTGTCTTTACAACACCAGGATGCACACTCACGGCCGTAATCTGGGGATGGCGACGCGCGAGTTCGTTTGCATAGAGGATGTTGGCGAGTTTGGATTGACCGTAGCGCATCCATGGGCCCATGAAGAAACGGTTCTGATCAGAGTGCGCGTCGAGTTCTGAGAAAATGATCCCAGCTGAGGGGTGAAGACCGTAGCCCAGCGAAGTCAGGTTCACAACGCGCACATCTGAATCTGGGGACGCAGCTGTTTCTAACAACGTGGGCAGGAGGCATTTTGTCACCATTGCGTTCCCGAGATGGTTCACCGCGAATTGAATCTCATATCCATCGGCGCTGAGCTTAGGTTGTTGTGCCATGATGCCGGCGTTGCAGATCAGGATATCCAGTCTTTTATGCACGAAGTGCGCTTCAAGAGCACTCTTTACAGAAACCAGGGACGTGAGATCCATGGGCACGAACGTGAGGCCGACTTTAGGGTGTGAGGTATGGATGCTAGAGATCAAGGCGTTGCCTGCTTTGGCGTTGCGCCCGGAGAAGTAGATGTGTGAGGGGGCGTGGGCAGCAAGGAGGGAGACAGTGGATGCGCCTATGCCTGCTGTGCCTGCGTGGGGTTAGTGGAGGGAAGGGGAGGGAGAAGGGCGATATTACCTCCGGTGACGAAGATGACTTTGTCTGAAAGGGAGGGGATGTCTTTTGCTGGGTTGAAGTCGACATGGCCGAGGATTGCTGCCATGATGGAAGTTGTTGGGAGAGGTGGACGATTTATTTCACACGTGTTTTGTGGGTCCTGCTTGGGGAGTTGCGCAGGATTCTAACACGGGATCGAAGGTAAATCTTGTGGAGGAAGATGTGAGGAAGATGTGAGGAAGATGTGAGGAAGATGCGAGGAAGATGTGAGGAAGATGTGAAGAACGATGCTGGAATGTTTGGAGTAGATACCAAGAATATAAACCCATACCGACCCCCTTATATTATAACTTTTCATCTTCCACTAACCGCCGGACGAATCCATCCCTCTTACCAGAAACACCGAATAATGTTACGACATTAAAGTTCATACGCACACTATCTCCGAGCGATGCAAAAGCGCACGGTCTCCATTCTGAAAAGTGCAATTATAGCAAACTATGCCGGATGAGGGGTAGCGCGTAAGTCGATTGCAGATATCGCCGGCTTAACGCCTTCCGCTTCATAGCGGGCCAATGCAGAAGACCAGAGCCAGGGAAATACTGGACGAGGAGAAGAGTAAGCGGCCGAATTGTAAAAATAGTTATGATAGGGTTTCTACTCTTAATGTTGTCCTCATAATGCGCATTATGCAAAACGGCAAAGTGTGAGCATGCCCAACGGCGCTGGGAACGAGCTATGCAAATGTCTGAAAACGCGCTCCATCACTTCATTAGCCGTGGAATAAAATACGAGGGCGTAGGACCTGTTGTTCAGTCATTAGGTTGTCCATGTAAGGATCTATAATCTGAGCAAGCATGTGTATCACGGCTTCTCACCTTTAAAAGGAATCATGGGACTTTAAAAGCCACTCTTGATTTTGCGACGAACTGACTGCCTGTATTTGTTCCCATCCTGCGAGTTGTATTTGGATGTGATAATGTGAAATGAGAAATATTGCAAACATTGTGTCTGAAGACACTTTGTGGAGCTGTGATAGTTGGTGTGAGCGTGACGTCATGCGCTGCGAAGGTTAGCGTTCAGTCAACGTCCCTCACTTCGTTCTCTGTCCAACTATCGCGACTCCATCTCAATTTTGTTAAAACGACATCTCTCCCTGTACAGTAGATCAAATCGATGTAAAATAATAGAAACTTGTGCATACATAGGCAGGCGAACACAGTGTCTACGTCCTCTAACCAAATTATAAGTCTTGGGACTGCATCAACAAAGCTTCCTAGTTTGAAACTTAGGTTTAGGACCGTTCAACAGATTATTCCCATCTTCATGTATATTTGTCATGATGTTCGGTCGGCCGAACGAGTACCCTCTGGCTCCTCCATTCCCCGGATCCGCATCTCACGGCTCGACTTGACGTCAATTACTATTTGCTAGTGAGCAGCAGCTCGCACCAGCCGCTTTTCGACACAGCAAACCAATGACGAATTTGGAGATGGGTATTGTGATAAAGGGAATATGGATCCCATTTTAGCCCGATCATTCTATCAAGACACATCGACGAAAGGGACTCCGATCAGCTTCAGCAACATTTACTCAAGCCGCCCAGAGAGTTTACATTGGACAATGAAGATTCGGCAACCATTATGGGCTACATGCATGAAGCCACCCACAACATTTGGAAGCGCAAAGATATCTAAAAACTAATGAGCTGAAAGTGATCAACGATCAAAAACTGACGTGAAGAACCTTTTCTCCAATGGCAAAACTATGAACTTGTGGTGTTTCTCTATTTCCTGTAGCTCTCAGAAATCACAAAAGATTACGGTGGGTAAGGAAGCCACTTGAGATCTGGTACTTCGAATTTAAAGGGCTGGCACCACGAACTTTAAGGCGTCAATCTCGCTACATACATGCGACTGCAGTATTCGAAATGTCACTCGAATTCGATGGCAAGCTCTCACATTTCATGACCGCATGGTTCAGCACAAAGAATTCCATTGTAGTATGCCTAGCATTATTCATCGCACCCGCAATCCTACGATATTCAGAGCTGCTGGACTCGCCATCTCGCTAATGGTCGTCGGCGCTTCCCTTTCCCTTGCTACCGACATCAACAGCAAGCCCGCCATCGCTGCCATCGTCTTCATTTTCATTTACATACTATATTCACTCTCAAATGGCTTGAAATTACCTGACTGTATATGGCTGAGTAAACACGCATCAGGCTTCAAGCAGAGACTAACAGAACATTTCTTCTTCTCTAGATGTCCACTAACACTACTATAGGTTGGCGAAATTTGTAGGCGTGCAGCTAGTGCTTATTATACAGCCTCAATCCCCTCTAAATCTAACGGATATAACTGGCAGTTCTCAATGCTATTTTCACCAAAGCGCACGAAAAAGGCGATAATTCCGTGTTTATAGAGAAGGAATAGAGAGAATAAGGCTCTCAGTGCAAAGCTCGATGGTGGAGAAGACGATCATTTTGATGCTGACAATAAAAGGAAAGGCAGGTTTGAGAGTGTAGAAATGGAGGGTACAGAGGGGGGGCACATTGAACACGTAGAAGAAACGACTATGGGAAACAGGATCTGAAACACATTCTTGGCTTGCTGTTCTATGTGAAGCTTTTTCAAGTTCATACCTTTTTGAGAACAAGAAGCTCCTCAAGGTTCTTGGCAAGGCGTACACGACGAATAAGGATCGGAATCCCAGCACGTACTACCTCGTTTCGGCTACTATCTCACGCAAACGAAATGATTCAATATAAACAGACATCTTTTTCAATCCTCTGAATAGTGTATAAGAACTAGTCCTCTTGTCAATTAGGACTCGCGTTTGTGCAGCACAATTTCTCGCAGCCATGTCCGCAACTATCATCCACGCAACCGCAACCACCGACGCACCGCTCAGTCAATACACCGACCGCCCAATCTCATGCCTCTCAGGCCTCGATTTTGGATGCAAAGACACTGACTGGGACCATTCTCCAAGCTCTGGATTCTACACTGTTTGCTGCGACGGCAACATCATCGACGTTAGCGGCTTTAACAGCTGGGCAAATTACACGCTTCTACTCTCAAACTTGATATGCTGCCCACACGAAAAGGGAGACGATGCCGGGCCGCTTGAGGTCCTCCACTGCAACAGTGCAAATCCAACGGCGCTGAGTGAACTGCTAGCGACGAGCACGGAGGTTGCACGGCCGTGGATGAGCGGGGCGAGTACGGTGCAGCCGGAGTGCTTTTGGAGTCAGTTAGGGGAGGATGAGATGATGGAATCGACTTCTCCGCCATCGACGAGCTCTACCATTCAGCCTATTAGCATTGTGATCCAAGTCACAATTGTTACACCCACAGAAGGATCCACCTCTAGTGCGACCCCTGCTGGCGCTTCTAGCTCTGTCGCTCCTTCATCGGGAGTGCCAGCGTCCTCGAGTAACGTTGCTACATCTGAGACCACGACACCTTCGCCTACCGCTATTCCTACAGGTTCTGCTGCGAATACGCGTGCGCTGTCACGAAAGGGGATGGTAGGATTAAGTTTACTACTGTTTCTGAGCCTGACCTACTAAAATCTTTGTTGTACATATATAATCGATAATTTGATGTTCGATGTTACGAGTCGCGAATAATCGACGTACTATGCCGAGTTGCTCTACTCCTGGCTATTTCTTGTTCGTGTTCATCTCTATTCTCTTTCTCCAATATCTTGCTCTCGGTCAATTTCCCCCACCCTCCCTAGAGCAGCCTCCCCCCTCCCTTCCCTCCACTTGTCCGTAGCCCTCCACATCTCCTCACACCCCTCCAACAACCACCCCCACCTCTCCCCAAAGCCTACACTAATCTCCCAACTGCCCACTTCCCACGGACTACTCCAAACCAACAGCCCCCTAGCCTCACAATCGTCATACCCCTCATACAAACCTCCGCAAACATATTCACACAGCTCATCCTCGTCATAATTTCCCTGCTCTCTTATTAAATTGTCCCGGAGTCGTGGGCAGGGGATCGAGTCGATCCATACTGAGTGAGGCTGTGAAAGTTGGAGAGGCGTTGGGCAGAAGGTTGGGGGAGGGGAATCAGGGGTAGGAATTAAAGGGATAAGGGCTGTGTTGGTGCATGAATTCGGGATGGTGTAGAGAAGGGAGCATAACGCGAGGTTTGTGAGGATGGCGCGGAAGACGTTGTATTGGATTAGAGTTATTAGGTAGTGATCTGGTGAGAGTGGGAAGTGGAGTGTAAATGGTGAGAAAGAGGTGGAGGGTATTACGGGAGGTATGAGCTTGCCACGGTAGAGACGCATGGTTAAAGTGGTTGATGGAGGGGTAGTTGATGGGCGTGGACCAGGAGGCGTGGAACTGAGGTTTGCGCTCATAAGGTCTATGATGTTGAGCGGTGTTGTGCTAGGGAGGACTGTTGAAGAAGACTTGGAGGTCGTGGTCTCAGCCGAGAGAGGTTTTCCACGCCGCTTTGTCCACTCTTCAAAGGTAGCAATCTTTCTCCAAGAAGCGAAATCTCTCCTCTCAGCGGATTGTTGAACAATTGCTGCAGTAGCTTGCTTGAATGCAAGAATTACTGAGTCGTGCTCAGGCCTCGGGTTATTGGGGACATCTGCCTTCGATCCGGACTTTGCTGTGACTGCCTCTGCCCTTCTGCGGCCTGGTCCATCTCAGTATCACACCAAATTCTATTGAATCTGGGGCCAATGCTAGACTTACGCCATGCTCGCTGATGTAACCTATTTTGAACTTTCTTTCGCTCTCTTGCATCAGCCTTCCCTGTCCAGTCGTCATGTACATGGCGCGCCTATGTAAATCAAAGAAATTAGAACATTACTGGGCTTTTAGATGCTGGGTGTTCCACTTCATCCCATTGTGTAGGGATAGAGGCATACCTCTTGGAGTTGTGCCGGAAATGAAAGCTCCACTGGCGTCTGGCCTGTTGATATCGATGTCGAAGGTTCCGCCATTTTTGCGTATGCAGTCCACAAGTCAAAGCGAGCGCAAAAAAGGATAGTGAAAAGATGGCGAGTGACGTACCCCCTAGACATTATATGCACACTGCTTACCCCTTCAGCCCCAATTTGGTCTAGATCTCGTTCTCAAAATTGGTCCGTTCTGAGACGTCAGACGTTCGGCTTTGGCTGCGAGCTGCTTACGCGCTAGCCTTAGTTCAGAGTGGCTTGTGCCGACCCGCGATGGATCCGGTCATAACTACCGCCAGATCATATCCTTGCTGCTTTTTCTTACCTGTGAAGTTCGTCGCAAAGAAGGCAATCGTTGCATGCGGGATTGCCTGTCATAGAGGCTCAATAATCCCCTTGTCATGGGATGTGTCTCTTTTACAACTGCCTAGTCTTCTTTAGATCTGAAGAGTTCAGAACCGACTCTTGAATATCGAGCAATCTTTTCCCCCAGTTATGCCCCTTATCTCTCATATAACCTTAAATACCGCATCACAATTATCACAACTCGGCGCGAACAGCAATTGATTACTAATAGAGCATCTATCAATCTCCTAACCATATACGCATTCTTAGAGGGCAACTAAACTATCTAGCTAGTCTTCGTCCAGACATCTGTCGCAGATTCATAGGCAGAATGCAAAGTTACCTTGAATCCTTTTCTAGCTACGCTTAGATATTCTTGGAGGGTCAAAAGATCCGCAAAATATCCGCAGTGAATTGGGACAGGACCGTGAAATCTGCTTTTTAGAAATATTTCGACGATTTGGGAGTTGTTATTTTTCAACACGCAAGTTTAGTACTGGTTTTGTGACGATATTCACGCTTCTCGCTTCTTACACAAAGTGTGGGACTAAATCATCGATGCCGTCTTCACTCCTAGTCGCTTTCCACAGCAGCCCAAAATAGAAGCACAAGAACGAGACTCATTCTATGGCCATGATTGTAGGTAGGCGCGCATGGTCAAATACGTCTTGGGCCCCCTTCCTTATACACACCAAATCCCTTGAATATCCTTGTCGTCAATAAAATAAATATACTACGAAATAGCGAAGGTCTCCAAAGCCAGCTAACTCCTACAAGACTGACATGACGATTGTTATAGAAAATGAGTTCTGGTTAAACATGTATTTATATTCCGCCGAAACGCATCTACAAGGTCGATACCGTGTATGCGACCTTTCGAATCATGGATCCTTGTGGTAAATGGCATAACTCTGTGTTTGGGGGAGACTATTCTGATGCATCGGCCATTTTCTGGGTCTTTCGGTGCATTTGAAGCGTTTTGGGCTGTTGGCGCAACCGGGCCTTTCCGCTTGGCTTGAGAGCACATTGATCGCAAGATGACGATCAAGACTACGAAACTAAACATCATTACCTCAAAATGCATAGAAGAGTCACGGTCTATGCTTAAGTTATGCTCATTTTTCGGTATCGATGGGAGCCATTAGCCTAACGGGGATACACTGAACTGCCTGATGGAACTATGGAATACTTGATGAGCATCGAACCTTTAGCGTTACTATGGATAGATACATTGTCAGACCGATCCAGCTACGCGCGATATGTGCTTTAGGCGACTGCTCTGAAGTATGGAGAAAAGCTATATCAGTGTCGACGGAAAGGATTATGAAGAGTGAGACCAGGCATTTGTAACGAACAAGCTTTTTCGTAGGGTCACATATTGCCTTTGATAACGTGCCGTCATTCTTAATAAATCACACTCGGATCACAAGAAAGAATCTTACACCAGGAAGCACTG
Source organism: Herpotrichia juniperi (assembly GCA_014905255.1). Taxonomy (NCBI): domain Eukaryota; kingdom Fungi; phylum Ascomycota; class Dothideomycetes; order Pleosporales; family Melanommataceae; genus Herpotrichia; species Herpotrichia juniperi. Next base: position 1,054,339 of record BLYF01000005.1, on the reverse strand, counting down.
ACCTAATTTGGGTACTGCACTACGTGTAGTGCTTTCTTTGAGACAAAGAATCATGCACCTCGACAATGATAATTCTCACAATCATATTGTCAAAGCTCACATTGTAGCATCATTCTCTTTATCCATTTTCGCGAGCTTTGTTCTATTATTCCTTTGTCGTTTTATGCATATATCTGAACTGCTTTCTCTCATCTGAACCTTTACTCAAAACGATATACTCACACACTGCCACACAATAGAGCATTTGTAACATCAAAAACCTGTTTATTGAGTTGCACGAGACGGATTTGTAAGTTTTAACCTACTATTACCTTGAAATGGCATCAAAACGAAGACGATCCTCAGAGGCGTTCGAACATGCCAAAAAACGCGCGAGATTAGATGTTCCGAGCAGCGATGACGATCTACCTCCACATCACGAAGCTGCAGCATCTAGCAGCAGCAATGTTGAGGAAGAGACACTTATTCACGCATCGCCAGCACGTGCACCTTCTTCCAGCGACCACATACCTTCCGACGAAGACGACGAAGACGACGCAGACCTCATTCATGATGATGACGAAAAGTTTAACCACAACGATGACGAGGTTGCCCCACCTTCTGGCCGATCCTCGTCGTCATTTAGCGACGAAGAGACCCCTGAAGATGACTTAACTCGACGCATCCGCGCTGCAATAGCCTACACCACTACACGCCTCGCAGCCGGTCTGGGGGTAGAAGTAGTGACTCAATTTCGCGTCCCATTCTCCCCTCCTCACCCCACTCTCGCTATCCTGCGCCCACTGAGCAATGAACCCGGCATAGGCGGTACCGGTCTTGCACACTTCATCTATGCAGATGCCGTTGAAGAGGTCTACGAGCTCGGCATGCCAGGCCCTGTGCAGCAGGATGGCGTTGATCCTCGGTGGTTTCATGGCCAGAGCCGCGCTGAAGTGAGAGCTGGACCCTTTGCTGAGCCAGCTAATGTTAGGGCTGCGGCAGGAATTCTCAGGAGGATGGACACTCGGGCGGCTAATGTGGCTAGGGCAAACGGTGGAAGAACGAATAGGCAAGCTGCAATTGACGATAAATTGGCGGAGGGATTGAGGAGGCAGGAGGCCGGGGAGCGGATGCATGACAGCTCCAGCGAGGATGATGAGGTTTCGGGGAGGAGTGGCGATTCTGATGACCATGGGGATAATGTTCCTGTTCCAAGACCCTCAAGCACTGATTCTCACTGCGACAACGAATCCCCATCTCCGCGGCCTCGGGCTGTACGTTTTTTTATTGAGTCGAGTACTGACAGTAACAGCGGAGCCCCAGCTCCGCGGCCTAGAGCACGTCCTGTTATTGAGTCGAGTTCCGAAGGCAGCAGCGAAGCCATAGCTCCAAGGCCTCGAGCACGTCCTGTTGTTGACTCGAGTTCTGACAGTAGCGACGAAGCCCTAGCTCCACGTCCTCGGGGCGCACGTCCCGTCATCGAGTCCAGTTCCCCAGATAGTGACGAAAGAGCCGACGTTGCTGGAAACAGGCAAGTTGCAACTGTGAATACTAACAGTAACTTAGACTCCGAGGAAACTCTTGGCGACGAAGTCGAAACGGAGCCCGAGGACGAGAAGGCTTTGGTTTCAAATTCTCGAAATGACGAGCCCAGGTCCGACAGTGCTCATGAAGTAGCGCTTGAGGATGATAGTACTCATGAAAAGGAGGGCTCAGCCGAGAATTTTTATGACGAAGATTCTGAGGACGAGCTCTCTCAAGAGGACGAGTCCGAGCCTGGTAGTTCTGATGATGACGAGCCTGAAGCTGACAGTTATCCAGACAAAGCATCTGAAAGCGAAGATTCGAGCATTGAAGAAAGTGACTCTGAACTGGCAGATGATGAAACAGACGGAGATGAGTATGTTGACGGCTCGAGCGATGAAGAGAGTCAGGATGAGGCTGTCGCGCCTCGGCGCAGTGGGCGAGTTCGAGTTCAACGAAAGCTATGATTCTCAATGACTTCGCAATAACATGCTTGAATTCTTAGGCAGGTGCCTCGTCTTCCGCGTTCACTATTGGGTTGTTATCGTTTTTTTTTTTTTTGGCAGCATACGTCACATGATCTGGTAAGCAATAATTCATTTGTTTTGTCTTCAATTGGTTCCTCTTTCGTCACTCTTAATTTTGATTTGGACCAAGTAATCTTGCTTCATTTCCACTTATCCAAAGAATATCTCCCCATAAGTCGATGTTGGCACATGTTTGAAATTGATAAAGCTATTAGTAAACTGACTTGAATGACTGTTGTCCTTGAAATCCCAATGTTCGCCACTTCCAGCAAAACCTCGATCAGCGTGGGAGCTGCTCCATCATCTTCCACAGTTTTTAGTTGCACAAACAGTAATCTCATGAATATACCGAATTAACCCTCCTTCAACCCTTAGGAAATTCGTGCTCGAAGTCCCATTTGGCCTCGTCTTATCAATGAACGGAAAGTCATTAAACACAGCAACGCCTCCGAGCTCCTCATCAACAACATATCTTCGATTTGTAATCTTGAACGGTTTCGGAAACTCCGGCATTTTGCACGTGTTGGTCGATGGGCTCTTATCTCCAGTGTACATCCCACCTTCGAGCCTCGCACAGGGCGTTCCGTAAGGGACTTTGACGGTACCGTCTCCCCAGCTATCAAGGTACGCATCTCCAGCGGCCTGAATGACAGCTCGCTTGTCCCGTTTCCCTTCAGGGATGGTATCCCATTTCTCTTTCTTCGTCCAAGAAAGTTGGCCTGCGGCATTGAACGCCCAGTCGCCGGTATCTGCAACAACTGATTCGATGGCCGTAATCTTGTCGTTAGTGAAGAGAAGTCGTGTGGCGATCACATATGGATTCTTGTTCGTGGCCGCTGAGATTTCAGTGAATGTGGAGCATGAAGTAGTATCGTGGAGACTGCGGTTGAAGTCGATAGTGATGGGTTGCGAGAGAACACTCGTTTTAATGTCGATGGGTGTGTCGTTCTCCAGGTAGCTGACGTTGCTGGATAACGGAAGGAGGTTTGGCTTCCCGGCTGCTTGCGCTTGCACATAAGTCGTCGCAGCGTCCTCTAGCATCGTTCGACTGCATGCTGCTGAAATTTGGGAGACAAGAGCAGCGCATACAAAGGATATCGAGTAAATCATATTTTAGACCTGGAAGATTTTGATCAAGTGCTTGCTAATTTTGATACTAGTTTTTGAAATATTATGGTCACCACTCCTTATATCTCATATGTAGTGGTCGCTGGTGGGGCTCTTGAAAGTGGTCGGCAGTTGCATCTGCATACTTTATATTTGCTTTTAGTGTTTTATGATTATTTGGAAGACTTCCCCCACAGATTCCTTTCCTACAAATTTAGCCGTTAGCATTTCCCTATTTCTATAATATGATAGGACAGCGCAGAAAGTGCAATGTCGAACATTATGAGAATCTGAAACTCGCGATATTTACACCCCGATTATTGTCTTGGTATATCTATGGGTTAATGCGACATTAAGGATGTGCGATTACTCTGGAGATTAGACAGTATACTTCCTGTGATCTTGGTAGTAACTTTCGCAGGCCTTTAAGTCGTGACCGGGCCTAAATGAGGGCTTGCGTTGATTTGCAATGTTATAATTCGGCTTGCTTGGGTGACCCAGAGTCAAAATATACCTTTCCAAATGCCAGATTACTCTAAATTTGTGTGCGCAAAGCTTCCAGGCAGGTATGAAGGAAGCGCAGCGAGCCTAGAAACAGTGAATCGAGTAGCCACGTGGGAGGACGATCTCTTGATCAGCTAAGCAGAGCTCTTTGGCATGATCATGCAATGGTAGTAGTCCGATAATCAAGTAATACGACTGATTTCCACATTATAAGGATGGTGATATATTGGTCCTTACGTCTATATTTAGATAGATTCGCTCGAGCCTCAATCCGTCTCACCACTTTTACCCATTGAGATCATCGATCGATTTGGCCTCGAAACCGCATTTTAGTGCGTATAATACTATTTTGTATGCCTGCTTTATGCCGTTAAAGTTTTTGGCACCCGTTCTCCGGTGAATTACTGGCGCGAGATGTCATGTTGAAGAAGACTAATTGTGTCTGCTTACCATTTTGTTGAATGTTCTCTAGTAAACAGTAATAATTGTACGTTATTCGAACATATATGTGAGTTTTATGTCTTGCTGCCGATGGAGTGATTCAGCTTGAGTCTTATTTTTGGTAATTGAAGTCCGGTTTTTGTCACGTGTATCACTCTATTCAGCTATGTACTATTTCAATTAATATCTTTTACATTGTCTACGGAGCATTGAGCTCCGTACAGCTCTTTTAATCTTTCAATACACCCAGTTCCTACCATAGTTAACTATCCTCGCTCTACGTGACAGTTTTAGTTATGGTCGAAGGCCTGAGGGACTTGCAGCCGAATCCTGGATATGCGCTACAATCCCTTATACCCTAACTAGGTAGAGCTTGGAGAAAGGCCGCTACCCCCGACACTTTGTACCTTGGAGGACTTTAGTGTTGGGTTGTTGTATTTGCCGTCCGAGCTAGGAGCAAAGACTTACTTCCTGCAATGAGCGATTGCAGGTTTTGTACAGCTACTGTAGCATTCAAGTATACATGTTGTTCAATGATTCAATACCGCCAAATGTCAACGGCCATCGTGCTGGAGATGATATCCGTGCCTGGCTCGGAAAGGAAACTAGGTTCCCTGTAGGCGATATTTCCGAAGTGTTCTTATTATCCGAGCCGACTGAAAATCCGACTTACACCCTATTCTTACAACTGTTGCTAAAAAGCTCAATAGGAGGGGTATTGTCGCCCAATTGAGGCTCAAACGGGGGTTCGTGATTAAGAACAATACCCTCTACCGAAGTGTGTATCGGCGAGCAGATACAACTTCATTAAACTTTTTTCTGTTAGTCTCAACACTTGCCGTCTTTAGAGTGAGATTCTCATTCTTGACATTTCTGATCATTAGGCCCACAAAGTCGCTAAATGGTGAGGAAACCTACACAAGGCTAGGAAATTGGAGCACATGTTGAGCATTTTCGACCTTGGGTTTACATACACCTGGGTAAAATCACTCTTCTCGAACTCAGGCATCATCTAAAGGACGATTGGAGAGAGTGTGTAAGACAGATAAAAGCACGTTGGGCTGTAAGACCACCTTAGAAAGCATCGCATCTCTGCAGACTTGAAGATTCGTTGCTGTGGAGGCAGTATCACGCGTGAAGCCTTCGTATTCAAAGAGTATCGAGATGCGGAGATGAATAGTCCGATGCCTAAGAGAGTTCAAGGCGAAGGGTGGCCGAACGTTGGTTGTCGCACGAATATCGGCAGCATTGGACCGAAAGTTGCCTATACCCTAACGCTGGCTTTCATCTCACATTCTGGAGGCATCCTCACAACTCCTACTTATCTATTAGAATATCGGAGAAGACTAAAATATAAAAATTATATTTGCGTGCGGCATAGTCACGCCGTGTCTTCTATCATGACATTCGTTAACGTTCCTAACCCTCAAAGCGAGCGCAAACATCCCTACGGTTGCATCGCGAACTCCCAACGCCGCAAATGTAGAAACTCGATGCTGCATATTGAAGCAACCCCATACTCCTAGCTACCGAATCAAAAGCATGCTCAGTGCTCAATGCCCAGCTCCCGAGTTTGATACTTCAACGTACTGTGCTCCTCCATAGCTCCTCGAATTCTGTGTTGGATCAAGCGCGACCTGGCTCATGTTCTCGACCATTCCACCTCGGAGAGGTTCGCTTCCAGCGCCCTGCACTTTACTTCTCACCCTCCGATGAACGAGGAACTTCCTCACCAGCACCGCTGTCAACAAGGCCACTAATATCGCCGCGACTCCCACTCCAACACTAAGGCCAATCTTGAGCTTGCTATCAAGTCCTCTCTTCGGAAGGGCAACGACCTGGTATTGCATCGCGTACGCAATATTCACTACAGCCGATGTCGGCTTCTGTGACCCCGAGGTCGATGTAGGGAATGAGTGGACATCGGCTCGAGTGATATGGCGGACGAGCGTGTCTGGAATCGGAGGAGGTGTCATTTCTGCAGCGAGAGAGGAGTAGCAAGGGACTTGGCCGCCAATTTGAGTTGTCCAAAGCCAGTAACTCGAAGGGCAACACGCCGTAGAGCCAACAGTGTGATAATCCTGAGGACAGCCTGTAAGAATCCCTTGCGATGGCATGTGGGACATTGGGAATCGGGCTTTCTTCTCATCGTCATCGTCTTCGTCTTCGTCATCGTCCCTTGCTCTTAGTTTTCTTGCTCCGCCTGTTGATACTGCACTGGAACTGCTCGTCGCGCTTGTTGCGCAACACTCTGGTCTTGAAGATATGCAGCCTATGACTGGCACCCATAAAGCCATCTCAGGCATATCGAGTATTGTATATGCAGGCTCGCTACAATAGCCCTGGAGGATGGCGGCTTGTGGCCCAGGGTATTGCGTTATCTCTGCGTGTGTGGTGGTGGGTTCTGGAATGCTATCTGCAGCTACAACTGTGACAGTCTGGAACACAGCAGTAGGGATGAAAGTGGGTGTTGCTTCAGCGGATGATTCGCTAAATTTTGCGGGGTCGTTTGCTGTGGTCGTTGCAATTGTGCCGTCTATGGTAAGAAAGTTAGACATCAGATAGGAGAGTCGCAAAAACCATGGGTAAACATACTGATTAAGGGGTATGGTGCTGATGGCCATCGGGCGACTCTTGGTGGTGCTTGTGCCGGCATTATGAACCACCTTTCCCTCTTCTGTTCTTTGTTGCGACTTGGTCTAGTTTCTGGCTTTGAGTAACGAGATTCAGCTGCTCGACTGTGAAGATTTGATCAAGAATATGGGTTTCGAGGAATGATGACCGGTATGCTGTCCCAAAAACAGCAGGCGCGACCTCTTAAGAACAAACGGTGGCACCGAGCCACCTAAAGCGCCCGAATCCAAAGTTACCTGGGCACCAGAGGGCTGAAGCGCACCTCAAAGTAGTCGCAAAAGCCGTCGAAGCATTGCGGGGACGCACCTATGTTAGGATTGGTCCGGAAATTTTCTATGCATAAAAGATCAAGATCCACAGTTAGATCAAAAGTCATAGCGCGGGAAATAGCTTGGAGGTAACACATTGACTATTAGGCTTGAAGAGGAACACATTATCATGGAAGCGGTATAAGTGAGGAATAACTCTATTGCAGAGATAAGATCTAACAACTCACTCTTATTTCCTGCAGGATTATGGGCGCTCACAACGATGCTCAGTTCACGAAAGTGATTGGTTCTGTGTAATAATGTTTGATGATTGGTCCAAACAAGCGAGCGGATTTTGGAGTTCCAGACTTTCAACCTCAAGGTGCGCCGTGCACGTCTCTTCTCGTGGAGCGTAACCAGATATAGCCTTGAATTTCGCTAGCTGCATGCCATCGGACGCCAAGGCCTTTCTCCTGGACTGGAGAACATTGCCAAGATGGATACAGCCGAGTTGTCGCGATTTCTAAAAGTAGATGCATAGCCACGAAATTTACAGCTGGCACAACGTGTCTAGGACTCCTGAGAACTTAGACATACACGAAGTAACGTCGCTTTCACCGTTGAGTCTAACAGGAGCCACCAAAGAAGAGCAAGATCAACGGTTTCTAAAAAGCGCTAGAATCCGCACGCCGAGCGCTCAGGCACACTGAAACAAAAGTGAAAAAAAGGCAAGCTCCACATATCGTAGTTAAAAATAGCAGTAGCCATGGAATCTTGAGAGAATGTACATCTCGAAGAATATATTTCCATATCAAAATAAAAATGCCACCATGTGATTCGGCGAACTTCTTCTCATGACTGCAATTGCCTGTAGAAGTCTTCAATTCCGAATTCTCAGCGAGCAAGACAGTTAGGCAAAGACAATCAGCCAATTTATTATTTCATACTTCTTAGCCCTTTCATACTATTCGAATGAAATAACAATTGGTACACACCTAGTTAGGTATAGTGTATTTGAACCATTTCGTTGTGCTATACCCGAACTCGTTCCAAACTGGTCTGCACCTGAAGATCCAGATGGATATGGAAAGAATAGCCCGTAAGGCATGTATAAGCCGAACCATGAGAAGGGTCAAAGCGTGGCCCACATTTCTGAATCGTTCCTGTAGGTCAGAGGTGCGGAAAATCATTGTTTCTTCTGGCGAGGGATCGTCCACGACCGTGCCAGGTATGTGTCAACCATTGAGTCTTCTAATCGTCGCAATGTTCATCTGTGCCGTTTGAGTTATTGCTGTACATACAAAGCAACGCCGATTTATCTCTGGAAAAGCTCTCGCGCAGACTATATAAAATAGCGATATTTTTGAGGATCGATCACTACATAAGTGCTACTGTGGTTCACTTCGTAATTGGTGCGCGCTTGGTCGAGTTCACCCGTTTTCAGGACACACTTGACCCGTGTACGACGCAATCATCCGCATTGTCATGTATGTTTAAGTCAAGTGTGATAGTACATGGAATCTCATCAAATAGACAAACATACTAGAGTTATAGTGTCACGTGAGCACAAGTATGAAGAGTTTCCTTTCGCAGTGTCTGCAGTCTCGAAGCCTCACTACACACATCTGTGCCTATATCATTCCAAGAGGCTTTCGCCTGATCAAAATTCACGTTAGCTGTCGTATCGGCCGAAGACAGCTATTCTAACGCTCCCGATCCATTAACTTTCCAAGGTTCTAAAACCCATGCTAAAGGGATGAGAGTGCTAATTCTCTAATATATAGATATTTACAGGTTGTCCTACACGAGGCCGTGACACCCACCAACTATTGTCTTACCGCGTCCTCAGTTATCACTAGTTACCTCCCTGCAAGCTCAGCCGGTTTCACATCAATTTGCCAGGCCTTATAACGCAGCAAGGTACTCCAATTATTCCAAAATAAAGTTTTGCACTCTTTTTATCTCAGGGATTTTCCCATCCATAACACCATCGCAATATGCCTCGCCAAGAAAAGTATATCTCCCCTGTCCGATTCGGCGCAACATGTAAGGGACTCGTGCTCCTATGAGCACAACGACGACATCCCCAGGGGCGGTTGTAACAGGACCCATGCCCACGTAACCTTCTTTTGACATGTAAGGTCGCTTGTTCCTCATCTCGTACATCCTCGCTTTGTACAGCGTGGACATATGCTCATCTTCATCCCACTGTTCCCAATGTGCTATCATCTCCGCCAATGTGAGGAACCTTATTTTCTTTTCAACGGCTTTATAGTTGTTAACAAACTTCCTGTATCCCTTAAAAAATGAAGGTGTAGCCCGACATATATAATGTGTGCTCGTTTCTTCCACATCGCCCACGGGAATGCGCCATGAACCTTCAGCTCGCCGCTCATGAAGCTCGTAGATAGAGTTATTCTTAGCTGCGGAGATTGTACAGAGTGATTCAATTTGAGACAAGTAAGTAAGATAGGGTATGCTGAATTTCTTGTCGTTATCATTGAAAACCCATGGGTCGCAAACTCGCTCAATATCGTCGATGACGTATCCCCCAACTCCGAGCAGTTCTTCATCGTTCTCCGTTGATATCAACAATGGCTGTTTGCTCCGTGATGCAGTAAAAAGAGGCGGCTGTGCGGTTGGGGAAGAGATGTCGAGACTAGAGAATGATGGCTGAATAGTTCCACACCAGTCTGGAACCCACGAAGGGAGGTTTGTGAACCTTTTAGGAAACTGTGCTAATCCAAGTATGTCCAGTTCGCCGCCTTTTATAATTGCTCGGGCTGTTCTAGTGTATATCTGTTCAACCGTGGACGACTTGTAGTCTGGTGTAATGCCCAACGTTTCAGTGTCGTTGGCCAAAGCTCCTAGACCAAATATCTTGTCCCGCGGGTCGGTTGCCTGCAGATCGTTGTTGACGTAGAACCTTTGGAGAAGCTGAAAGAGTTTATCGCCCGTATCAGGATCTGTTTTTCCGTTGTTATTCTCGCACTTCAGCCGTCGTTTTCTTGCAGCGAACAAAGGTTGAGCAGGGTCGCTAGATGTCACCGCCTGCGCGACTTTTTCTTGATCTGCCAGGGTACCCTTATCTGCGGCGTATTTTAGGTAGAAGGTGAAAATTTGGCTGGCAAGGACGACAAGGTCAACTAGAACCCGCTTCTCTCCGCAGACAAACAGTGAACGACGCCCAAGGCAAAATTCCTGCAATACCCAAACCCTCGAGAACCATGGGCGCCGATACAGTGCACTTATCGCCCCAAAGTCGAAGGATGGGCCATGTGTTTCGCACATTTCATGGAAATCTTTCGTTTTCTGATCGGTCGGGTCCGCTTTGATTTGAATCTTTCGGTACTCAGGAAGTCGTTGTTTTGTGAAATACGTTTCCATGCCCCATTCTTTCGCCTTTTGTCCAACTTCCTGCCAAACATCCATCAAAGAATCCGATTTTTCGCCAGCGGGGCCAAGCCAAATCAGCACTTCTTCTGCTTTACGATATATCTGATCCATCAATGGTACTTGCGCAGATTTTTCATCGCCATCCTCCTGGTTGATGCATATCTGATCGATCCACAGCGTTATACGTTTAACTGGATCACGAATATATTCCAGAGTAGTAGCTAGTGATGGGGTGATGAAATATTCACAGTCGGAAATGACGATGGAGTGTGTTCGATTCGGAGGCCACCCCCATGTATAGGATAGCGCGGTGTAGGGTGGCGGAGATGTAAGCGATACAGAATGAATATGGAATCGAAATTTCGGCAACCTGTGAGCATCTCCAGACGCGTCTGTAGAGCCGACTTGTGATGGTTCGAGGTCTATGAGACGTATATAGGTAGACGGGCAAGGGAGTTTAGAGTGATCATAAGTAAAAGGAAGCATCTTAGGCCATCTGCCTTAGCAGGCTATTCGCTTTGTAGCTTCTGAATATTTATTGAGCATGAGATAAAAATGCTGTGGAATTTGTCACAAATTTGCTATTTTGCATGTTTGCTGGTTTGAAGCGAAAGCCGAATTTTGGCATTCGAGGTTTTATTGAACTTTCAGGTTAGTGGGAAAAACAAAGAACTGGATGTATCGATACGATGGTGTGCATAAGCCACATATCAGCTGAAGTCGCAGCCGCAGCTGACCGGCTAGTAGAGCCGAGACCACCCTTACGAAGGAGCTCGTTTTTAATAAGTCCCTTAATCATCGCTCAATAGTTGTCTCGTGGAGTTGGGGATTGTTGGATATGTTGACCATTATTTGTTTGTCCAGTGGCTCGGACAGATCCTGTATCGTTGAACCGTGTAATTAATATTGTAGAAATGGGAGAAATAGGAGAACTGTGAGAAGATCAAAAATGTATTTGCACGGGTTGAAGGACTTCTAAGGACAATATTATGCGAAACCCCTCTGACAGATACATCATCCCTTCGTATATCTTCACTAATCTCTTTATGTCCTAGCTGGGAACTGCCATGTCTAGCAAAGTCTGTTCCAGAACGTCAGTCTTGAGCAGTTCATACACCCAAGGAAGTGGTATGTGCTCTTTCCGTATGTTCGCTGCCCGTGTAGAAGGCTCTCCCTAACCAGTATTATTCCTACTAGCTGGATTCCTATTGATTGGATCATTACATGTTACACAAGGAAGAGTCGCTCGTTTACAGAGAGGTTTCTCTCTCCACTCATTGCGAATCCCGTCCGCTGATCGGGCCATAGTCGTGAAGCTCGTCTACTTGCTTTCCAGAGTTCGGCTAGATAGCCATCAGATCGCATGATCAACATCCCCGCCAAGATTTCTCTTATAATTCGGGAGAATGTAGATGGCAGGTGACAAGACAGCGGAAACCACGAGTCGCAGAGGTAGAAGCTCTCTGGGCAGAGATAGCTGATAGGTTCAGGTCCAGAAAAACAGAGGTTGAGTCAACAATAAGTCTCGAGCATGGCTTCCTACATGCACGCAGCTTGTTTCATGAGTCCCTAGGATGCCAATGTTTTTAGATGTTTTCCTTTGAATACAACAGAACGCGAGAATGGTGAGTTGTTTATCGATTTGATCTCAGAAATCTAGCGCGTGATACCCGTAAGCATCTCCAGCCCTCTGACACTACCCATTCAATGTGTGAATGGGTATAGCTGCCATCGATAGCCTGTCATTTAGCGGTAGAATATTGTTCGATGAATCAATATGTATCTTCATAACGAGCCTGTGATTCTGTTTCTGGAATAGAATGAGATGTTAGGCATGTCATTCTAGGCTTTAGATAGACTTGTACTCTTTATTGACGACAATCCTTCGCACCTGCGTCTTTTCTTTGCCCGAGACACGTTTTAGGAAGTTCATAATTATAGAAATTGCGGAGAAGAACCGCCTTATAGCCTGAGATTATTCTTGGAGATACAGACCACGAGTATGGGTTGGTTAGTTTAGTAGAGCTTCTATGGATGAGAATTCGGCCTCTGTGGATATACGCCATATACTGTACCAAGACGCCAAAAGATCACTCATCGCGTAATTTTTCGATGAACAAGTTCGTGCTATAGTGGATACCAAGCGAACTGAACTATCATCTATTGAAGCTCTTTTGACTAGGTCTGCTTTGTAATTGCGGCTTCGCAATCTGTATCTCCACAAGCAGTCCGATGACATACACTGGCACTTCTCAGAAACTGCTGTAGCATTTAGCTTTCTCTATTAGTTGTCAGAAGGCGCTTAATGCAAAAAACAACTACTAAAGAAGATTAGAAGGATGTATTTAATCTATAGTAATATGCAAATAGACTTATTTTAGTACTAAATTGGAATCTGAAACTAGCAATCAGAAGACCAAAAAAATTTAGAGGCAGCATGTTGCCAGTAACCAAGTAGAAGTTAACAGTAGCAAATCTCTTATCCTAAATCTCGCTGTGCACTACTTTAGCAACGCAGATGTAGAGACTATATTTATTGTATTTATACACTAGATTCACAAGTTAGAGGTGCTACGATCCTGCGGACTACCTCCTCATTCTTTCACTTTCGCTCTTGAAGCAAAGTTGAGTGAAGCATTGGCCGCACAGGCATTGATAGGGTGCACTACTTGTTTATATCAAGCTATGATCAAAGCATACCCAGGAATCACCCCACCTGATTTACTCCCATCTACACTTTCCCAAACAATATTGGACTTCATGCAGGGATCTGATGTCTTTGGGTTCGACGGCTGCCTCAGTGCGCTATAGAGCATGGACGGTTTCATAGGGAAACATCAGACATGGGACAGCGCTCTCTGGGTGCTGTTGCATGTGCTCTTAGATATTAAGTTTGCGATTCCATACAATCTTCTTATCTCAATAATAATATGCCATCTGTATATCTACTTCTTCTTAGTTTCTAGAACCCTCCTTATGTTCTTATAATTACACATAGGTTGACACACATGCTCTGCCGTTGTATCTGCAGCAAGGATGGCCTCCCTATGTAGGAGGCTATATCTTACAGGCAGTTAACAGAATTATCTTATCTTGATACATTTTCTCTACTTCTACACTTTGGGATTGCAAGCACCTCTCTTAGGATCTTGAATTTTTCTGCCCTGAATCTGCCATGTGAATTATGTGTGATTTAATAGACCTATGCTATCTTGAGCACTCCTTTCAAGTAGACTAAGAAAATGGAGTGGAAGATTGCAGTCAATGGGACGAGAGTTTTAGTTGTTAGGGGCTTGCTATAGAACGTGCGTTTCTAGCATGCATAGTTCGAAAGACGATGCTAGATTATCGAAACCGTAATCTTCTCTGCGCTATACCAGCCCTCAAACACAATGTCCTCTTCCCAGGCTGGGTTGCCAGAGCGTATAAAGCTACACAAACCGACGCGGCGGAACTCATTGTCTCTACTTCCCGTCGGTTCCAGGCATAAACCAATAATTTCGTCTTCCCAGAACGCTATTGCTAAACACCAAGTTTCCAGAGACTCAGATTCTAGACGGTCTTTAATCCAGAAATGCTTCCGCTTTTCAATTGGGACTGACACTCTTCCTCCTTCATGTTGTTGCATTTTTAGGTCTTCTAGTCTTTGGAGAGAGGAGAAGAGATCACTGAAGCCATGCGACAGTGCATCGCCTGAGGAGCTGCCTACCGTCTTTGTTTTTTCTGTTCGCCTTTGACTTTTGGTTTCGAGAGTGTCGTTCAGCTCCTCTAACCATTCCTTTGGGGCTGATTCTTCGATGATGTTGTAGGATCTGGTCTCTTTGATGGGAGGACTCTCTGCCAATCCACAGTCCTCCTGATCTGTAACTGGCGACTTCCACAGACCTACTTCATCGGTAATTTCCTCTTGGGGAAAAAGTCTAACGATATTCCTAGCCATTTCCTTGGAATCATGACCAGCATGATCTTGAACAACTCTCATCCTTCTTAGCCTCCCTCGGAAAACAAGAATCCCACAAACTGGTTTTGTGGTAAAGATGTTTTCAACATGCGTTGATATTATGTCTACCACTTCTGTCGGAAGGCGCGGCGGCTTTTTATCTGCTCTCATGGGCTCATCCCAGCGCCGATATGCGATACGGTCGTATCCACCCAAGCAAGACGCCCAGGACCAAGACGGGAAAAGGACTAGATCCAGATTTGCTCGCTTGCTTTGCTCTAATTGATTATGTCTTTTTGAGCTAATGCGCTGATGAGTTCGATTCGAGTCAAGCTTCACCTCTTCGTCTCCTGCATCCACATGCCATATCTCCCATAGCAAACTTCGACAGAGGTTCTTTCCACTCCAGAGCCCAGCGAGAAACTGGCAACCTATATACTTTCCTACCACCTCAGACATACCCGCCAAGGCGACTAAGCGATCACTCTGCATAGTGATTTGACGTTGTGCATAGTTTTCGATAGTCAGTTCCCAGGCCGTTAATACGGAGTCCGTTTCAATTTCGTCTACAACTTTCGGTTTGGTGGTCGAGCTCGCTTCTAGAGCTTTCTTCCTGGCAACATACTTAGGATGGCTTGTTCCGCCAGGTCTTGCTTCCGATGCGACGAAACATTGGCATTCCCAGTACACCTCATCAGCGAAGTAGAGGACGCGGCGTGACATGAAATGTTCCTGCGCACACCAAGCTCGCGTATCGGTCGGGCCCTTCTCTCTCTCCACAAACTCTGGGAACATATATAGATTACTTTGTGGGCCGGTTGGGTACAGTGGCGGAAGTTCCCTCCAGATATCCTTGGAGAGATTCCACCGCGAAGAGGATGAAGTTTGCTGTACTATTCTCCGATCTCGCCTCGTCAATCTATCCGGGATTTTAACAGGCCATACTCTATTCCTCGCCCTAGGCTGGAAACATCCCTTCTCCGTATCATCCGCTCCCCCAGCAATAAGTGTAATAACCGCATTTTGATATATCGATGCCATGGCCATTGATTCCCTTGCCCAATCCTCTTTATCATCTTGCACGATACACAGAGCGTCTATCCAGATGTATTGTATTCCCAGCTGCCGGGAAATAAGTACAGCATCGCGCAAAGTCTTTGGTAAATCCTGTAATGGTATACTGGATTGGCGAATGGAAAGTGTGGATTTCGTGGTGCGGAGGAAGGGGCGTCGTCCCCAGCAGTAAGAGAGGGCACAATATATGCCTGATCCACCGCTGGTGAGATGGAGACGTGGCTCTTGATGGTCAGACCCGACATCAATGACACGGGTAGGTAGATCTGTAAGAGCAGTAATCATCGCAGAGCATGTGGCATGTTCTGTGAGGCAGTGAAGAAGCCAAGTACGAGCTAGCGCCATTGTGCCTGAGCTGGATGTGCCGGTGTCAATGCTAGTTTGGAGTTTGGCTAAGATTTGAGCCAGTTGACCTATCTGGAGTCAGTATTACCTCCTATGAAACATAGGAAGGACTCTTATATCACCTTTTGGGAAACCAATATCCAAAGTCCCCGTCTTTTCTTCTAAGCTCCATGTTTTTTCGTTTGGAAAGTTGACCTTGAATTTCTGGCCAGTATTCACTTTCTCATATCTCTTCTTCCCGTACGGCATATTTTCGTCGAAGATGGCGCGACAGAGTGGACAAGCATTAAGCTTGATAGAAAAAGCGTCTTCGGAGGGAACCAGAAGCGTAGAGGAAGCCATAACGTTCTCACAACTGGCACACAATCTGTCCTTCGAAACATACTCCCTCTCTGTTGGCCGACTGAACCATTCCTCTAAGCTCTTCCTTAAGTACCCGATTAAGCCCCCATGTGGACGCTCACACTCATGCACTACATCCTCGAGCTTCCCCTCTTCAAGATCCACAAACTCATCAACACTATAATCCCCAGATAGAAGCCGATATATTCTTTTCTGTCCTCTCCATTCTGCTCTCACCCTCGCTGTCTGCACAGCAGCCAATTTAAGATCCAAAGGCGCCCCATACCTTAATATTATTTGCAGCATCGGGACATCATCATTTAGGAGAGTGTGTTCGACACATTTTCCATCCGGCACCGCACCATTCCCCAACAGCAACTTCACTGCCTCCATATCTCTCACCCTCGCTGCCATCTGCACTGCTGTTGCTATACCGTCTCCATATGAAAACCCGTCTACCACCCTTCTGTTCACATCGATACCGTGCTTGATCAATAACCCCATGACCTCGTTATTCGAAACAAAAATAGACTCATGCAAGGCAGTCGACCCATTTAGACTCGCAATGTTGACGTCAATACCCCGGGCCAGCAGTACCTCTATAACATCTGCGTTGCCAACCCGCGCAGCTTCATGCAAAAGTGTGCCAGGGCGCGCTGCACGGAGTGCGATGTATGTATTTCTCCCTGCAATGCTCACATTACGACCCTTGCCGTCAAGTTTGGGCCACCGTATATTGAGGTCCAATCCTTCATCCAATATTTTAGCAAGCAGACCGAGGTCACTGGTATTTAGAGCTGTTTGGAAGTCCGCCCAACGTTTGTAGTCTTCATCCGAAGCTTCAGAGCTCAACCTGCTTCAAGGTAAGCGGAAGCCTAATAATAGCGGCGTTAAAATTCCTTACATTTTGGGGGACATCGGCATCCTGCGTCCAAGGAGATATAGAACGCCAGTTAATACTAAAGGACTTGCTTAGTTCAATAATCTTCTATTTAATACACGAGTAAGTAAGAAGTATTGAAGATGTGAACATGTCCGCTAATTAGTAAGCAAATGTAACCCCTACGCTGCAGCATGCGCTGGCATCGTGTCCATGCATGTAGGCTACGATGTTTTGCCAAAACTCACTAAAATACATGCTTATGCTAAAATGTAACAGTAGGAACAATAAAGGTATCGTATTTACACACCTCTTAAATTCCATCTTCTCCTAACGTGGTAATCCCAAGTAACACGCAAAGAGACTTGTTTTAGCACTAAATTAGAACCTAAAGATAAGAATAGAAGGTACATAGGTTTTAGGAGCAGGAACGCATTTGCGGTCGATGTTGCTTTCGACAATCACGACAGGTAAAGCGGGAGTTCAAGAGGTTCATGTTGTTTATGTACGATACAATGTTGTTGTATATGCCCTTAGGTATTCGTTTTGCGATTCCAGGCAATCTTCTCATGTCGATGATGATATTTTACCCTGAATCTACTTTGCGTTGGTTTCTTGAATCCTCATTCTGTTCTGACATTCACGCACGTATTGACACACATGCCGCAACTAAGGCTCCAACTTCCTCCATACATCAAAT
This sequence comes from Herpotrichia juniperi, assembly GCA_014905255.1. Taxonomy (NCBI): domain Eukaryota; kingdom Fungi; phylum Ascomycota; class Dothideomycetes; order Pleosporales; family Melanommataceae; genus Herpotrichia; species Herpotrichia juniperi. The sequence continues at coordinate 1,036,698 of BLYF01000005.1, read as the reverse complement.
ATTCAAATTGATCCAAACGAATAGTAAAATCAAAGTTTCGGTTTCTCCTCTACCACAATCTTACTAAGTCCTTCCTTCAATCCGTCCGCCATGCCCATCGCACCCGGCTTCCTACTCTCCCTCTCTACAAATACATGGATAAACTCGCCGACAGCCTTGACGCCCTCTTCCCCTTGAACAAAAACACCAATCTCATACGTCACAGAACTCTTCCCTAACTTCCTCACCCTCAACCCCAAGTCTACTACATCAGGGAACTCAATTGGGGCAAAGTAATCGCAATGCGAGTGAACGACTAGGCCAATCTGGGAGGAAGTGGGTGGGTGCAGACCGCAATTTTTAATGAGGTAGGTGTTGACGACAGAATCGAAAAGGAAGTAGTAGATGCTATTGTTCAAGTGGTGGTACATGTCATTGTCGCTCCCTGGGATGGTTAGCCAGGATGTAGGCGAAATAGGGGAGGGAGGAGTGTACATCGAGTTCGATACTCGAGGGTGAATTTGTAGTCTTCTCGCCGCCGGGCTTTCAGCGCTTCTAACGCCATCTCCAACTCTCTCCTTCGATGATGTGGTGGATGATAGAGGTTTTGTTCCTATAAGAGCAAAGAATCCCATCCCATCACAAGCGTCGATCCACCGCCTCGGCTAATCCTGCCCGAGGTTGCGGACTCTTCACCCCACCACCAAAACTTTCCCTCCACCACACTTTGGTGCGATATCCCGCTGGCGCCCTCCCCGCGCATCCTCGCCTACCTCGCGAGCAAAGGGCGACTCCCCTCCCTTCCTCGCTCCTCAATGGCCCTCGTCCCTTCCCCACCTCGCGATAAATACCCTCCATACCCCCCGGACAAATTTCCCTTCACCGAGCCCCCCGCCGTCGTCACTACGCCCTGCGATCCTTGGCCCCCGCCTTACTTCCTCGAAGATGGCCTGCGAAAGGTCACCCCGTACCACTATACATACAACACCTTCTGCAAGGAGCGATGGCGCGGGCGCGAAATCCTCGACATCTTCGCGTCCGAGTTTAGGGATCGCCCAGCGGAGTACTACGAGAAAGCTATCGTGGAGGGGAGAGTCGTATTGAACGGGAAGCTGTGCGAAAGCACGAAGACGATTGTGAAGAATGGGGATGTGATATCGCATACGCTGCACAGGCATGAACCGCCTGTGACGGCGACGAGCATAGGGATTGTGCATGAGGACGATGATCTGATAGTCATCAACAAACCAGCGGGTATGCCTGTGCACCCTGCAGGACGATATCGCTTCAACTCCATCATCGAGATCATGCGGGCAGATAGAGGGTATGGGTGGAATCCCTTGCCATGCAATAGGCTGGACCGGCTCACGAGCGGGATCATGTTTATTGGGAAGCACAAAGCGTCTGCTGAGGCCATGAGCGCGCAGATACGGGAACGGACAGTAAAGAAAGAGTACGTCACACGAGTAGTCGGTGAGTTCCCAGAGGGAGAAGTCGTCTGCGAAAAGCCCATCCTACAAATCAGCCCTAAACTCGGCCTCAATCGCGTGCGCGCAAACGGGAAAGAAGCGAAAACCGTCTTCAAGCGGTTGGCATACTACCCGCCCAAAGACGAAACACCAGAGCAAACCGCACACAATGCGGCGCAAGAAGACGGCATGAAGTGGAAGAAGCTGCGTGGGTACTCCATCGTGCGTTGCTTCCCCATCACAGGGCGAACGCACCAATTGCGGGTACACCTCCAATACCTAGGCCACCCAATATCCAACGACCCCATCTACGCGAACCAGCGCGTCTTTGGACCCTCGTTGGGACGCGCACACTCGGATGACGAAAATGACGAAGATATACTCACACGCCTGGCTCGTATGGGCAAAGAAGATATCGCAGACGCAGTAGCCTACCACGACGAGATGGTCGACCAGTACAATAAACGGAAGGCAGAGAAGATGACGGGCGAGACGTGCGACATCTGTGATACGCCGCTGTATAGCGACCCTGGCGCGCATGAGTTGGGCATCTATTTGCATGCGAGGAGGTACAGGTGCGAGACTGGGCGGTGGGATTATGAGACTGGTCTACCCGATTGGGCACTCCCACCGCCTGAGAGGGAGGGACCTACGGAGGCGACAATCGACACGGATCCACTGGCTGTGGATTTGAAGAAGTTGGGACTAGAAGATGAGGTGGAAGAGAAGCCGGAATCGAAAGAGAGTAAGCCGGCAACGGCGAGTGCAGTGGCTTGATCTCACACATGTATAAGCGTAGAGGGCGAACGCTGATACAAACACATACCCGTTATACGATTACGGGATACTTTCAGCTCTATCCTTGTTATTCTGAGACTCTATAACGCCCTGTGTAATCGGCGTGATTATCCCCCGATCTTTCCACCTTACAGATCCAGCTCCACGGGCGCCCCCTTCTGCTCCCCCGAGTTCAACATCGCCTCCAAAAGCTGCAAATCCTTCAACGCCTCTTCGGGACTCTGCCTCCCATTGGGCTGTCCCTTCTCCAGCCCCTCAGCCCACGCCTTCACCTCCGGCTTGACTCCGTTCCCTTCGTCTGCAAACTCCTTCAGCTCCTCCTCCCGCTTCCCATCTGCGCCTATCTTAACAATCGTCACCTTTCCACGTGACACGCTCACTGTCCCCTTCTCGCACGCAACACTGTACTCACTCCCACTAAACGTGGTCCCAAAACTCATCTCCACAGTCCCGGACACCCCCGATCCTAGCTGCACAACCGCATGCACGGTGTCCAGCGGCGGCAAATGCTGCTGCAACTGCGACGTAAACGCGCTCGTCCTGACGATCTTCTGCCCCGCAAGGAGCAACCGCGTAGCAGCAAGGAAATGGACCCCGCCGTCGAGTAGAAACCCGCCCTGATACTCGGGCACCTTTCGCCACGCCGTCTCGAAGTACTTCCCGCCGGGCGCCACCAGCGTCGAGAACCGGATGCGGAAGTTTAGTAGGCGGCCTAGCGATCCGATGACCTCTGATGCGTAGCTGAACGAGTCGAAGAAGCGGAAGTTCTCGGCGATGCCGAATGTGGCCTTCTTGTCTGTGGCGTTGTAGAATTCGAGCAGCGACTGCGCGGACGCGACGTCTTTTGCGATGGGCTTCTCGGCCAGGACGTGTTTTCCCGCAGTGAGGGCGCGCCGGATGTAGTCTGGCTGCGTGAGGATGGGGAGGCTGTCCTGCTGTTAGCGTTTTGTAGTGTGTAGATAGTCTTGGTGTCTTGGAGGGATAGACTCACGCTATGATTACCCCCTTCACGTCTTCCCGCTTCAGCAAGGCCTCGTACCCCCTGCCTTCTTGGTCTTCGCTGTACAGTTCTACTCCACTTCCTCCATCCTTCTCTGCTATTTCGGAAACGAGGCCTTTTGCGGAGGTGAGACTGCGTGAATAGACTGCTACGAGTTTGAGTTGGGAGGGGATGGCGAGGATGGCTGGCTGGTATAGGATTTAGTAAGAGGTAGTATTGAGATAAAAAGTTCAAGTATGATATAAAGGAGGGAATGAAAATGGCCGAAGATAGAGGAATCCATCAGTGGGGCAGTTTATTCGAGAGAGTAGAGAAGAAGAGGTTGAACTTACAAGATGCTCCTCCTTCGCGAAGATACCGCTACCTATGAGTGCTATGGGGATTGGTGACATTTTGTAAGATAGTATGTTTATGAGGGGTCAAGACCAAGTAAGAATGTAATTGGGCTGGGGATATAGACAATAAAGCCGTCTTCAATGCTGAAAATACCCGGTGGTCAATTGGGCCAGGTAGATGACACAATCGCGACGTGGGGTAGCTGTTGAAAAATTTACCCCTCCATCTCGAGCACCCGCAGCTCTCTACCAATCATACCGCAGACTAGATTCTAGTCCAGGAACGGTTCTTTAGGGCATGTTGTGTCACATTTCAACCGCAGGAGTGTCTCGGACCCTGCTGCGGAATTATGTTTAGCCGTCCGTGTACAACTTCTGGAACCGTGGGCAGAATTTGTGTTAGTACATGCGAGTGTTCCAAGAATCGGTGGTTACATTAAATGGGTTGTAGCAGAATCTTACGATAGAGTGTGTAATCGATGATGCCGTGTCTGCGAAGTGATTTTGCTTGAGAGGCATGTCACTGCGGATGCAGCGCGAGGAAGTAGGAAGGATCGTTGAAACCGAACTTTTGGAGTTTGATGCTGATCGCCAAAAAAATAAAATAGATGAACACCAAATGCCATGCCATGCCACGCCACATCGTACGATGTATCGTGGATGATTCACTGACGCCGATTCCCCATTGCAAGTCCGTGCTTGGAACAACCTGAAAGAGAACAGTGAGCATCTGGATGCTAACGGCGTTGCGGACCTCTAAAGTCATCTCCAACAATATTTATCCTCTTCAAGCAGGGGCCTGCACCTTAGTCCGCTTCCTTCGCTCGACAACCACAACAAAAACCCCCGCGACTACCATCCCAAGCGTCCCCAGCCCAGTAGCAAACCAATACGCATTCCTCAAACCCACAAGCCTGATCTCCTGCGTGATCGGCCTCGTATCACTTATCCTCGCCGGGTTAGTATTTGGGTCGATCCCTCTCTTCTTCACTTCATACTCGATCGAGTACCGATCGATCGTCCCCGCAAAGCCCAGTCCACACGAAATACTGTAATTAACCATCGTGCTCACCAAACTCGCCGCAATCCCCTGTTTCTCCTTTGGCAGTGAACTTGATAGCAAGATATTCGCCGCGGGATAGGACAAGTTCATAGCGCCAGGCATGATCAGCACGCTGATGAAAGTCTGTGCCCAATATGTTTGCTGAATAGGCATGAGAGCGAGGAGTAGTGAGCCGACCATGAAGAAGGTCATGGATATAAACATGACGTAGCTAACGCCGACGCGTTGGATGAGCCAGACGGTGGAGAATGCGAAGAAGACGCCCGTTACGGCTACGGGAGATGTTTGGGCGGAGGTGAGGAGGGCAGAGTGGCCGCGGAGGTGCTCGAGGAAGAGGTAGAGGTAGTATGCCCAGATGCCGTGGGAGGCCCAACCGGCGACGATGCAGGTTAGGGCGAAGACTGCGTCCTTAGATAGGCCGCGGATGGGAATTAGGGGATAATCGGTCGCGTAGAGCTCTACGAGAACGAAGGCGATCATGAGGAGACACCCGACTCCGAGCAATGTGCCGATGTAGGGTTCCGTCCAGGTGACAAGCGGCGCTTGGTTAAGCGCAAAGTTAATGAGAATTAGTCCTGAGACGCCAGTGATGGAGCCCAGATAGTCGAACTGCGGCCGTGGGGCTTTTAACCCTGGAGTGGCAACGCCTTCGTTCGGGAGAATGATGTGGGCCAGAACCATTACTATAACGCAAACGATGGACAGTATCCAAAAAGACCACGGCCACCACGCAAGATCGGCAAGTAGTGCGGCGAATGCAGCACCGACTGCAGCACCTAGAGGCCCGCATGCGCCAAAGCAGGCAAATCCGATCATACGTTTTTGGCCGATAGGAAGGGTGCGGCCGATGAGTGCGACGGCGTTGGGTACGAGAAGTGCAGGACCTGTCAAAGTATGAGAAGGGTTAACAATGAAGCGTGGAGATTACATACCTATGCCCTGAAATGCCCGGAATATGCTGAACGTGGTTGAGCCAAATGAGTGGCCAAAACCTGTTATGAGAGACCAGACGGCGAACCATGCCCAGCCGATGAGATAGATCCGCTTGTGTCCGTACATATCCCCGAGTCTACCTGTATAGTCGTCAGTATGGGAGTAGGGAGAACGCTGATTGGCATATCAGCCGCATTGCACAGCTCGATGGAAGCGTTGTGCCCATAAAGCGAGTAAAGGATCACAGAGAGATAGCCTAGCAGATACTCTGATGCATTGTAACTCAATGCGCACAAACAATGCGACGAGGGGATGTAGTTTCGTATACATACCTGCAGGTAATATGAATGTACCCACGCTCATACTGAACGAGGCTGAGAACCAGCTCAGCGTCCCATAGTCTTCAATGTGAAAATGCTTCGCTAAGACCATTACAGGCGCCACCGTCTGATTGAGTGCACCTAGCGAGAGAAACTGGGCAATACAAGTGATGAAAATGAAGGCGTATTCGCGAGCTCTGGTCATTGGCAGATCGGGAGGGTCGGTAAGCTTTGCGTCTGAGACTGGGCTGAACATGCTCGATGCAGTGGGACTTGTCTCCAAGTCATCTTTTTGTTTCTCTGTGTCGCTGTCTAATGCAAGTCGTCCGTCGAAGTCATTATGGCCAGAATGTGACCGTTTGTGGAAGCTTTGCGCTCGTGATTGTGCGAGTTGTGATAACGTGGGGGCATTTGAGTGTCCCCAGGGTGGAATGCAAGCCCCAGGCTGATTGTTGTCCGACGAGTTCTTGGCTGAAGTTGGAGTCAAAGGAGTGCTGTTGGGCAAAGTCGAATCCATGGTCTAACGAAGAAAGAGCGGGTGCATTCTCACTGGGGAACGTTGGTACCTCAAGGGTCATATATGAATGGCTGCGGCACTATTGCTTGGGTACTATGACGGGTCATTCCTAGCAAGAGGAGCAGACCTGAAGATCAGTCCTTGCCCGCTCAACCTACTGGTGGAGACAGGACTGGGGTGGAGCGCCACCATGCTGCCTGTCTTGGCACCGGAAAGTAACGAACGATCTTGATGGTAGGAAAGATGTGCGCAGGGTATCTCCAAAGACGAGCTTCCTATCAGTAAGATCTGCAATAAGTAAGCAGATCCAGGACTATTGGGGGTTAAAACAAGAGCCATATTTCCACTTTGGGCAATGGTAAAGACATAGCGGAGAGCCGAGAAAACTAATGTCGATCTCCCGCATACCTTGGAATCGACACGCTGCTGAGTCTGAAAACCCGGAATCTGTCCTGCGCGATAAACCCTGTTATCAGGGAACCGTCAGGTACTCATTCCCTGAGAGGAAAAGTATGAGTATATTAAATTTAGCGCAGTGCGCGCACGCAGAGCTCTACATTGGAGACTACCTGCAGCTTGTTGCTCCCAGTACTGGTCTCCCATGTCGATGGGATTTCAACAGTCTCAAACCGTTGGGATATTTAGATTCAGTCGAACGAGCTACGGGACGTAACGCTACGGATCGTTCCTGCAACTGGCCGAAGTGATAACCAACTGCCAAGGGTTTAAACAGTCGACCATCGTGAAACTGCAGCCTTCTTCGTAAAGAATGGACTTTTTGAGGAAGCTTACGTAGTGGAACTCGCTCAGATGTGAATCAGGCGTTATTCGACCGTTCCGCCGTTCAGACGGGCGTGTTGTACTGCAGACAATAATGCGACAAGAGATGACAGGTACGAGAAGGGATAACGGTGCAGGCTGTTTCTATGAAACGATCATCAGGGAGGGCAGACCCTGCGGCCGTGTCAGAACGTTCGATGCTTGCATCTGTCCGCCAACCGAGCTTCTGGGTCGTGGTGAGTTGTCGTCTTATGTTTGGGCAATATCGGGACCCCACAGTGCCTCAGTGCTGACCTGCAGGCACAAGTTTCAGTGCCTCGGGAACACTGTCGAAAACGACTCGTATATTATAGAAATAAGAGGTGAGCAACTCCGGGACGATGTATAGCACAATTGTGTCCCTAACTCTCATGAGTCGGAAGCGGATGATCTGTGCATGATATTCTGAATGCTGGATGAGGATTTTGGTTCTAAAGATAAGGTGGCTTCGTATCTGCAAATCGGAAGATGCAATGGCGTGTTGATCAATCGTGGACATGGGGGAAGCCAACGACGTCACATCGGCATGTCGGCGACTCTAAACCCCGATATTTTAGTTTTGCTGATCGTAATTAACGCCTTCGCATATCGGTTTCCCAAAGATAGTGTGTTTCTTCATCACTGTCTCTGCTCAGCTCGATGATAAGCTGCGTGAATTTCCCCTGAGGCACCGCGTTGCGTCGTGCTCCTCATCTTACATTTGTCTTATCTGCGTGCTGCTGAGCATGTGCTTACTTTGGCTTGGCCTCCTAGTTGAAGCCTCAAAGCTGCAACTAGATTCGGGTTCACTTACGCAGTGACGAATCGGACCTCTTGCTCAGCCAACCGCACCTATGGATGGATCACGTGCTCCACGGCAATGGTTCCAGCCAATAGGAAGCATTTCCAGCCATGTTCAAACCCCTCACGAAAATGGGCTTCTGCATTCCCACGCTTCCCATCTCCGAACGTGTTTGCGGGTGTAGTAAAAGCATAGGCTGATACAAAGTCGGCACCAACATGACAGAAGTCCTAAGGACTATCCCGCAAATGAGTTCAAGATAAGGCACTTCAATAGCTCTGTCTAGTTGTCCCCTTCATTCACTGTGTATTTCCCCCAGTGTTGAGTACTAATCCTTTAGAGTTGCGGAAATGTCGAACCTGGATGTTTCGAATCTGTTTAGTGTGAAGGGCATGGTGTTTGTTGTCACCGGTGGTGGATCAGGTATCACACTATATCCAAAAGGTCTGTATAGTATTTCTTACTAGTGGTTAAGGAATCGGCGCCATGTTTGCTAAAGCCCTTGATGTAAACTTCGCAGCAAAAGTCTATATCCTCGGCCGCCGTTTTGACAAACTTGAAGAAGTAGCCGCAGCAGCTGTACAGCTCCACACCACTCTTAATACCTTCCTTTACTAACCTATTACTCAGGTGAACAAGTCCATCGTTCCCATCCAATGCGATATAACGTCCAAAGAATCCCTTGCCTCCGCCGCAGCCCAAATTGAAAATGAAGTTGGCTTCGTCAACGTCGTAATCGCCAACTCTGGCACCACAGGCCCCGACATGTATGGACTCCCCAAAGACCGCCAACCCACCCTAACCGAAATCCACAAATACCTCTGGGACACGCCCATGTCTCAATTCAGTCAAGCATTCGAAGTCAATACCACAGCATGTTTCTACACGCTGGTAGCATTCCTGCCACTCCTGGATGAAGGGAATAGAAGTGAGCCTGGGAAGAGAATTGGAGTCAAAAGTCAATTTATCGTTACCGGGAGTATTGCGGCGTTCTCAAGACGGCCAGGGATGGGGTTCGCGTATGCGGGGAGTAAAATGGCGGCTATTCATATTGTGAAGCAACTGTCTACTATGCTGGCGGACTGGAGGGTCGATATCAGGGCTAACTGTTTCTGCCCGGGCGTGTACCCGAGTGATATGAGTAAAGCAAGTTACAATTCCTCTTTATTACGACAGTTGAGGCGAGGCTAACTGAGTTCGAAGGGTCTGATGGGTAATAACAATCTCACGCAGGAAGGCTCGATTGCGCCAGAAATGATTCCTCTTACGAGAGCAGGGACGGAAGAAGATGCTGGGGGTGCTTTGTTGTTCATGTGCAGTCGCGCTGGAGCTTATACAAGTAAAAATTCACTCGTTGCTTAGCAAGAAATTTGCTAACCTCCGTCAGATGGCAACATACTCATTTCAGATGGCGGCAGGATGTCGATAGTACCAGCGACGTTTTAGAGTGGGAGAAAATATATATCTCGCATCAAGCCTACAATGCAGTTGCCCTCCTGGATCAGGTCTTCCTTGGAAGTACTGGTGCGAGCCGCAAGTAGCGTGATATGTATGGTTGAGAGACATGCCAGGAAACATACACGACATCACAGCGATACGCTTCACCTCTCCCCATATTGTGACAATGCCGTTTACGTAAATACCCTTTACAGTTTGGTCGCCCTTCTTCTCTCCGACAATGTCCCCGCTCATGAATGCATCAGTATCTCGAATAAAAAGCCTCACCAAGATCGCCCAACCCACCAAATATTAGACTCACAAGAAAGATAACACGATGCGCGTCCATACACGCATATCTATACACCATCGCACCTGTCCCAGAATCTCTGGCGTCAATCCTTGTATTTGGCTTAGCAGCACGTTATTTCCACCCGTAGCAATCACTACTATTTGATGTGCAACGGAGGATGTCGGTAGACCCACCGCAATCAGGTTCGCTACGATTTGCGTGGAGAGCGTCTTTACCACTCAAGCGGCGAGGACGACAGAATAGATGGTCCATGCAATCGTTGAGATGGCCGAGCAGGATGAACCCGCAATGCCTGCCGTATCTTCGGTTGCTGCGACGATGGCGCCGAGACCGCTAATGGCTGTGACGATAACGGAGAACCATCGACGCTTGAAAATATCAGAGATGCGGTCGACGAGTCTGAGGCATATGGCGTGGCCCATAGTGTAGGCGATCGAGAGCCAGATGATGCTAGTAGTGGGACTTAAACCAAGGAAACAATCGCCTAGTACCAGCGCTATGAGGTATGCAGGTCAGTCTGAAGTCGAAAAAGAGAGTGAGGGAGTAGGTACTACAAGGTTGAGCCTAATAGCACATGTTGTTCGTAAAAATAAGGGCAAGTGGAAGTATCCGTTCAGAAGCTCTTTCTTTTAATTATAAAGTTGCGTTTGCTAAAGTGAAGTTTGTGAAGGAGTCACTAGAAAGCGTAATTAATCTCCTTCAATTTATATTTCTCTGCAAGGGAGGTCACAAACTATCCATTACAATGTAGGTTAAAGCAGCAAAGGGTGTGTAAAACAGGCCAATTAGTACACCATTCACAGGGACACGATTAGGGAAAGATCAAACCCTCTAATTTTAAATATTTAGGTGTGAAAGCTCGCTACATGTGTCCATCATTGCTATTTTGATAACAACCCTTCAATATCCCCCTTAAGATTTGTCAGAAAGTTGACGGTTCCTAACAGCCGAGTTTTGCATAAGTAGATGTGCCAGCAGGGTTATAGACACTATTTCAAATCCTTCTGGTTTTCAATACCACACACTTAAAAACTGGTTTAACGGAAAATTAATTGTTATGAGTGGCAGTTGTGAAACTGGTTTTGGGTGTGAAGATCCGAACCCCACATTGACGTCAACATATGTGGCTGGTGGTGCGTTGACGGTGACCTATGGGCTTAGACTACGCGCGCGAGAATCTAGATTTGGGGCAAGTATTTCCGGAATATGAACCTTCTGCTATGTACTGGTCAGGAAGATGGCACAGTTAAGCCAGAGCACGTGCAAAGAAGAGGGGTAAATGCGGACCAGTTTTCCTATTCATCCGGGTGTTGTATATCTATTTCCGAACCCGTAGAGCTTGCTAGAAATTTACTTCCTCCATCCAGTTTTCGCCTGCTTGAAAAATAACCTAAACTTCCTTATAGTGAGCGACACCTTTCCGCGACTTGAACTGTGCAGCACATGCTCAGACGTCGCAGATACATATCATATCTAATTATTTTTTAGTTTAAGTTTAACCACATCGGCCCATCTCTTGCCTAAATCCCCTACAACGACTCAGTCATGCCTACCCTCCCAACAAGACGTCTAGGAAAATCCGGCCCCTACGTATCCGCTCTTGGATTCGGCGCCATGGGTCTCAGTTCCGCATACGGCGCAGTTGAGGAAAACGAAGGCCGGTTTGCAGTCTTAGACCGAGCCTTGGAACTGGGTTCAACATTCTGGGATACTTCTGATATTTGTTCGTACTCCTCCGATTCCCTTCCCCAACTGCTTTTACCCCTGCTAATATCTATGTTATAGATGCTGATAACGAAGACCTGCTGCGCTTATGGTTTGAGCGCACAGGAAAACGCGACCAGATCTTCCTAGGAACGAAGTTCGCGATATCGAAGGATAAAGATGGGAAGTACATCACCAGAAGTGACCCGGAGTATGTGAGACAGGCTTGTGAGACGAGTTTGAAGAGGCTGGGTGTCGATAAGATTGATCTATACTATTGTCATAGGGTAGATCGGAAGACGCCGATTGAGGAGACAGTTAAGGCGCTGGCTGAGCTGAAGAAGTACGTCTCACCCACCGCAATTTACAATGCGCTGTCACTGTCTTGAAAATTCTGACGAGAGATGCAGAGAAGGCAAAATCGGCGCCATCGGCCTCAGCGAGGTCTCCGCAGCCACGATCAGACGGGCAGAAAAGGTTCACCACATCGATGCTGTGCAGCTCGAATACAGTCCTTTCGCCCTTGATATAGAGTCGCCCGAGATAGGTATCCTAAAAACGTGCCGTGAACTAGGTATTGCGGTTGTAGCGTACAGTCCGCTTGGCCGAGGGTTCCTAACAGGGCAAATCAAAAGTCCAGACGACTTCGAAGAAGGCGATTTCAGAAAACTCGCTCCGAGATTCAGCAAAGAGAACTTCCCCAAAAACCTAAAACTAGTGGAGAATTTGCAGGAGATCGCGAGAAAGAAGGGATGTACGAGTGGACAGTTGAGTTTGGCGTGGCTGTTGGGACAAGGGGATGATATTATTCCAATCCCGTAAGTCAGATGGAAGAATCTTGGGAGAAGTTACAGCTGACATAACGGTAGGGGCACGAAGAAGATCAAATACCTAGAAGAGAATATCGGGGCTATGGAAGTCAAGCTTACTCCTGAAGAGTTGCAGGAGATAAGGATAGAGATTGAGAAGGTAGAAGTCATGGGCGATAGATATCCGCCTGAGATTCAGGTGTCTTCGTTTGGGGATACGCCTCCGCTAAAACTGTAGTCCATTTTAAAAATACACAATGGACTCCTTTCAGGAATCTTACAAAATCGGCTTTAAACTTCGAAAAGGTTAAGGGTTGGTTCTACATCCTCTCATTTTGACTTTATCGCCTCTCCGACCACCGTGTTATCATACCCCAGCATAATATGAATCGGCGCCTTAATAAAATGATCTTCATCCGGCGCTATCGCAGCCACAAATTCCGGATCCGTGACTATGCTCATCCAGGTCTCGATATCTTTGACCCAGACCTCTGCAATACCATCGTACTCCGGAACTGGGATCTTGAATTCTTGGGCCGCGGCTCTGAGTTTGGGGGAGGTATGAAACTATATGGCTTAGTTTCTAAAAACCTCATAATATGGAGTATTAAAGAGGTGTTTTATTTGCGATGTTCAAGGAGAGAACGTGGAGTATTGAAGAGTGAATGTTTGGAGTGAGAATTCTGGGAGGCTACTGACTTGATTGTATCGTATAACTTTTTCAACGAATTTTTTGTTCTCTAAAGCAAGTCTTACGTGGTTTCCTTTCCAGTAGTTGTGGAAAAACTCGTCGGTGACTTCATCTTTCTTCTTGAGACAGAGTTGGACGCGGATGAACGGGAGGTCTTCGGGTTCGGCCATGGTAATTTGGAGAGATGTACCTTTAGCAAATGTAGTTTTAAATATTATCACATTTATGAAAGCCTTTTTGCGAGATTTAGCGCTCTATATAGGTGCAAAGTGTATGGTACATCGTGCAGATGGAGAACTGTTTCCGGATGCTACGTGGAGCTAAACTTAGTTCCCCGCAGTGGAAGATCGAATGGCTTGATTTTGTAGACGCCGAGGGAACAAATCCAACGCTTACAAGTTTACGATACATACCAAGCCGCCAGCAGACTGAAAGGATAGTTTCAGAAGATGTCACGTGTGGGTCATCTAATATCGATATTAGACTGAGAATCTATCTAGAGTGTATCCTGACCGCAGAACACCCTCGATATTTCCATCAATTTGCATCTTGTTTACCCAAAAACATTTTACCTAAGGGTGTCATACGTGGCGCTCGAGTTCGCTCCTTAAGCCAGATGATCCCTCAATAGAAAGTTCACGGCAAAAAACGCCCGGATCTCAATTTTTGAAATTTCTTCCCCTGGTTTTCTCAATCAAGTGGCCTTCAGATCTCCAACCGAAAGCAAAAATCGACGCTAATCTCACTCATCCGAATTTCTCACGAGCAAACCTAAATTGCAATCACTCGGCTTGTTTCCGCTCCTGCTTTACACCCTCACATACCTAATAATAAAGGGTCAACTGTATTCTACAAATTCTGTTGCCTGGAATACATTTTGTATTTGTCGGAGCCGATGCCACCATCGTTTGTCCAGAGAAAGTATGCGCCGTATGCCAAATCTAATACTCAAAGAACGGTTCCTCAATGCTATGCCTTAAATCCATGGCTGATGGTACCCCGTGATGCCCCTGGAGACAATTTTCGATTCACCATTTCCCAGAACTCGGCGTATCGGACGCTACGCCCTTATCCGTACTAGCGGACATTAAATCCACGTTTCGAATTTGCGCAAATATACGCAGATTGACTGTGGCACTGCCTTAGTTCTTCGGATTGATACAAAAAGATGCGATAAGGTTGAAGGTGAGCGTTCGATATTCCTTCCGGTGGTCGTTTATTGATTCAAGAGTTTGCCGTTCGACGAGCTCGACCTTTCTGGGATGTTGAGGCCGGTGAGGAATAAATGAATTTTGGCTTGCCAGATGCTTTTTGCTGTGACTCCGATCTTTGTTGTAGGAGGTGGTGGCAAGCCGGTAGTACAAGTGACGCGTAATCGAGCGCGCTGTAACGTCCGAGTTGTGGTGTGGAGGCCTTTGGAACTTGTAGATCGACTGTGCTGTGACGGTCTGAATGCTTTCCATTTCGCTAGCGTACTCTTCTTTTGTGACTGCGAACTCGCCGCTCGTTTCTTTTTTTCTGACTGGGTATCCGCAGTTCGTGCAAATATTTGCGTAATGAAGTTACCTTTTGAGTATAATATGGCACTCGCTCATAACGCAGGAACCACACTCTAATAAATGATTCGCGATAAGCGCGTATACGCGTTGGCTGGAGTCCTCTCGGATCTAATTGTGGTACCACATGGCAGCTCCGATAACAGGCACCGCATCTGCGACACTTTCACAGATGATAATATCAGTGCCTTAAAGAAGCGCTTCTACAATGCCCACACCTCTAAGATACGCTTGTGCATATACTGGATCTGTACCCAACTTGCAGATTGGCGAATCTGAGGGTAGGGAAGAAAAATTCTCTACCTTCTTTAGCAATCTCTTCGAACCGTGCTGTTACGTCGTTTCCTGTTACATGTCACTTTTGGATCTGTTTCATAGTCTTTAACGAGCTGCTTCACAATCATGGCTAAAGCTTCAGAGTTATATGAGCTCGCATTGAAAGCAACTCTTTATTCATTCTTAACTATGCCTTTGATTGCGGATTTGAGGGTGGAGACAAGGCTCATATGAACTGTACTTTTTCTACATTGGCGTCTCGTGTTGCGTCCTTGTTGCCGCGAAGGTCATGTTGATTTTCGATATGCAGTCACCGAAGACAACTGTCGCAGTTAGTTTAGTTATGAATTGAATGCAGACGGGTTTGGCTTACCGTAAATACGTGGATTTTGTGAATGATCGTGCATTGATCGGAAACGATCGATGACGCCTCCTGAAATATCAGCAACTTTCAGCACTCATCTAAAAGTTTCGTTCATACTACCGTTCATAAAAAGAAAGTAGGAATCCTTCTAAGACGCGTCGATGATTGATTAATAGCAACGCGATTTTTGAGATAACGAGTTTCAGCAGTGCCCAGATCAACGGGCGTGGTACGGCGAATGTGCAGCAATCTCCCGGGCCACCTACACTGTCCCGCACGATATCTTCAACACGAGTATTCCTTAGGTGGAGGGCAGACTGGAAAAAGGAGTAGCCTGAATTCTTGGATGAAGCATGCCGTGTTCGGCTGGAGACACATCGAAGGGTGAGGCGGTCATAAGCTTTCCTTGGCGCGCGTTCTGGAAGTCATTCTCCGGCGAACACCCCGCCGTTTCCAAGTTCAACCACTTCCCCACGACATCAATTCTTCCTGAATCCGGGGTGCTTATTTCCGTATCGTCCTGATTCATCCGCACTGATGGCTTGCGCGGGGATCGTGTTAGGTGTGCCTGTAGGTGGGATATCATGTTCCGGAGGTGCGGGCGCAGGGGAAGGTTTTAGTTTGTGGCTCTTTAACATGGCAGTCATGTGTCTCTCGCAATTGAGGACGCGTGAGTTATTCAATTGCAACCTCTCGTGATGGCTGTGTTGAACTGGGAAAGCATACCGTTCGCACAATTTGGGTCCGCAGCTGCGACGGTGTTTGTATTGTGGATCTCTGTAGGTTCACATCTAGTGAACACATGTTGATGACTACTAATAATCGATTAGCTCTCTGCATATGTATTTGCGGTTGTGATATATCGATTGTACTTCCATCCTCTAGCGAAGTATCCAGGACCGTTCTTGGCGCGCATTTCTCCGGTACTTTTTTTTTTCCCTCTCTAAGAGCTTACAAGCCGAATACTGATACATTATAGATACCTATCACATACAGCCTCCTCCGTGGCCGCATCCCTTTCTTCGTAAAAGCCTGCCACGACAATTACGGCTCCGTAGTTCGCGTATCCCCGAATGAACTATGCTTCGACGACGAATCTGCGTGGAAAGACATCTACGGCTCACGCCCAGGCCACAAGAATTTCCATAAAGATCCAATTCATGTAGGCTCCATTGCGGCTGTGCATGGGGTTTCTACCATAACAATGGCGAATGACGCCGATCACACCCGCCAACGGAGAGCGCTGTCACATGCATTCTCTACAAAAGCACTACTAGAGCAGGAGTACATTGTGAAAAACTACGTGGACGTCTTCTCACAGAAGATGCAAGAATTCGCCAAAGGAGATGGAATCGTAGACGTAACAGACTGGTTCGCATATACTACCTTTGATGTAATCGGTGACATGGCTCTTGGAGAACCCTTTGGCTGCTTGACCAGCGGTGCGTATCTACCCATTGTCTCCTCACAAAGCCTAACACTCAACAGAGGACTTCCGCTTCTGGGTCCCTCTAATTAGCGAATCTATAAAGGCTGGTGCCATTGAACAAGCAACGCGGCGCATGGGCTCTACGGGTTCACCCTTGCAACGCTTCCTCTTGTGGTGCATTCCGTCATCTGTCCGCAAATCCAGACAGAGCCACCTCGACTACAGTAAAGAGAAAATTCTGAAGCGAATGGAGCAGACGCAGAGCGATCACCGCGACTTCCTCTATTACGTTATGAAGCAGCAAGATAAGGGTGACCTGAATCTGGATGAAGTGATTGTGAATGGTGCGCTGTTCATCATTGCCGGCACGGAGACTACGGCGGGCTTCTTGACTGGACTATTTAACTTGATCACGAGGGCAGAGAATAGACATATTCTTGAGATATTGACCAAGGAGGTAAGGGATAACTTCAAGACTGACAAGGACCTGAACTTCGAAGACCTCGTCAAGCTACCGTACATGACGGCTGTCATCGAGGAAGGGTTGCGCATGTTTCCCTCAGCCCCTATCGGCTTCGTTCGCACCGTACCCACTGGTGGTGATACCGTTTCTGGACACTTTGTTCCTGGGGGCACTACAGTCTCGGTGTGTATGTGGGCCGCGACACACTCTGCGAGGAACTTCAAAGATCCGTACGTCTTCCGTCCGGAACGATGGCTGGATCGCGAGAACAATACAGAGGATAAGCTGGGGGCGAGCAATGCTTTCTCACTTGGCCCACGAGGGTGTATAGGAAGAAATCTGTCGTATATGGAGATGAGACTGATCATAGGGAAACTGCTTTGGCACAACGATGTGAGCATGTATGGGGAAAATGAGGTGTGGAACCCAAGGAATGAATACCAGAACATGGTCGTGTACAATAACTGGATCAAGCCGAGCCTGAAGCTGAAGTTGACACCCAGGAAGGCTTAGAGGTAGATACTCATAAATTAAACATACGCAATCTTCGAGTATCTTCGGACAATAAAACTTATGTAAGGTGTAGATTTGCAACTACATCTTACATACTTTTTTTTTTCAAACTTCGTCAGTCATGGGGGAAAAAGCCTAGTGACCGTCGTTATTCATGCAGAAAAAGGAAGAAAGTATATGACAAATGTCACTGACAATATAAAATAGATTCAATAAGAGTAATTTGAGACTATTTATTCACTCTAATGAACGTAAGCTGCAAGTATCTCATCGAAGTACTGTTTCGTCCTGTCCTTCAGCTCCGGATGTGTAGCAACCCACCCCTTATCCTCCGTAATGCCCTCCAAAATCTGCATCGCCACTTCCTCTGCCGGGATTCTTGTCGCAGCTCTCTTCTTCACTTCTACCTTCAAAGGCTCACCAAACCGCTCCGGACGACTCCTCTCACTCTTCATAATCTCAGTCTGCGTTCCAGCAATAACCACAGTCGTAACACCCACACCGTGTTCAGCGGCTTCGGGCCTCATGGCTGCACCTAAAGCGTGAACAGCAGCTTTGGCGGAGGTATAGGGGCCGTGCAGAGTTACCCAGTTGGGCACCATGCCGGCTTGCGAACCGTTAATTACGATATGGCCATAACCTCTTTCCACCATATCTGGGTAGAATTCGTGGATGCAGTAGGTGGTGCCAAAGAGCACGACGCCATATACCCAGTCCCAGTCTTCTTCTCGGTGTTTATGGTAATCGCCGCTTGTTGTGACGCCAGAGTTGCATACTAAGATGTCGACTTGGAGGCCGGCTTTTGAGATTTCGGATTTGAGACTTTTCACCGAGGAGCGGTCGGAGACGTCGCACACAATGTCAAGGACTTTGACGTTGGGAGATGCTTCGCGTATTTTTGCTGCACCTTCGGCAAGGCGTTCCTTATTGGTCGAGCAGATAACGATGATTGTGCCTTCGGCTGCAAGTTGGATGGCGAGTGCAAGGCCAATACCAGTGCCACCACCTGTGATCAAAGCCGTTTTCCCCGTCAGATCTTTCATGGTGAATATTTTGTAAGTGTTGAGAAATGAAATGAAAAATCAGTTGTCAAACAGAGATGAGGTGGAAATGCAGATTGTTTTATGGTTCAACATTGTAAATCTAAATCGGCATGAGGAGACCGAGCATTGCGATGCGCGTAACTGCGGCTCGAACATTTTCCTGATCATTAAATTCGGGGGATAAACAATCAAGGAAGTATTCTACCGTTGATAGTTGAGCATGATTGGAGATGTAAAACAGGGGTCAGGGTGAAGGCTCACAGCACGTGATGGTGGGGTACCACTTGAGCTTCCCCACAACTCTAGCTCGTGTATTCCGGCAACCTTCACCCGAACACCTTTGAGCTTCGGTCCAGTGCAAGTCATGAACATCTTAACAAGAGGAATCGATGTGAAAATGTCGCGTTGCACAATCGCCGAAACGTGCTTCAACCCCACGTGATAACTTGATTCACGCTTTCCCCTACTATCAGCACCCTAGTTCACGAAACCCTCACCTCCATTATGAGCACAGAAATTAAAGGTCCCGGTGTCCTCTGGGTTACCTCTCGCATCGCCGCCTCCGCAGAAGACATCCTCTCCGAAGAAGTATACCTTCGATGGTACGATGAAGACCACATCGCCGAAATCATCGAGACATCCGGCATTAAGGATGCCTTTCGCTACATAAATACTGAGAAAGGCACGCATTCCGCGCCGAAACCGTATCTTGCATTCTATCCCATGCAAGATTTAGCGTTCACGCAGGGACTGGAGTTCAAGAACATCAAGGTAAAGAGTGATATCTTGCCAGGAACAGGGATCTGCTATGATATGGCGGACATCGACGTTGGATATTTTGAGCTGGTAGGAAAGACTGATGCGAAAGCGAAGAAAGGTTAGAGATATGTCGCGGATTAGTGAAGCGTCACTGATGATTTGCAGAACCGGCACAGTACATCGTTGTATCCGCAATAGAGCCTGCCAAAGACACCTCAGACGTTGACGTTAACCAGTTCTATGATGAGGTAAGGATACCACTCTCGCTAATGGCACACAAGCTTATGGCGCTCTAGCAAACCGCTACAGTAGCCAAATCTTCGAATTATCTTCGCACGGTTCGCTTCCGCCTTCTCTACGCGCGGACAAATGCACAATCAAGAGCCTTGAAAGGCCTACCGACGACCAACGAACCGGCTCCTGAGCCGCCTACGTGGCAGGCTGTGCATGAGTTTTTAGCTGAACCGGCGGCAGAAGTAAGGCGAAAAATCACCGGGCACTCCAACTCTGTCTTAGAGATGGCGAAGCAGAACGAATTGCATGTATACAAACTAGCAAAGACACTCGGTGGAAAGAAGTTCTTCGAGTAAGAAACTTGTACCTCATATAAATTTCAGATAGATAACCCGATCCACATGTTTCATGAATTCACTCAGCACAACGTTGACCGCGCATGCTTGGGAAACTCAAATTACGGCCTTGAAAGCTGAGGATAAAAAAGCTGCTGATTCTATATTCCTAGCCATACGACCGCTGATCCTGCAAATCAACACTAGCTTCATCTAGCGCTAGATTTTCTAAAACCCCGCATTTTGACATGTGGCAGAGGTTCCGAGGGTAAGGAACTCCCGCAGGCTTCCCAATAATCTTATTCGTCTTGAAGAGGGAGTCCTAGGCAGCTTGCAAAACCTGTATATATCCTTAGGAACAGTGGAAACGCGCGAGAGAAATTCTGGGGTAAGGAAAAGTAATTCCCGGCGAGAACTAAGCTCTGTTGGTACCAGACCTAGCATCTTAGAATAAAACTAAACATCGATTTCAATCTTCTCTATATACTCGTCGTTTCATGTCTTTTGCAATTCCATTCACACCACCACGAAAAGAAATCGGGCCGATCGATAAATACCTCGGGTCCGCATGAGCGCATATCTCACTCCACGACCACCTGACCGACGGTTATATCCCTCAGACCGAAATATAAACAAAACACAGTCTTGTTCTCTGCTTTGAGTAATAACTCAAGGCATCCACGATATTGCAATCACTACTGCAATCATGCCTCCAGTCAGTCAATTCCCGCCCGCCAGGGCCTTCTTTCAAGCAGCCCAGATCACCAAAACTACTCCCACACGACGCGTATCATTAACGTCAAGTTCAATACCCAGACCGTCCACAACCACGTCCTCAACCACGTCGCCATCTCTGTCGCAGACTGCGACGCGGCAGTCGATTGGTACGGAAAGGTCTTTGGATTCAAGAGGCTCCGGTGCGGCACCCCTACCCTCATCCTAGTACTGAAAAGTTGAAATCTAACGATGCGCAGTGGTGACCGCATGACCGATCGCAAAAATATGCCAGACGGCCCCATCTTTAAGATTTATGACTCCAAGCTTCAAAAAGTTAAAATTGCTTGGCTTGGTACAGGAAACAGTGTAGGGTTTGAAGTTTTTGAATTCATTGATCCACCACATGAGCCAAAACCGGAATTCGAGTACACAAAGAGCGGATTCTTTCATATTGCTGTGACAGCGCCGGATGTAGACGCTACGTGTAAGAGGGCGGTGGAGCATGGGGGGAAGCAGGTCGGAGAGACGGTTAATATGGGTGGAGAGGAGAAGGCATTGTACTTGAGTGACCCTTGGGGTAATGTGGTGGAGGTGTTGAGTTGCAGTTTTGAGCATTTGATGGCGAATAAATAGGTGTTTCTATGCTTACCTGAGAATGAATACATAACTAATTATACTTCAATATCGTTGTGAACAACATGACAGGAAAGTAGTGGATGCTTCCTAGCTTTAACTCTTTACTCGACGGTATATCATGTTATTTTGCGGATATTGGTACAGTGTTGAACACCCGTATGGCTTAGGCAGGCATGTTAGATATTCTTATAGAAGCTTAGATTCAGAGATCTCAAAATTACGTAAACTGTACAAGCTGTCGTTTTCTCAGCTCGCCTTTCTTCATCCTCTCCACCATCCCGTTCACATCCTCCAAACTCTTATAAATATCCACATCCGGTCTGATATTATGCTTCGCCGTGAAATCGATCGCTTTCTTCATCCTCGATGGGATCCCCGTACTATCACCCTTGACTTTATACGTTCCTATCGCAATATCTAACGCGTTGAATGTAACGCCACCTGCAGGCAGACCAACAACCATAATGACACCTCCAAACTTGACGAGAGGAGGAGCACTTCGGTATGCTGCATCTGCTGCGCTGAATACGGCGACTGCATCTGCGCCCTTGTTTGGGCCTCGATCCATGTACGCCCTCGCCTCTTCGATGTAATTCATGTTCGTTCGAGAGTTGAAGACCACATCTGCGCCTTGCGACTTGATTGTGTTTAGGATGTCGTCGTTGATGTCTACGCCTACAACATTGAAACCCATTGCTTTCGCGTACTGGCAAGCCAATTGACCAAGACCTCCGCAGCCTATTATCACAAGCCATTGGCCAGGTTTCAGCTCACAGGAGTCGACGCAATGGAAAGCTAGAGCAGTCAGTAAGGATCCAGACGCCCACAACTAGCTTGTGTTGCATTCACATACCTGTAATCCCACCACAAAATATTGGCGCGCTCGTTTTAGGTGGAATATTATCCGGCAAAAGAATACAGCTATGGCTATCCACCGCTGCATACTCTGAAAACAACCCTGGCTCATCGAATCCATGCACTCTGCTTTTTTTCACTAAGCAGTGGTTGCTATGCACGGCACACCCCTCGCACTCGTTGCAGAAGTTGACAATGTAGGTGAACCCTATCGCATCGCCGACTTGAAAGCCTTTGTTCTCGGCTGCTGGATCGATGGCTTCGATGTAGCCTGCACCTTCGTGGCCGATTGTTATGGGTTTCTGGTGGTCCATGGCCATGGACATGAGGTCAGAGTGGCATAGTGAGGCTGAGGCGAGTTTGACGAGAAATTGGGAGGGGCCTGGGGTTGGTTTAGGCACTGTGTTTACTACGACCTTCTTCTGGGCCTGTGGTCATTGTTAGTAGATTCATGACACTTTCAAACCGAAGGCATTCACCGGATCCCATTGCGCTGCTTTCATCATCTTGTTCGTTATGGAATAGACTTTTGAGTAGAGGTTTAGGAAGAACAGTGATGAAGGTTCGAGGGCAACTTCTCAGCTCTGGAGCCTTCAATCCTCGCATAGCTCCTCTAATCACTGCACTGATAAAAAGAGACATTGTTCGTTCCGTCTGATCCATGTCCAGGCAGTGCATATCCGTAGTGAAGGCTGATGGAAGATGTTTGGAGACCAATGCGTGCAATAGAGAGCACGCTAGACTAGCGTGTTGTCTTCCCCGCGCCTTCATCCCACATTTTCCATCTTCATCTTCCATCGGCCTGTACTATTACCGGACCTGTCAAGAAGTTATCGAGCTTTGGTCTGTGGACCCTGCCTGGCAAAGGTCGCCCCGAGGAATACGGAAAAGCAATACCGGGATGAAAAGAACTCAAACTGGGAGGGTGCGCCAGCATTGGCTGGTGCGTGAGGGTCAGGCTGGAAAGATACAACAACAAGTAGTTCGCAGTATAGCGAACAATCCCAATCCCAATTACGCGTTTGGGACCTCTTTCTCCCACTCGGAGCCTCTTCTTCATATCAAGCCCCCAGTCATATAGTCTCATATACTCATCCTCGTTCTCCATTTCAAAATGCCAGTAGACTACGATCTTAAAGGAAAGGTCATCGCCCTTACCGGCGCCGCATCAGGTATCGGCTACGAAACAGCCCTTCTGCTCGCCCGACAAGGTGCCTACCTCTCGATAGCCGACATTAGCGAAGCTGCCTTAACCGAAAAAGCTGCCGAAATCTCAGCCGTTAGTACAGGCAAAGTCCTTACCACAGTAGTTGACGTGCGAAAAGACGAGTCCGTTAACTCATGGATAGCCAAAACCGTTGCAGAGTTCGGAAAACTGGACGGCGCGGTCAACCTGGCGGGTGTGATACCGAAGGTTATCAACAAAGAGAGAGTGGAGGATCTGAATAATGAAGATTGGCATTTTGTGTTGGATGTTAACTTGCATGGTGTTATGTACTGTATGCGGGCACAGTTGCAGAATATGAAAAACAAGGGGAGCTTGATCAATGCGGCATCAATATGTGGGGTTATTGGCTTCCCAAAGAATGCTGCATACACAGCATCCAAGCATGCTGTAATTGGTCTCTCAAGAACCGCAGCAAAAGAGGTGGGAGATCGGGAAATTCGCGTCAATTGCATAGCACCGTAAGTACATTGCAGAACATAAACTTAGTTTCTAAAGTTGACCGAGACAGTGGTCTGATTGATGGGCCCATGCAGCAAAAGTCGGTAGCAACACGTGGTGGCGAGCAGGTATGGAAGCAGCAGATTCTGCGGAGAGGCACACCACAAGAGGTTGGGGCGTTGATTGCGTGGCTATTATGTGACGACTCGCAGTACATCACAGGCACGGTGCAGATGATAGACGGCGGTTGGGTATGCTAGGGGATAACCAATCTCAACCCCAAACTTTCACCTCGGATTGTCCTCTGTCCTCTCAGTTTTCCTGCATTTGCCTGCCTCATAGCAACCAGCAACACCCATCCAACCCTACGGAATTTCTTCCTCAACCCATCGCAACAGCGATAAGGTCAATGAAAAAGAGTGTGCAAGCAAAAATTGCGCCAGAGTACAACCCCGCGAGGTCGTCCGACTCAACCAGTCTGCAATGTGCCATGCAGCTGATTCAAGCCCGTTGCTCGGCTTTTTGAGCTCGAGAACGCTGATCAGGTAAGTATGAAGAAGGGAAGTAAGAATGAAGAATAGTGAGCTTATATACCTGGAAGAAAAGACAGGCAGCAGTGAATCACGTGATGTCAAGATACCTGACTAGCGGATAATGTGGGAGAAAAGGGCAGGCAGTGATGGATCACGTGACCATGAGATATCTTTGAGAACAACTGTGACGAGCAGGAACAGGTAACAGTCAGGCAGCAGCATGTCACGTTCCTGGTAAGCCCAATTCGGTCAATGTGTTTGATTAGACTATGCTCGGCTGGGCCTGTGCATATCTTGTTTTACGTCACGTTCACTTGACTCAAATGCCAAAAGTGCTTGGATGATTTGCTACAAAAATGGCAAAACATAGCATTAGTTAACAAACTCGATACTCAAGTCAGTATAGCAAATTTTACGGATTGATCGCATGACAAATATCGTTCACGCACCCGGTCTACGGCCTAAATTCCACATGGATTCATGCCCCTACTGTCCCCTTTGCTCATCTCAATGATCGTGGTCATGGTCATGGTCATGGTCCTCCTCGTGTCCATCCCATGGATGGCCTTTCCCCACCCCCTCCCACGGGTCCTCTTTCCAAGTCCCCCAACTCCCATGGCCCTCCACATCTCCCAAAAACTCTCTCAGCCTCTTCGCTTCAAAGCTACCCTTCCCAGCCACAATCTCCCAATGCCTTTTCGATCTCTCAGCCCAATACCTTGCTCTCTTCTCAATACTAAATGAACTGTACGCATAGGCTAGGATCTCTTCATACGCACCCATTTCGATGACCAAGTCTTCCTCGTCGAGGAGTTCGATGAGGTTAGGAAGCAGGCCAAGGAGGTGCGGGAGAGAATCGGGGGAGGTGGGAAGGGCGGATTGGAGTTCGGAAATTTGGGTTAGGCGGCTGTCCGAATTGGAGATGGTGGTAGTGTTGGCTGTGCAGAGGGGGCAGGTACATTTGAATCCCCAATTTGCTTCGAGGGCTTCGATACGGTGTTTGTGGGGGAGGGAAGCGAAACCATCTACCCGAATTAGTATTTGCAGATCATGAGAATACGTTGAGAAAGTGGAAGCGGAGTAAGTACAGCTAAAGGTAATCTCTTCTCCAGCTTTGATATCCCTCAATGTGAAAACTTCGAGCGTAAGCGAATAGTCGTCGAATCGATAGTATGCACTGAAGAAAGATTAGCAGGTAGAATCGAAATACTAAGAATAAAATGGAGATGTACTTTGATCTGCAGGCATGGTTTACTCGCTATATCAAGTTTAGCAAAAATCCTCAGCGCACGTGATTCTGTGAGAGCTTGAGCTTACCGCAGCCTCAGGAACAACCCCCAAGTGCCCCGTCCCATCCTCAAACTTGATTCCCATCGAGTTCGTCTGGATGATATCATTAATCTCCGGGCCACCCCTACTCTTCGCCAAATTCAAAAAGTTATTCCTCGTCTTCTCCGGCAACTGCTCAACTGCTTTCATCAACAGCAATTGCCGCCTCGTCTTGGACGGCGTACTTAGCGCCTCTCTTGCCACAAAAAGCATAGGATGCTTCGAGATTAATGTTGTTCCTGCCTCAATGTCATTTGTCGCAAAAAGTCCAATACCACGGCCATTAGTCTTGCGTTCCTCATATAGCACCGGACCATCTAGCTCTTCCTCGTACGGCGCGAAGCTCTCTGCAGTCAGCGACGCAGCGATCTCAGGTGTAGTGACGATGCTAATTCCCCGGCCGCTAGCAAACACAGCATTGGTGTAGACGCAGAAATCTTGGTGTTGGCCTGATCCAGCGCCATTAGGAAGAACGGCTTGTACACAGGTGGGGTTGTGCGTCCATGGAAAGGTGTCAAAGGTGAATCCATCTTGGGCTACGGGGCATATATTGGAGGGTGGATGTGTGAGAAGTTCTTGGATGGACGGACTGCTTGCTGTTTGGAAGAGGTCTGCAGTTACTGAGAGAATGTGCGACTGTAGGACTAAGGCGAAGAGAGAGTAAGACAGAGAGCATCGTGATCTAATGGAGGACATCATGCTATAAAACAGCAATGGAGAGGATGCAACTCAAGTATTGAAGATGTGATATACGATTGAGATATGAGCGCGGGCAAGAGAAAGAAAGTTCACCTGTACGAAAGCCACGTTTCTACCTGCAATGGACACTGTACGATATAGATATACATGCTATATTGACCTTGGCAGCACTTCAAACCGGGTGGACAATATGGGTTCGGCATGGATGTAAAGTTTGAAGGTCAAAATGCATTGCCGCCGGCTTGTCGGTAGATTTGCGATGAACCGGCGCCTTGCCGATTCAGGCTTAGCCTATAGCGAGATCACCATATGTACCTTAGCGGACGATCTCTTTGTGGATAATTAATTGATTGATGGCTGCGAGCCAACATCTCGTGACCTTTTCGTCCAGAAAGAAACCAGTGGGAAGGCGGAAACTCTTTAAAAAAAACACCACAGTAAATAACGCCGAGTCGTAGTGTCCAGACTCCATCAACACCATACAAAAAGCCACATCAATTCCGTGCCTTGTGAAACAACGGCATACCCCTCATCTCCCTCTTCACATTTGTAGCCGTAGGCAGAGAACTGGTGCAGTCAATCAAACCACTGTTCTGCCCAAAAAGTGTCATCTTCCCCATAGCGTCGGCAAACTTGCCGTTCCACTTCCCTTGGTTGTTGACGAAGCCCGAGAACTCTTTCCCGACCTGGGGGTGGACGGCCAACTTGGCATCAGAGGGTAGGACTACAACATTTTGTGGGGGCTTCAAGGTCTCGCTGTAGTACTTCACATCCCAGACACCAGGTGTTGAATCCTGAGCAGCGCCTGCCTTTCCTGGGCTAGTGTCGAAATTGAACTGGTTCGAGGTTGAGTGAGCACCTAGAAAACATTAGCATGCTGTTAACAATGACGTTTGTGTAAAAGCTAACCAAGAAGAGCAGCGAGATCAACCGCATCAAATCCCTTGTCGCTGAACAATTTGAACAAATCTGCAGCAGGAGCATTGACGTCTGGAAGAAGGCCATTGGGAGCTGGTGTTGTTGAATCCTTGCGTCCGACATATGTCTTGATTTGAGGACCACCTGGACATGTGACAATAGCATGCGAGCCTGCGAAGACGATCATATCTGCAACACCGACTTTGTACTGTGTTGCAAGTCCCTGCAGATAATCACTGATGGACTGGAGTCCTTTGTTCTCTCCACGAGACAGTTCGCCTGCCAAGATCAAGCTTCCGTCACAACCACCTTTGGTCCCCTGCGTCTTGTCCCAGGCTACTACTCGTCAGCATTCGAATAGCGGAGCAAAGGAAATTGTGACTTACCACCACAGTCATGGAAAACTTCTCGAATGGCCGCTCGTGCATCGGGATTACATTCACCGCCAGTGAGGAACTTGGCCGTCAAGGTCTTTGAGATATCCTTCCAGACGGCGGGACAGCTGCTGCCTCCATCCTTGCGGGCAATAAGATTTGAGATGGCCGAGAAATCGGGATATGATATGGTGGGAAATGAGAAGGCGGAAGCCGTTGAGGCAAGGAGAAGGGTATTTGTGAGATGCATCTTGGCAATTGAGGGGGGACCCGAGTAAATGGTAGGTGAAATACAAGGAAAGCTTGAATCTTCTTAGGAGATTCTGTGAGATAAGGGCGTCTTGGAAATGCTTGGAAGAATCTGTGAGAAGAGTTGTCGAGAGTCCGAGGGAGAATACTCGAGTCCCTTATTATACCTTCTATGGCAAGTGGCGTGCGGACCCAGCCGTGTTGAATATACGGCTTCAACATACGATAGCCATTTAGTGGATCTCTAGCTCAGAGGTATGCTCCCCTGAGGCTCTGGACTATCTCGCTCAGAATTGAAGCTCAGTTTTAAGCCGTGCGCCTTCGCATAGGAGCTGTAGCTTGAGCCAGGATCCGTAGGTGACATGCAGCGCTAACACTTGGCTGGGGAAGAGACCCGATGAAAGCCGGCTAGTAGGGTCTTTATCATCTCTAGATCTGGACGACTGGGATGGTCGGCGAGTATTGGTTGTTGCCGGTGGTCAGAGCACAGGAACTCACCATCGAGGCATGTTCTATGTTCCACCCTTTGTTCCCGATCCGGAACTTTAGGAGCACAACAATGATACCTCTACATACATACATGAGCTATATGACGAAGATTGCAGTGCAAGCGCTGTGAAGAGCCATGTTTCCCGAGAGTCTAGATTTAGGCGTAGGGCCAATATCCTGTGCATGTGCCGGCTGGGTTAAGAGGCGGCGTGTGTTGGCAAGATCAAGCACTGCTGGGTAAGGCTTGATAACAGGCAGCAAAGGCGGATGCTGCATTCGAGATTCCTTCACTCGTATCCGCGGTAAAAATAGTCGACTAGCAAATCATCGTATGGCGCACTCGTTTAAATTCATTGGTAGAGCAAGACAAGTTGTCATGGTGTAATTTTGACAGTGGCCAAACCTCGAACTAGGAATAGCAGACGTCGGTACCACAGGTAGTAACCTTGCACGCGGCGTACCTTCAATGAACTAATCCGGCTGACCAGTATTGCGAAGTCAAGGAGCGTCCCTGTATGCCAGGGTATAGATGAGCCAATCAATCTGTAGGTGAAGTAATTCCGGTATGTACCATGTAACCGCACTACAAGCGTACCGTCCAAATGGGTCTTGGGCCTTAAAGCTAAGGTGGAGAGACGAAGATGGCATGGCCATGGGGGAGCTGTGCAGTGAACTGTGGCGCCGCATGGCCTGACAATCAATCGCCTAATACGGTAACACGAAGTCTAGAGCTTAACAACAAAAGCCCCGCGATTGGTGAATCAAGACATGGCAATCTTGAGCTAATATTTTCCGAGCCCCGTTGCTTGCTGCAAAGGTGATCTCAGCTGTCTTGAAATAGCTCAGGCGGGCCGAAACTTCGGGACATCACGGCATACTCGTATTGTTCAAAATGTTGATAGACTTATGAAGCTTTAGCAGCATTATAGACTATGAAAACGAATATGCAAATGGTAGAGACGTTGGCACCAAGCAATGAATCCAGCGTCCCATAAACTCGGGGACCCGAAAGAAAGAAAAATGGTGATGTGTTTGTGGTATGGTCTGCGGGTGGCTGAGGATTTAGCGCCACGGGAGGTTTTAGCATAATGGCGCATCATGCAAGGCGAGAATGTGTAGAGCTGAGGGAGCCTCTGCGGCGCAAAAAGGCGGGCGGCAAGGTCCCGGCGCCGCAGGACGGCTTGGCAATATTTACATGGCACGTGCACCACTAGCGACTGCTCAAGTCTGTTGTCGGTAATGCCGTAGAGAAGACGGCGAACAGAAGCCAAGCGAATAAGTGGGTGATTTTGGGCTGCTTCTATGCTGAACAGCCCTGCTCCCTTCAATTTTGGGGCTGAATTGTTCGCTTTTGAGGGACATCCCCTTTGTTTGTCAATGTACCAAAACCTCAACATGCATCTGCGACACCTTCCGCCATAGTTCGATCAGAGGTAAGATGCGACAGTGAGGTTGATTGGGGATACGAAAATTAATGGATGCGAAGTTACAACAAATTACGTCCGACGACTGCTGATTCAACTCTGTCGATAGAATTTTGAGTTCAGTTATGCCGTGGTGACCTCGGTCGATTCTTTACCATTGTCAAAGTAGCGTTTCCCCCGCAGCTAAAATGTACCACTACCCCATCGCTAAATATCTCGTCTTCTCACGACCCACTTCTCCAAAAAAAACCACCAAGCTCGTACCGATTTGTGCCTAGCGAGCTACAGGAGGGACTCTAACAATCTCTTTACCGCTAGTATGTATAACAGTCATATGGCGAAGGTCTACCCCACAGCTCTAGAAGAGCGACTCGATTACCGTAGATAGCCCATGCACGCAGCCTCGGAATCAGCATTGCAACAATCGAAAGCACCTGTATGTGTCGCACTGCTAAGAAGCAGCGGAGCTCCCGCAGGACCCGGATATCCATCCATCGTGTCATTCTGATCACTTCCTAACCAGATTGAACTTCTCATCTCTTCGTCTCATGGTGAATCATAGTGCAGTCGTGTAAGGTATGGATTGCTGTTGCAGATCGGGTACCAATAATGGGTTTGTCCGGTGTGATCCTTCAAGATTTAAGAAACCGTAAATTTGTGATGACATGGGACGGTAGATCTGAAGCATGAGAGTTCATCGTGTAGAGGAGGTGTTGGACGGAGAGATGATGCAAAGCCGGGTACGATTCTAAGATCAGCTGCTTAACTAAGTACGCTAGCCGTCTCTGGCAGACTATCCGACTCTGCCATCGCCAAGTATCTACACGCGTCAAATTATCCTCTCTTAGTCGTCCAAAGTAAGCTGATCGTCACTCGATCTCAATTAAGCGGGTGCTTAGGAATTCATCAACTCTCTTCACGAATTACTGCTTCAGAAATGGCCTTGAAAGATGTACTCTCACTACGCAGAAACCTCTACCCCGAGCGATAAGCTTATCCACTCACTCCACAGTGGGGCACTCGCCAGCTTAGAAAATTCAACAGTCGGCTAACCTTCCGCATCTGTGGTTTGTGCTAAATCCTACGATATGAAGAGCTTACAAATGTCAGAGTGAACGTATAGTCATAAATATCTCTTTACCTTCTCTACCTCGAAGACAAGTCTCACGGCCTCTTTCTCACAACTTCTCCTGGACCAAAATTGGATATGGCGAACATGCAACTCCTCAACCTTGCCAAAAAGCCTCCAGGCTATGTAATTGCGAGCATTCTTTGCTCCATGGGGGGATTTCTCTTCGGCGTTGATACTGGAATCATCGGCCCTGTTACTGTTATGGAGGACTTCACCAACTATGTTGGAAATCCCAGTCCCACCATACACGGTCTCATTGTCTCTTCGATTCTTATTCCTGCCGCAATAGCATCATTCTTTGCGGGAAAATTAGCAGATCATCTGGGCAGAACTCGTGGAATTGCTATCGGGTCTTTCATCTTCGCTGTGGGCGCTGCTCTCGAAGCTGCTTCTGTCCACATTGGCATGTTCATTGTAGGACGCGTTATTGAAGGTGTTGGTGAAGGGTTGTATCTTGGCACACTAGTCGTGTAAGTCCAACTCCCTTACTCCCGACATCTAACGTACATGGACTAACTTGACCTAAAAGGTACATTTGTGAAATCTCACCACCGCGGCACCGCGGCACCCTAGCCACAGGCCCGCAACTCCTCATCACCCTTGGCCTCGTTACTGGCTTCTTCACCTGCTACGGCACCACCAACATGGCCTCTTCCTTTTCATGGCGCCTACCGTTTTTGCTCTTAGCCTGCTACTCCTTCGTCTTTTCTGTAGCAGTACTCTCCTTCTTGCCTGCTTCTCCGCGCTGGCTTACTCTACGCGGGCGAGCCAGCGAAGCGTCTGCTGCTTGGGAGAAACTGGGTGTTCTAGCTGCTGATCAAGAGAAGATTCTAGATCAGTTCGAGACTTCTGTGGTTCTTACTGCCAATGCTGATGTTGCTGGCGAGGCTGATCTTCGCCGCATTCCATCCGCAAAACCGAAGAGGAAGGATCAGATGCTTGATGTGTTCTCTGCGGAGACCCGGCCTCGTCTCTTCTTTGCTGCGTTTCTTATGGGCATGCAGCAGCTGAGCGGTATTGATGGCGTTCTTTACGTAAGTCTACATACTCGGTGCCTATCAATATCTCTAAAATCGCATTTTCACATACCGATGCTAATAATACGATTCAGTATGCACCCATCCTCTTCCAACAAGCCGGCCTCGCATCCAACGAATCCAAATTTCTCGCTTCCGGCGTCTCCGCACTCGTAATCTTCGCAGTTACCATCCCTGCCAGCATCTTTGCCGACAGCTGGGGTCGGCGCTTCAACACGATCTTTGGTGGTCTCGGCATGGCCACAGTAATGTTTATCATAGGCTCCCTCTACGCTTCCAACTCCGTGCACGCAACCACTGGCGCAGGACGCTGGGTCGTTATTGTCTCAATCTACATATTCGCTGCGTTGTTTAGTGTAACGTGGGCCGTAGGGATAAAGATATATAGTGCAGAGATCCAACCGCAAAGGACGAGGGCTACGGCTACCAGTATGGCGCATGGAAGCAATTGGCTTAGCAACTTTCTCGTGGCTTTAGTGACGCCGACTTTGTTGGCGAAGACGAGTTATGGGGCATACTTCTTGTTTGGAGGGTGTACGTTTTTGACGGCGGCAGTTTGTATAGTGTTTATGCCGGAGACGAGGGGAAGGAGCTTGGATGAGATTGAGACGGCATTCCAGAAGACGAGGGTTGGGGGGTTAAAGGGGGTTTTGGGGAAGTTGAGTAAGAACGTTTTGAGAAGGAGAGTAGAGACTGTGGAGGCTTGAGGGGATGGGTCCAAGCTTTTGCATCGCTGGGTTTTGGGCCAGCTAGAGAAATATAAAACGCCATGGTGCTTGAGCGGCCCCTTTTGCGTGTTTATCAAACGCACATAGGGAGAGAAATAGTCTTACGATTTAGCTTATAATAGTAATTTGTCTCCTTGCTTGATGGTCTCGGAAACAATCTTTCAGTGCCCGATCAACACTTGATGGTGATCAAGATTTTTTTATAGTGGTAAGTGGCAACATCGACGCTATCAATTAAGCATAATAATTTGAATCTCTTTCAACACATTACACATTCTCTGTTCATGTGTCGTTCGCACGCCAAGACCCCATTCATCATGAACTCGTACGGAAGCTTGGTCAGTGTTTCAACTCTCACTCCGTCCCATAACACGCTTTTGCCGTAGTTTTGGCCTATAAATTCAAGAGGCTTGCATGTAGCTACAAAAACCCTAGCCCATGGGCATATTTGTAAGTGGTTTTAGAGAAGTGTAGAGATAGCGCAGCGTATAAGTAGACTTACTTACACGGGAGCTGGTGGATCTATGTCGATCATTCAGACGGCCGTGAGCGAGCGTGTTTTGTAAATGAGCACACAGTAGGAGACTACTCATGTCCTAGCAGGTGTCAGTTTTCGACCTTGTTTTCCTGTTCCAGGCGCACCACATATCATTCCTTCGAACTAACTTTAGTCCACTATAACTAGGTATCTACTGGCTTCGAAGCATATACCACAAGCAATGTCAGAGTTCCATGTCATATGTCCCGTCCATCTTAGCTGTGAGAGTCCAATCCCAAAACCGAAACAGCTTCTATCTCATAACAGCAATGTTCTTTCATCAGGTAGAGTGCATAGTTCCTGGTCGTATATATAATGTGCATGTATATACTTTGTTAACAGGAACGAAATCCAAGCTCATGAATTGTGGATTAGTCATTTTTGAATAGCTTAGAGTCAACTTCTAGCTTCCTTATAATGTGGTTTCAAAGTCACAATAATATTCTCGCGTCATCAAACAAACAGCGACAAAGGCCGAGAACATGACTCGTTCTTTTACTGCTTTTTTAGACGCAGGCTGGTCCGGGCCATAAGCAATGCTGCTGAATTTCTTTGGAAAACGAACCGGCCCCAGCCCATGTAACAGTCTGCACAGAGCTATGAGACAGGAAGAGACGGTACGCACTCCATGCCAGTGACGTCGAAGATTTTTGGAGAGGCGGAGGCAGTATGTTCAGCTTGAAGGAAGAGGATAGACATGATCGATGTATTTATTCTTCAAAGGCTTGATAGAAGCTGCGAAGGACCGAGAGCATGTGCCAATTGCCGCCGAGTCTGAAGATGCGAAGGCTCTTCCAATCTATGACACGCTCTTTCGGGCCGTTAGAGGAAGAAGCGAATCCAGTTCATGTACCATTTTTCAAATGGCTTCATGTCAGGAAGCAGATCCTACTCCATGGCGGGCTTTGCATAGTTTTTTTTCAGGAGACGAAGGCAGATCCAGTCATACAAAAACTGAAGTCCTTTCTTCGATGACCAAAACAGGCAAGCGGACCATGTCATATCTGCCAGAGGAATTTGGTTGACGGCAACAGAGTCCAAAGACACGAACCCAAGGACAGCGGTTTTTAAGACGCAGGGGCTGCCCCAGTTCATGTTGACAACCGTCATGATTTTTAGAGAAGCAGAGGCAGAGCTCCAGCCCATGGGGGTATTCCCGTCTTTTTTAGTTTGAAGATAAAGTGATTGGGTTGTGTAGAAGATTGGTTTGAGAAGGGGGAGAAGGGTTTATATAGGCGTCCAGCGAGAGTCACACGTGCGAATCCTTGGGGTAGGGAGTATGAGCGCAGGAGCGTGCAAGCCGGGTGGGATACTGTAGCAGCGATGATACTCACCATCATCTCCGTTGCTAAATGACGACCATCCATCAACCGCTTACAATACACTGCACCTGAATAGCTTGTAATCAGAGCTTCGACGCACCCACACCTTCTTCTTCATCCCCGCCCCTCTTAATCAAGAAACCCTCAAAAAACCTCTCAATTCCCTCAAAAGCATCCAATCCCGAAACTTTCGCGACATCTGCTCCGCATCAGCCACTCTGTTCTAGCTCCGTTTTGCGGGATGACTTACATTGATCTGGCCTCACCACCACAACCGCTCCAACCTTAGGATCGACACCATACCTTTCATACGCGTGTCCATGGCCTGAGTTGTAGTGTTCGTCGTCTATGTAGACTTTGTGGAGATCTGTGATTGCTAGTACAGGTACTCCTCTTCGCGAAAATGTACACGCAAGAGGCAGCCATGCAAGCCATACAAGGGGATGGGGATACTGGAATAGGAAACTGACCTCTGATCCCCCACTTCCCTGTCTCGGGCCAGAAATAATCTGGTATCTGGCTCTGGTCTGTCTCTACGAATTTGGAGCTGAGGATGAGGAGGGGCTCTATGAGGCTGTCGACGGAGGTGGTGGGGGCTATGAAGCGTTTCGCCATACTCTTCAGAGCAGTGGAAAGCTAACGCTCACGTCAGCATTAATCCTTTCTGTTGTATATATGTTATGGCTTACCTTCTCCAACCTCCCCTTTGTCTCCGGAAGAGAGATATCGCCAGCAAAAACCACAACCCTCCACCGCCCATCGCTCTTCAGCGCTCGCATGAACTCCATGGCCTTGCAGTCGCAGAACCGTATAACCTGGGCACTGGGCATCCGCATACCAACCTGGACACCTTTCGCGAACTCTCCACGACTGCCCTCTACATCTGTAACCATACTTTGGGCATTGCTCGTGCCCAGTCCAGCCGTAAACCGCCCACTCTTGACAAAGAACTCTGAGAACTCTCCCTCCTTTTTCTCCTTCTGACTGAATAAGCGCGCGAACTCGCGGTCGAAGTCAATCAGCTCTTTTGCCGTCTTGTGCCGTTCGCTGACGTATGTTTCCAACAACTCCCTCTTCGCCTGGCCAGACAGCACGGCGCCAAGTTTCCAGCCGATGTTGTACCCGTCTTGCAGGGAGACGTTCATCCCTTGGCCAGCTTTGGGGGAGTGGGTGTGGCACGCGTCGCCGGTTAGGAAAACGCGGCTGTGGGAGTGGAAGGAGGAAGCTAGGCGTTGGCCGATTGCGTAGGCCGACCACCAATCGCAGCCTGCAAAGTCCATCGAATAGGGGGCGAAGATCTTCTTTGCGGTGGACTGGAGGTCTTCAAGTGTTACGGCGGAGGGCTTTGTCCCGGCGGGGAGCTGGATATAGAAGCGCACGAGCTCGCCACCTTCACGGGGGATGATCAATAGGTTGCCGGAAGAGGTGTGCAGAGTGGATTTCCGGCGGATGTCGGGGAAGGTAGTGAGGGGATAGATGTCCATTACGCCCCAGATGGTGTCGGTGGTGTCGCCGATCATGGTGTAGCCTAGGGAGCGGCGGACAGTGGAATGGGCACCGTCGCAGCCGAGGACGTATTTTGCTTCGTATGTCTCTTCTTTCCCATCTTTCTCTGCGACGACCTTGACGCAGTGTGTCTCTGGATCTCTTACCTTCTCTTCATCAACATTCACCCCCTTAACCTTCACCCCATACACTACACCCTGCTCTTTTGTCTTCTTCTTCTCCATAAGATTGAGTACCAATCCATTCATCCTCGCCTGGTTAAGAATGACATGTGGTAGATGACTCAATCCTCTTTCCGTGTCCCCCGCTCTACTCTTCCTCTTCAACCCTTGCCCTTCATCACCCCAAAAGGCCACTTCCAATATATGGTACGCTTCATCCAGAACGGGCGAGGATAAGCCGAAAGATTCGTATATCTCAACAGTCCGTACTTGAACACCATCCGCTTGCCCTACTTCCAATGGACCAGAACGGGATTCTAGGAGGATGAAAGGGATGTTATAGTAAGTGAGCCAGAGGGCGGTCATTAGGCCTGCGGAGCCGGAGCCGATGATGATGACATCTGTTTTCGTTGGAGGCGACATGATGAATAGAAGGTTTGAGACAATCGGAAGAACTATAGAAGGTGACAAAAGTTATGATTAAAGCTTATACTTTCTGCAATTCCTCAACAGAACATGAATGATATATATTAGCGTCGGACATCATCTCACGATGTCATCGCTTACTTGGATGTCCGTGCATTCACCTCTGGGGAGTTCTTTCTGTCCTCATGGTCAATTATTTAGGCTTGTGAGGCGTGGAGTATGGGTCGGGAAGCGGGGTCGGGACTTGCTGCGTCAAGGTCCGAACTTCGTCCTGTCCGCATTCACGAGCCGGCATGATAGAACATAAGAACAAATCCGACCGGTATCGCGAGTCGGGAGTAATTCCAAACGTCGCCACGCTATTCAACTAGATGGAATCGGATCAGACGACCCTGAAAAGATCAGCAGGAAGGGTGATATACTGAGCAATACTATATTTAATGATCTACTGTATACAGGCGGCTGATGGACAGCTCAAGTCAATCCTTCCCGATGCCATTGGCCCTTCAAAAAAATCTTTCTCTCTTTCTCCCAATGCTGAAGCTTGCATCCCACAAGTCGCATGTGTCCTACGCCCATTACAACCGTTCTAAGTCATTCCACATCATACGCCTAAAACTCCATGCCATGCAAACACGCTAAATAGTACAGAGAAGGTGGTATTCGTCGCTAAAACGAGATGAGTCGCGGACGGAAATGCAAACAATTAGTATCCAGCAGCAGAGTAATGCGACGCGCGATCACGACCTTGTTGATGGTAGATGGAGCCAGCGTACTCGGACTCGTTGTAGACGGTTCCACGCTTGTCCTCCTCGGGTAGGAGCTCCTTGACTTCCCAATTGTGTTGCTTGACGCCGACAGAGAACTCGAGGTCTTCGCGGGTGATGGAGTCCCAGTACTGTAGTATTTCGTTAGCAAGGCGTAAGATGGAGGATGGAGGAGTAACCGTACCTTGTAAACCATCATGACAGCCAGCAAATTGCAGATGGTGGCAAAGAAAAGGCCATCCAGGTAGTGCTGCGCGCCGTCGCAGATGGTGTCGCTAAAGACGTAAAGGATGACCTGGCCAATGACGAAGAAAAAGATGCCAAAGGTGATGTCGCCCAACGGCCAGCGGTCGTCAAGTGTACCTAGAACGAGTAGGATCTGACTCGCCGTATATATGAAGAGACAGATGGCGTTCACGATGTACGTGACAACGAAGATGCCAACGGGGTTCTCGGGGTTCATCCCAGCCCAGCTCTTGAAAGTAAGGAGCGAGACGGCGCCGCCGATAATGAACATGGCGAGGGAAGACAGTCGCAACAGCCAGATAGAGAGGGTTGTGCCGTCCTCGTAGAGCTGGAAGCCGACAAAGCCGTTTATAAGCAAACATGTGCACATGGCCGAGGCAAGTCCGTTTTGCGCCGCAGCGAAGTATGGGAATACGGCCGAGCCAGGCGGGGTGACGCCAGAGTCGAGAATGAGCGAGACGACGGTCAGGAGGAGGTAGATGTAGAAGAAGGACGTGATCTCTTTGCGGCCTGTCAAAACTGTCAGTATGCCATCTGTCAACCCTCAACACGATTGCGACGTACCGACGGCGGTGAACTTGGAGCGCACGTGGATAATCATGACGACCGTCATCACAAGGGCCAGAATGTGCATGAAGTCGTTCGCGGCCTGGAAGATGATGGTGTTTGCCAGCTCAATTGTCCGCGCATAGCAGCGTGCTTGGATGCCGGCCGAGGCCTCATTGAGCAGGTTCTTGGGCCCCACGAGCGAACATAACGGAATCGCGACCTTTGTGCATATTGTGCTGAAGTCGCCAAAGCCCATCTTTGCGGTGTGGGATGGGAGGGAGGGAGGGAGATGCAGTCGCTGAAGAGTTGGGCCGAACCCCGGTGATGGCTGAGCGGCGAGAAGAGGACAACGTGCGAGGCGGGTGCGAGTGTGGACGTGAGGGCAAGAGGCGCCGAGCGAGTGAATGTGCGCTTAGAGCAGGAGCGAGAGTCGGTGAGTGGTAGTGAGTGTGGTTTGCGGGGTGATGCTGGTGATGTCGTTGCCCGGTCGTTGTCAGGGGAGTGTGTTGTTTCAGGAGCGAACTGTCTGCCAAGCCAAGCGTGCACGGCTCCAGGTACCCCATTTTGCCATCGTATTTTTATCGATACGAGCTCATGGAGCCTCACAAGAATCAATTTTTCTCATCAACATGGCTTTTTCAAATCACTCATCTAGTAAAATTCCCTCGCAATAGGTTTGGGTCTCTGTCTGTAAGTGGACTGGAATGGATAATTTGATAAGGATTCGAGCCATTCAATACAAGAAAAGTCATCCAATTAATGGTTTCCTGTTTCCATGTACCATTAATTACAGCGGCTCTGTTCCACAGTGCGTGATAGAATAGGGCATCATTCATTTATGGGACGAACTGCTTCATCTCACTCCCTTCTATGAAATAGTTTCATCTGGGCAAGCTTTTCCCACGTAGCTGGACCAGGCTCTCTTTTTCTTTTCGTGGTCTGGCTTAGAACCGGAACGTTCTTCATGGGCATGCTCGTGATGGCTGATCCCGAAGATGTAGCTTGTTGTGAATAGCTCGTATCCATCCTCACAACATCGTCATCTTCCCGCTCCACCTGAACATGTCTCGTTTCGGCGTTGGAGCTTGTGGCTGCTGAATTGACTGAAGGGGAAGCTTGTATACTTGAACCGATCCCGCTATCATAGAAACTTTCCTCGGGTTCTGGCGCCGAGGGCCTTAGCCATTCATCATTTAGATTACTACTCTTGCCGAATATAATAGCGCCGTTGATCTTCATAAATGAATCAGCCTTTGGAGAGTGATTTTTGCCGATGCCAATTTGATCTAGTAGCTTCCCCGTTCCAGAATGATGAAGCGGCTGGACACGATTAAAAGTATGCTTGCAACCTAGTCCGCAGGTATTGAAAGCGTCCTCTGTTGGCGACCAGAAAAGGCCTTCGGCTATTTCTAACGAGTTGGCTTCGACTTTACCTTTCTTCCAATTGCTCCCCTTAATTTCTCTTAGCAGAGATATAGGCACCACAAGTAAATCATGGCCACGCGGAACAGTCCTCCAGGCTTGGCAGAGAGGTTTCTGTGTGTCCTCAACTGGCTTGTATATGTCTCCAAAATGTTGGCCAAAGAGGGTGATTGCATCGACCCGCTTTGTTAATTTGAGCCAATCTTCTCCATTAGATCGGAGGGTGATAGTGCGTCGAGTCAAGATGTGTTCGGCTGATACAACATCCATGTACTCGTAGCCTTCCAATGTTGCCTCGAATGGATTCTTTAATTGAGTGGCTGTGTGGGTCGTTGCAGCTTCCACTTGGCGGTCATAAATCTCCTCGAGCGTGCCCCAAGTTTGGGTGACTAATTCTTTGAAGCAGGTCGTTTTGTAAATTGCCTTTCTCTTTGTTGTGGGACTGGTCGTCAGATTTATGTTCGCCGCGCTGCTAGGTATTCCGCCTGTGGATGACAGAGGTGCAAGCTGGGTGATTTCAATCTCTTCATCCGCATACGAGTCAAATTCCCTTAGAATGACGTGACCCATGTTACTCTCCTTCACCAAAACGTCCGCGGCTGAATTTGGGCTGCCATCAATTTCTGGATGATGGAATGTTGAGGCATTGAAAAGAGACCCCGTGCCTCCGTAAGGCCCTTGAGAAACCTGTGTTCGCACGAGGTGTAGCAAGGCGCTCGCCCCATCGACCAGCCACCCTCTTCGATCCGCAGTATCGTAAAGAACTACGAAAATGTTTTTGCGGGCATATTCTATTTGCCTTGAGTATGGCACCTTGATGAATATCGGTTTGTCTCTGGTGCCTCGAACAAAACTAAAACTTGCTCCAACAACCTTACTGGCAGAGACAGTCAGCTTCTGTTCTATGGCCAATCCCGCAGATAATTGACGAGCTCCGGCCCAATTGATCTGTTCATATGCCGTCTCTTTTGTTCCTATTCTAACGGTCAGTTTTCAAAGAAGCAATCGAATTTGCAACAGAATATATACCTAGATGTCTAGTAATACATGATGTCCATCCAACAAAGTGACGAACATCTCCAGCCTCCAAATGGTCTGTTCTTATCTTGCCAATGGTGGTCCAACCCGGACAACGTTCTCGAAAAGCATAGTACGGTATGCGTTTTCCGTCCGCATTAAACATAAAATGCCAAGTAATAGAACGTGCGGTATAACGAGTGGGGACAAGCATAGTACAGTATCCCTTTAGAACTAGTGTCGTGTCATAGTGCGTGACAAACTGAGTTCCTGCCAGAGTACTCATCATATCAAATGGTAGTTCTAGTCCTTTCTCTTTTCCATGTCGACTAAGAATTGGGAAACCATCGACAACGACTGGGTTACGGAACATTTCATGCCAGCAAGTGCCGTCTACTCGAGTCGACAGATCATGGTCAAGGGCTTTTATGACATCAAAACCGAGATGAACCGTAAAAGAAGGCAGCAGCATACTGCCAACCGGGGCCACTTCAAGGAACGTGATTCTCGGCGTAGCAAGACATATTCCAGATGAGATTGGAGAGGTTCGGAGAGCGGCTCCAAGCCAGGCAAGCTGCTCGCACAGCTCTGTTAGAGC
Organism: Herpotrichia juniperi; assembly: GCA_014905255.1. Classification (NCBI taxonomy): domain Eukaryota; kingdom Fungi; phylum Ascomycota; class Dothideomycetes; order Pleosporales; family Melanommataceae; genus Herpotrichia; species Herpotrichia juniperi. Next base: position 995,420 of record BLYF01000005.1, on the reverse strand, counting down.
AGCTTGGCCACCACGCGCTTTAATCAATGTTCTCGTTGATTTTAAATTGATGTCGAGTTCTGTTCCGTCATAAAGACAACCTATAATCTTTAAGCAAGAAATGTAATTTGGAACATCTCGCTCACCTGAAAAATATAAATCAGGAGACATTAAAGCCTTCTGCAGAGCACGTACAACTCCGCGGCCACTTGATGGCCAGGTCTGACACATATAGTCCATACAGCTCAGTGCTTGAGCATTACTACTTGAACTAGTGACCGTGATGGCGCGTTCGACGGCAATCTCCAAAATGGTTTCATACACTTGACCCTCTAAAAACCTTGGAAGATTCCAATCCATGTCAAAGCTAGCTTGGAACAATTTAGACTGCCATGATTTTGGGGTTTTGATGGACGAAACCATGAGATCGATCCTCTGTGAGATCGCTTCTAGAGTTGTCCCTTTTCTGTCAGTTAACAATGCTGAAGATCGAGCGTTATCGAGTAGCCATTTGTATTCTGGACCGTCCAGTAGAAATGAACGGACTGTCTGATATCTCGGAGGTGTTTTGGTCTCCTCCTCCTCCAGTTGTTCCACAAGCGATGGTTTAGGGGGGGAATTAGGGAGCTCGGCCGCGTCCCAGAGCGCTATCTTTTCGGAAAACGACATACCGTCCTCTGAAAGAAGAGGCAAGTCTACATCTTCTAACATTTCCGCTGGCATTTGGCTGTCACAGATTTGCCGGGCAATACGACTAACAGTCAAGAGTGTTAGGCAGTCGTTGGCGAAGCTGGACGGAGAACACTTACTTGCGTTGTTGTCGAACAAATTCTCTTGCTTCACTTTCCATCTTCGAATGTACTCTGCACTCCAGTCTCACAGTGAATTTCTTCAAAAGTTCAGGAAGTTGAGCAGATATTCGATCACGTCCGTCATCGTGGTCTCCGGGTATGCCAATGTCCTGGCACAAATCTTCTGCGAATGCTGATATAAGGTTCTTCTCTTCTTGGGGCGGAAGATGCACCTTCGAGACGTTGGTCAGAATAGATCTGATCGATCTATTGTCGTCATTTTGTTCTTTGCACTTCGAGACAGTATCCACTGTACCAGAGCCACTTATACCAGAGCCACTTACACCAGAGCCACCGCCCCCTTGAGAGGTACCAGCATTGTAAGGCCCTTCATTGGAGTAGTGGATTTGTGATTTATGACTTCCAATAGGGCTGGGATCTAGAGAATATGTGGCACCTCTGTGCATACTCCCACCCATCGTTTTTAATCCGCCGCCTGACAGGCTGTTCCCGTAGCCTCCGCCATATCTAGGCCCACTATTTGATCCGAGGCTGGGATGCCCACTCATACTAGAAACACCAGCTCCTCGCGAGGTACCAGAGTAGTGAGGCCCTTCATTGGAGTAATGGCTTGGTGATCTGCCACGAACGACGACAGCATGTGAAGAACGAGCACCGATTTTAACCCACACAGGGCTCGCATCTCTAGGGTTCTGTACGTTTGCCCATAACTCGACAATTAAGCAGTAGTACTGTTGTTGTGCTCTCCTCTTGCCGTTATTTGCTGTAGCAGACTTGAACTGGATTCGTTCAAAAGCGTGTTGGTAGTTTGTATTCGTGTGCTGGTGAGATGCGTCCGACTCCTTCTGCAGAGGCAGCTGCGGGCCTGCTATTATTGCTGAATGCTGGTAAGTATTAAGACTGTACCCACTACTATAGTTGGGTGGTGTTGGCTCTAGAAGCTCCTTCTTCATCGTAAGCTGAGGCCCTTTGTCGCGTTTGGGGGTGTGCTGAATTAGCTCAATGCTCTTCCCACCAGGGCCATCGACAGCAGCAGCAAGAGAGACAGCCATTGATTGGATTTGCTCTGGGCCTTTGCTTCCTCCTTGATCAAGATAGAGTCGGCCATTAGGAATCCAAGGGTTAAGTCCAAAAGATACCTGCACTGCGAAATAGTGTCTTCGATAACAAGTCCACACCTGATCTCCTGAGTAGAAAAAGCCCTTCTCAATCTTTGCATCAATGGTAGGAGTAACTTTCGTTCCCTCACAGGTGATAGTGTGCCACGTCTCTTGCGGATTGAAGGGTGGTGTTTCACTTGGATAGCCAAACATTGATGTACCGTAGGCAACAAAGGTAGGTAAAGGCATGGTAGAAGTTGACACGCTTCTCGGGGTGTCGGGCAAATAAGAGTATCGAGAAATCTCAGAGTGCCGAGGAGAAAGAGTGTGTGGGTGACGGTACAAGCCTGGTGTTGATGTAGTATAATTATCCCTCGCCGACGCGCCCAGGGGTGGTGACACGGGATTGCCAATCCCAGCTGGTGATCGTGCCGGAGGTAACATGGCCAACGACGAGTTATCAGGTCTATCGTTTAGCTGTCAGCTGTCATGCATGAAGTTTTGGATGGATAGCCTAACATTGATGTACTGTGGGCAACAGAGGTAGGTAAAGGCATGGTAGGAGTCAACATGCTTCTCGGGGTATGAAGATGTAGCGAGGAGAGACGATGGCATGATGGAAATACAGGATCTAGTAGACGAGCGACAAGGCTGAGAGGGGTGCGACCGCAGTAAGGCTGACATAGTCCGCCTTGTGCTGTGTCTTATCGATAAAGTCGCGCCAGGCGCATCCTTACGACCGACCCTCGTGTTTCAATTAGCGCTGCATACGGGACTACCAAATCGTATCAGCATGCTTATAAGTAAAATCTAACCGTAACGAGCATACTCTAGTATTGAATATCGATAGTAGGGAGGGTGACCCGCCCGCACTGGCCAGAGGGTTGTGAGGTTCTGCTTTTTGACATTTGATAGTTGAGAAAGCATAGGGAAGTGAACAACTGGAGCCAATAATTGTGCTGGGCATAACGTGGCACGGCCAAGTAGAAGACCACGAAGAGCTCGCCAAGCAGGTCCTGTCGTGGATCACCTGCGCGCAAAGAGACCGTTTACTACATCAGAACTTCAGCACGCCCTTGGTGTGGAGGTTGGCGAGTCTAGACTTGACGAAGACAACCTTCCACAGATTGAAGATATGGTCTCGATATGTGCCGGATTAGTCACGGCCTCGACCGTAATACTGGGCCACATATACCGGTATGTATTCATCGTTCCCCAGAACTACCAAATCGCTAGTGGTGGCTGTGATATTTCCATCTCTTTCTGCTTTTGCTTCTTCGGTCGCCTCCTCATCTTCGCATTTGTCGTCCTCTTGCCTTGCTAGCTCTACTTCGTCTTCATATTCGTTACCGAGAGTGCCAGCATCTGGACGGATCCATGCAGTGAAAAGATGATAGAGATCCTCCAAGTACACGCTCGTGGACATGCGAAAGTTAACATTGATACAGGAAATCTCATTTGCTGCGGCTGTGAAGTCGCTCAGCCAGGCACGCTTTGCATCAGGCTCCATAGCGATATACTGCGATGGCAGCAGATGTGGAGATCACAAAGCCGAATTGATTAGGGTGTTGAGGCAAACGAACGACGGAGAACTGAAAGATTAAAAGCTAAAGTTAAGAGTAGTAATTGGAGACTGGAGTTTGAAGGTTGGAGTTTAAAAAAATTGAGGATGCGTTTCGTTCTCTCACTTGCTGATGGTACACGTGTCGCGATCCAGAGTACAGGCATAGGCAGTGAATCGGAAAGGCTGAGGATGAGTTTCACTCTCTCACCTGTTGACGTCATACGTGTCGCGGTCCAGAGCACATGCATAGGCAGTGAGTTAAAAAGCTATTTTGCAAAGGCGGCGTAAGGGAATAAGAGTACAAGATAATTAAGACAACACAATGCTACAAAGTTCAGCTGTAGGTGCCAGCAGTACTTTACTAAGTATGCTTGACCCCTGTGGTGCTCTTGGAAGCGGCAAAATATGTAATCTTTATTGTCGCCGTCTATTTTCTTTCTAACTATATTAATCTAGCCATAACGCAGTGAAGTCTCCTTTGGGTCACTTCTCTAAGTGTATTAAATACATCCTCCCTTGCTGCTATATGCTCCCTAATGACAGAGATTAAATTAGGGCTGTGTATAATCTACTAAAAGTGAGCACGCACTGACTTCAGTGACAGTTGAAACGAAGAAACGTGTACCGTGTAGACCATCTTCATGATATCACCACGGAGTTTGAAAGTATTATTCCTTATGAAGCTCTACTTCGTCGTTTTCTGTACTAAAGGTACAGTGTTGCAGTCAGATTCTTCTTCCTTGTAGTCTTCATCCTCAGAGCCTTCGCCAGAGTCTTCATCCTAGACTGCTGAAGCACATTGCCCTCTTCATCCATGTACCTATCGCCGCCGGCAATTTAATCATCTTTGACCTCTGATCCCTTGATAGCCAGTGACCTAAAGCCGTGGACAACTGTAGGATCATATGTGAATTTAAGTGTCATTTCTAGATTGTTTAAATCTCAGATACCCTTTATCACGTTAATAGCGATCTTGCCCGCTTCCTAACATCCATTAGAATTCTTAGGCCCTAGATAGAATAACCAGTTCGATACTAAGGGCTCGTCGTCGGTATCATCGTCGCACTCCCCCTTCTCAACCTTACCCTCCTTATCTTTCTCAGCTCAGCTATCTCTATCAACACGTCTTCAATCTTCTTGATCTCTTGTGGCTCCCGCAAGGGAGAGAAGTGAACTGGTGACAAACTTTTCGCATCTGTAATTACTTAGATATACTCTAAAAGCGCTCAGCGCTCAGCGCACAAGCACGTACCAAATAGCTCTAAATTATCTAATTTGCTCAGCATCTACAGCTGTGCAACGACATTACTAATGTCAGGATCAACAAGCTCGTTTCCAGACTCCCCACCAAGACGCTGCAATTTGTCTATCCATTCTATTGTATTCGGCACAGCAGCTAGGTTGTTGCAAGTCTGTACATAGTTCTATAGTCATCGTAGTGCAGACCTTGCAGCCCATTAGCGTTTAGAGGCATTCCAAGCTTAGTTACAATAACTTCCTTCACTTGTGTAGGCGCCGATCTCGCATTCTATTCGTCCAACAAAGTCTTTAGTTCCGCCACCACCTCGTTGTGCCGTTTATTAATGCTTGTTATAGAGGTCCTTGCACGCCTGGCTTTTCCGCTTTATGTCTTTGCGCGCCTTGAAGATATCCTCTACAAGGTTAAGTACGTCTCCAATTTCCTCGCTCTCTAGGCCTTCGAGACCACGGTACCGGGTAGAAAATATGCTTGCTGTTGGAGTTAAGAGTAGACTGTAGTTGTAGATTGTGGGTGTAGGAAGACTAGAGTATAGTGTGTGAGATAAGGAAAGTGGAAGAATCGCGCACAATCTCCAACTCACCATCCCAGTTTATCAAGACAATGTCAGCTACTATTTTCCTAACACCGGCAAGATTCCGCACTTTATACCAAAGAATATATCATTCGTTATAGCGCGCACACTAACACAAGCCTATTAAATGATCTTGGTACAATACAATTTGACGACACCCAAATTGTAATCCCAAGGTGATGCTATGAACCACAGAAATGGGACAACTCAAATTTTGCAGAAGAAGGTAGCGAGTGACATTGAGCGTGAAGTCACAGGTCATACATGGCTCGTGAATGGAACCGAGTAGAGAACATGCCCTGATATTACCATCATTAGATGTCGGTATCTCACATCAATATGCTTAAAACCACTACAAATTAATCCACCTCGCCATCCACCGCCTATTAACAGCCTTCGCCTCATCCACCAACCCCAAATCAAGCAGCATCTGCACACTTGCCCTCACACTACTTTCCAACGCACTAAAGACCCAAGAGTGCGTATAACTCGTATGTTCACCAGCATACACGGTATTGAATTCAGTCTGCCAAAAAGCAGGTAGGTAAAGCTGCTGCTGCGGCACAATGGGTACAGCCCAGGACCCCGCATGGTGCTCATCATTCTCCCAGCAATGCCGTGCATAGTTACCGGTATACTGTTCAGCGGCGATGGGACCGTGTAGCTTAACCATGGCGCGCTGGATACGCGCGATGTGCTCAGTTTCAGGCATGGCGCATGCGGTTGTTGCGTCGGCTGAGGAGATATAACTCGCGAGCATGACGCCTGGGCCAGTAGCATTAATTTCATACGATGGATAACAGATCTGCCCAATGCCGTAGATGTCGACGCGACCGCAGCCACCGATGATGGGACGCTCGAGATGCTCCCAGAACCGCGTTTTGTACTGGATAGCAATTTTGACTGCGCCGTCGAAAACGGTGCGGTCGATTGCGCGGCGGAGGAGGGAGGAGTGTTTGGGGAGATCCCAGAAGCGGATGAGGTTGAAGGGGACGGTGTTGAAGATGTAGTCAAATTCCTCTTCGGTGTTCTCGGTGGTGAAAGGGTCGGAGCCGGTTGGGCGAGAGGAGACGGTCAGGGAGTTGGTACCCGAGTTGTATTTGACGCCGTTGACCTTGGTGCCCCAGCTGGTGCGGTTGGTGATGAGTGGCCGGAAGGCTTCAGGGAGTCTGCTAAGGCCCTTGTCAATTGTGCGCCACTCGGTTGCCATGAAGTAGACAGTCTCGTACTCCCACATTGGCCAGACAACATTCGATGGTGTGACTTGATCTGTTGTGTTGGAGTCGAACCCCATTACGAATCGCAGATACTCGACTTCGGAGAAGTCCATCAAGCCGCTTGCTTCAGCCTCCTTATGCGCACGGAAGATATCAGTGGCGTAGGACTTGATTCGTGCTTTATCAAGACCCTTCAAATCATCAAGTGCTTTGATGGCTTCATAGGCTTTAGTCACGTTCGAGTAAGTTGCATTGACATTGTCAAGCAGAGAGGCATCAAGTTTAGTTTCCAAGCGGCCGGGTATTGTTCCATCAGGGCGACGATGAGACGTCGCGACAGGTGCATTGTCACTGATCTGGATCCATGGAATGAAGTTGACTTGGTATGAAGGGTCCTCATGCTGATTCAATTCGTTGAGAATGTCAGCGAGCTGAAAAATCATGCGCTGATCCATAATTGGCCAAGTCTCATTGGACTCAACGTCTGTTATGCTGTAGGGAAAGCGCATCGGGCCAAGTTCGTGATATTGATACTCCTCTGGCTGTGTGTTGTTTAAGTAGGCTGTATACATTCGGCCACCGACTCGGTTAGATGACTCCAATATCTTCCAGTTATGGATACCAGCGGAGTCCATGATAAGCTAGAAGACGTCAATCGTGGTCTTAGATTATGCTCATGTGTCCACATACCGAAATGAGCAGGCCGGAGATACCTGCACCAAGAATCCCAAACTTTTTCTCTTTCGTTGACGCGACGAAAGTCTCATCAGGCTGCTTTTGCTGCAGATACTCAACTCCATCAAACCAAGGTCCCATTGGGTCAGTAACTTGCGCAAACGTCCCTCGTTTCTTCATTGCCCGCTTCTTGACAGAGAACCTCTCAGAGCTACCGACCATATTATCTCCCATGTGAGCATGAAGACAGCCCGTGCTGACATCTGTAGGCGCGATCCACACGAACTTTGTAGGTCTCTTCTCTGCCCAGTCAAGATGACGTTTCGCCATGGGATGGTTGCCGATATGGGTACTTCCGACCTTGTGGTATGCTGCGCTTGGACTGGTCATTTCGCAAGGACCGTAGGAAAGCGTGAGCTCTCCATGAGGGGCGCCGTGGTACTCGATGTTAATGTTCTGAATGCCCGCAGCTTCAACCTCGAATGGACCTTTGAACGAGACATGCTGGCGCTGCATTGGCTCAGCAATAGAGATGTGAGACAGTAGAGCTGTGGCAGCTGAGAGAGTAAACCGCAAAGAAGGTACCATTTTCATGGTCTTCGGAAGAAGAGATGGTAGGGTGATCGGCCGCCAGATTCCTCGTGGGACAGAATGCTTTTATGTGTGTTGCCATGCTGAAGGGCCGATTATGTTAATACAAAAAAGCTAAAGAGGACTTCAACTATCAACGGCCGAAAGGTATTACGAAATGTCGCACCTTTAGAACGGACAAGAGCGCCGTTGATGACCATTGTATGCATACCCAAGGCCAACAACGAAATTGCTCAAGTCGAGAAAAGTGGATAGCGCCCAGAAAAACAGACTCCAATTGGCGACGGTCTCTCTGTTGGTACCTCAATGGATAAAAAGTTCGATTACCTCGCAAGCGATTTTGCAGGACGCTTCAAGGCCAAGACATTCCGCCGACTTGGTATTCACATATCGGCCTGGGCGCCGACGATAAGAAGCATTCGGCGATGCGACCATGGCCCATATAAGATTACGTCTCTCGACCTTTGGGATATATTAGCGGAGACTTGGTGGAAACCAGAACTTGAGGAATTGTGTGATGTTGAAAACTTGAACATATTGAGGGCAAATCGCAGCATAACTTTGTAAGTGTAATCGATATGTAGCATCTCGGTAATTCGCGATGAAGCCGAGGAACTAAGCTGCCATGCAAGGTGCTCTTACTATCTGTGTAAAGCCTAATCAGCGGTACAGTAATTGTGGAGCAGTACCCAAGCAGGCAAGCTATCGCCGTCAGCTTAGATAATGTTACCAATTGCGCTATGAGTGTGAGATACGGCCACTGGACTAATACTTCAGGGTAACTGTGGAACAAAGGCGGTGGGGTACTCAAAGACTACGGTCTTGCTATGCAGGATAGAACCCATCAATGCAAGAAGACAAATTGATGTGGCTGCCGTAGAAACAAATTTAATTCTACATCCTCGAATTGTAGTTCTGCTGTCTGAAGATTAAGACTAGTTCGATGATTTGCTGCAAAGTTGCGCTCTATGTATGCATGCCTCTTGAAGCGGCTCGCACTTCAGACAGACTCAGGCTGTAGCAATAAGGCCATAGCAGACTGTCATGTGAGGACAGAGTAGCGGAGCAGCGCGCATTTGACCAGGAGATGGCGTAGTTCGTCGGGAGCAGTAGTGGGGGAGATGTGGCTGTTCATGAGATTGTTACAAGATGGGGCTCCGCGACCTTCTGCAAGGCACTAGGGCTATCGGCAGAGGTCACAGCGACAGAATACTTAGTAATTGATTGATGAGGTTTTAGGTGAAGGTGCGAAGCATCCATGTCATTGTCGTTCTGTCTCTCTGTCCTAGTATAATTCTGGCGGCCGAAATCTAGCCGTAAGAGAAGGCTCCAGTTCCTAAGCGATCACGGGACCCACTAGCGTGCCCAGCCTTTTTGGATATAAAATCCTGTCTGCCCTCCGTCTCTCTTCTCTTCTTTAGCTCTGTCAGTACCCCCTAACCCACCCCTACACTTTCCATGGACAACACTAACGTCTTCTTTAGCTTTGCCTTTTGGCTTAGATCAAGTGTAGTATCTGTTCTTTTTAGTGTATGTTCATCCCTCCCCTTCTCACTCTCCAGTCGCTTCTCAGACTCCAGTTGCTACTCAGACTCCAGTTGCTAACAGCTTCTTGCGGGCGCAGTTAATCTCTAAAACACCTATACGTAGGTAAAAAGATTATTCCTATTTTTGAGCCTGGGTCTCCTCTCACTGGGCTTGCTCATAGTTGAGACCACAGTGTCGCCAGTAAGTTGATTGCCTCACTGCTTTCGAGCCTTCGCTGACCTAATACAGATATTGCACTACTTTTGGCCGACGCGAACCTTTTTCATTGAGATCTCTGGCTTGCCATTGACCCGAGGAAGAAGCTGGTGTTTTCGACTGTGAGATAATGTGATTGTGACTGAGCTTCAGAAGGTTGAGTGCTTCAATTTTGGCCTATTTGTGCGGCTCGCTTACTGCGGATGTGACTCTTGCTGCAGATGTGACTCCATTGTGAAGTCCTGGTATGTGTTTGATCTTCTGTCCGAACTGATGGTATTAGAGCTTTTACATGCTTAATTGCCCTCGCCATGCCAGAGTCGACAGCATACCATAAATTATATCACTTTGATGAACGTGAAGCTTCGTGAACAGCAGCTAGGCGGGGTAACGAGCTCGGACATGAAGAGACTCACCATCATGCCGCACGGCGCCTAGCAAAACCTGATATATAGAAGACCATAAATAAAATTATAAACCTATCTGCTTGACCGTGAGCCTAAGATTTGTGATGTCGCGGCGGCATGAAAGTTTTCGCCGTCGCGTTTGCTGCTCCAAACATACAACAAACTTCACCTCTTAACCAGTCACATTCTTTCCCAATTCGCCCACAACCTCATAGCAAACGCACCAGCAGTATGGCAGGATATGGCATGGTCGATCCGGCCATCTTCGAGGACCTTCAAGCCCGCGTTGACGAGGACACGGCTGTCCGAGATGTGAGAGCACCTGTCGACCTGCGCAAGATATATCACTAATGACATCACAGGAGCTGAAGGACATCATCCAGGCGCTCGAGAAGCACAGTAAAATAACTCATAACCTTTGATTGGCAGCGCTGACTCTCGCAGACCGCACAATCTCCTTCGTCTTATCAAGGGCGCACTCAACACCAGTCGCAAACCGTAAGCCATCGACACTCTCCTTGCAGACTCAATACTAATAATATATACAGTCTCCAGCGTCCTCAATGCCGCCGAAGAGTCCATCCAGAAAGCCATCGAGACGGTTGCGAAGCTCTCTTCATCCGCCTCGAAGCTGCCCTACTACAAATTCAACCACATGTGGAGCCGGCAGGTGCAAGACGTCGTACGCCTCCCCCCATGTCCACTTTACCCCGAACTGTCACTTATACTGTCATAGATATTTGGGATCCTCTTCTGGGGCTGGTTAGGCGGCTACAAGCCCTCCTCCCCCACCCCAAAATGCGGCCGTCTCCTCACTGTCGAAGAGCTCGGCGAAGTGCTCCACGTCCCGGTCAACCTCAAGGACCGCGATGAATTCCACCTCACCATCGAAGAGTACCTACAGGCTCTCATCTCCTTGGTAGAGGAGTTGTCACGGCTTGCTAGGAATAGTGTGACGCTGGGTGACTATGAGAGACCGGTTCTGATTAACCAGTTTGTGAAGGACGTGCTTGCGGGGTTCCAGATCCTGAATCTGAAGAACGATAGCTTGAGACGCAGGAGCGATGGGTTGAAGTATAAGGTTAAGGATGTTGAGGATGTGGTTTATGATTTGAGTTTGAGGGATTTACTGCCTAAGAAGGAGGGGCAGTAGGGGATGGGATTGATGATCTGTGATATGCGTTTGAGGGAGCCAGAGACTGGAAGTATATTCACGGTACGATGCTCCTACCAGAAAAGATATGGATTGAAGGGAGAATTGCTCGTCGATGCTTCGAATCCACGGCATGGCGGAGGCCAAGAGCCTACCGTGCATCAAGGATTAGGTCAATATATCGTCTAGATACCATACAGCTCTCTTTAGCGAATGTAGCAGTAACTCCCAAGCCAGCTTTGATTTTCTTGCCCTCCATCCAAAATGCGTCGGGGTGCTGAATTCGGATCTGTGGCGCATGACGCACCGCCACAGTAGCACATCCCAACTTCTTCCGCCAACATCCATTGCACTCCCACTCCCAAACACCACCATGAATCCCACACCCAAGATACACCCACCTGCGGTACCAATTGAGACGCTGCATACCGACGCCGCAAAGCTCTACACCCACATCCACCCGGTCCTCGTTCTCTCGCTATATGCGCTCAGGTTCAACGCCATTGTCGCGGACCCTGTTCCGGCCCTCCTACGCACGCTTGTCCCGCTCGCAGCACTCCAAATAGCATATGTAGCGATATGTCTGCCTCCTACAGGGGGTAGCACGGTCGTGGTGGAGAGAAAGAAGCCGGGTGAGAAGAAGAAGGTGGCCGAGAAAGGATTGTCGAGGTCGATTATTGTACGTTTGCCTTGCCTTTGCCCTTCCATACCCTCCCGCCCCTACCCTAACAACTACTTCCTCCCGCGTATTGCAATTGATCTAATCTAACTGAAACATGTAGCCAGCCTTCCTCTCCCTCACTGTCTCTATCCTGATAGCAACCCCCCTCCTCTCCGCCATCCTCGTCCTTTTTGGCGCGCCGATTTCGACGCACTACTCCCACACTCTGCTTGCCGCAGCACATATCTCCCTTCTCGCGACGCTGCCGTTGGTATACGTGCATGGGGTTCATGGACACACGTGGAGGGAGGTTGTGAGCTTGTTGTTGCCGGGGGATGAGGTGTTTGGGGGTTTTGTGGGGACTTGTGTTGGCGCTTGGTTGGGCGCTGTGCCTATTCCGCTGGACTGGGATCGCGAATGGCAAAAATGGCCCGTCACTATTGTGACTGGCGCGTATATTGGATTCGCAATCGGAAAGCTTGTTGGCGGAACGATCGGGAAGGGGAGGAAGATCATGTTTGATTAGGTGGAAATTAGTAGAGACGAGGAGTCTGAGAGGGCCTTGAGTTGTATGTTACATGGACCTCACAGGCCCGACTCACTACGTGCATCGTTTGGCGCAGGTCGCGGATAAAAATTTACAACTGTAAATCTACTTCTAGCGCATAACTTACATCAGTTCTTCACCGAATTCCATCAGAATGGAAACCCTTTTAAAACATTGACATAGAATTCTACCCAGGTATCATCGCCCCGAAACCCGCAAACAAGCCCACAAACCCATCCTCCAACGCACCTTTACACTTCTATCCGTATCCTTCCCTCTACTTTGAGGCACCTACGCCTCAAAGTGTTTAACACGCCGACCTGCAACCACCACAATCGCTGACGGCGCCGCAGCCTCCGCAGCAGGCGCAGAAGTAGCAGCGGGAGCAGCCTCAGCGGGAGGAGCGGCTGGGGGCGCAGCAGCAGCGTCCTTACTACAATTTAGACAGTTAGTTAATGAGAAGGGGGAGAGAAGAATATGGAGACCGTACGCAGGAGCAGGAACAAACGCAGCAGCATCGAGAGCGAGGCGACCAACAACACCACCAACTACGGTCGTGCCGTCGGTGCTGGCGGTCGTGGCCTGCGAGAGCTTGGAGTAGTCTACTATCTGCTGTGTTGATACGCTGATTGGGATGTCAGTACAGATACCTGACTTGCCAGTATAGAAGCGTGAATGGGGGAGAAAAGAGTGGATGAGTGAGACTACATACGGATTCAACACCATAACCTGTCCCTCCTGGCAATGCGGTCCCGTCGCACAGTAAAGAAACATCGGTTCCGCGCTCGTAACAGGCAGATTGAAAACGCCTACATCCGCTTGTCCATCTACGAACGGTATGTGCCCAGAATGTACGCCGCCGGCGAGAGGAGCACAGGCGGCGTCGGCGGAGGACTGGGTGACGGTGTGGTTGCCGTTAGAGAACTGGAATTGGATCACGTCGCCGACGGCGGCGGAGAGTACGTTGGGGACAAAGGTGTCTTGGGGGCCGCCTACTACTACTGGGAGGAGTGCGGAGAGGGTGGGTGTTGAGATGGCGAGGAGAAGGGGGATGATGGTTGGGAGGGCGAGCATCTTAGCAGCTAAACTAGAGAGAAAGAAGGGTATAGATGAGGTTGAATAGATTATACCGTTCAACGGCAAAGGAATGGATAGGATTAGAAAGGCCGTTCTACAGCACGAAAAGAATGGAAGAAAGGAAGAGACAGGAAACCGTTTAACGAGAAAGATTGAATGAGTCTTGAATTAGAAAGAGAGCGCTTAATAGCAGTAGACATAGTCGTCGTCCTTGCCTGCAGGCCCACATCGCACATCAGCTCACCTCCTCCGGTATGTCGAGGGGGCAGTTAGGCCCGTCCCATCTTGGTTGGCCGAACATGCCCACTCTGCTAGTAGTGTCCAGACGCCAAGAATACTTCGTGAAGCCTGTATATGCACGTCAAAAGCTGCCAAAGTCATAAACAGGCTAGAGTTTCCATGGATGTTAGTCCGAATTAGCAAACGTCTTGTTTGAGATATGCCAAGACTAGTGGGTCCACGTTGGGCTAAGGCAAACGTGTGACGGCAAAGGCATGAATGTGTTGCAGAAACGAAATCGTGTGCTTACGAACACATCAACAATCGAGCGGTTTTCGTCTTGATTCGGCGAGTTTGGCCAAGAACGTGACGACCTTGGAAGGGTGGATCTCGAAGGCAGATATCTGAGGTCTTTCTCGAAACGGTCCGGGACGTTGGAGGTGACGGAGGTGGCTGTGAAGATAAAAAATCGTACGTGGTTGCTTGGTCCGAGGTAGGAATCGATACCGTGTTGGTAATGTAGAAGTAGCATGTTGATTGCTTACAGCATTGAAGCTCTGAATCTTATGAGATTGTTGAAAGGTATGGAAAAGGAATGTGGATCTAATGACAGGAAAACAGTTGTTGATATCTTGTCCAATGGCAAGAAATTTGGGTGTATTTCGTTCTCCGTTCTAACATAGTAGCTGGCACCTTTGTGATCAGATTGTGGTTCGAAGCTCGAGGCCAGGACAGGAGGTCCGCGCGGCGATGTCTTGGCTGTTCAGGATACGAAGATCAAACCTTAAGTGCGAAAAATTTGGCTGAAGTAGTCAAGGAAGGGTTGTACGAGCCTTACAAAGTGGACCTCTTATCCTTGGATGTTGCCCTATTGCTCGTTCATGCTTGGATCTCGGTGTCCTCGGGGCGCGCAAAAGTGTTCGGTAGATGGGGAACGACGCTAAGTTTCAGTACCGTGCTATCCTTTAGGAATATCTTCGACAACTCTCTTCTCTAGCAAGGCTAACAACTGTCACGACATCTGCAGCATACAAACGGATACTAGAGGAAGTCGTTCTCCTCGTCACGAGGCTCCTTTTCATCCGCTCACACGCCGAACTCGCTTCGCCCAACCTCCGGGTCTCCTGTTTCGGACAAGCCGGCGCAAACTATCCCTCATCCGCCTCCAAGCTTTCATATCATCCAACATCAGCAAGTCACTTGTCCATACGAAGCGTTTATCGAGCGTATGAACGATTCAGATTCGAGGCGGTCCATGTTCCGCCGCAATTGGGCGCCATTCGATGGTTCGAGATGCACCCCTCAATATGGCGGGGTTGATCATGGACGCGGGGCAAGGGGAGCTCAAGGTAAATATATATATAGAGCTTCCTTACCCGCGCTGAAAAGGGTTGAGAGTATTCTGCATTTTACCGGCGGGCTTATTGATAAGAAGTAATTGTGCTAGAGCTTCGGAAAGAACTGCGCGGTACGTGCTTTTGTGAAGACCGACTGCTATCCTGTTTTCTTTGCGACAGTCCTTCGCAGAAGCCTCATTGACAACTTCTAGACCATCAAGAGCTTCATATTCTAGGAGAACGCATACGTACAACAGTAGTCATCGACAATTTTCAAGTTCAGCACCGCACATCCCAAACCACCCACCATGTCACGAAAACACTTCTTCTCCTCGCCCGACGGCGTGGTCGTCAATATGCTCAACTCCCTCGTTACAAGGAACGCACACATGGCTCTCGATGAGGCAAATCGTGTCGTCTACTCGCTCTCACATCCTCCCAACCAAGTCACCATAATATCTGGAGGCGGCTCTGGTCACGAGCCCGCATGGTCTGGGTTTGTAGGAGACGGCATGCTATCAGCAGCTGTCTGTGGAGATATCTTTGCCTCACCGAGTACAAAGCAGATCATGGCTGGCATACGGAATGTGCCATCCAATGAAGGGGTGATATTGTGTATCACGAACTATACTGGAGACATGCTGCATTTTGGACTGGCAAGAGAAAAGGGTCAAGCATTGGGATATAAGGTTGATGTTGTGTGTATGGCAGAGGATGCGAGTCTGGGGAGAAAGAAAAGCGAGAAGGTGGGACGGAGAGGGTTGGCAGGGAACCTGCTTGGTTTGTGTCCATACTCATGTATTGTGGATTAATGCTAATTGAGTCCAGTTATCAAACTCACTGGAGCTGCATCGGCGAAAGATTGGTCCTTTGAGAGAGTGAAGAAGCTTGGAGACTTGGGAAACTCACAATTGGTAACTATCGGAACGAGTCTAGATCATTGCCACGTACCAGGTCGGGATGCGTTTGAGCAGGTTGCGGATGATGCTTGCGTGCTGGGAATGGGTATTCACAACGAGCCTGTAAGCTCTCTCCTCTACCTCTCCTCCATCATCCATTGACACATGCCCAGGGCCTCAGAACAATTTCTCCCATGCCCAGCGCGGATGACATCGTATCCGAAATGCTCAAATACCTTCTCGACCCATCCGATAGTGACCGCGCATTCGTCGAATTCAAAGAATCAGATGAAGTTGTCATGCTCGTCAACAACTTCGGCGGACTCTCAGGCCTCGAACTCGAAGCACTCACCAACGTCACTCTGACACTTCTGAAACGCGACTGGAAAATCGTACCAACACGCATTTACGCAGGAATTCTTGAGACTTCTTTGAATGGCCAAGGCTTTTCAATAACACTGGGTAACATGTCCGGCATGGCACGTGCAATGGAGCTCAAAGACGCCGAGATCATCGAGCTGCTTGATGCACCAACAAATGCCCCAGCCTGGCCCAAAAACGGATATGCGCCAGTAAACGAGTCAAAAGAAACAGCAGAACTCCGCAAGAAAGCCAACGAAGCAGCCGCAGCCTCTACAGAAGCGAAAAAGGGTCCCATAACCCCCTCATCCCTCATTCCCGCGCTACGAAAAGCATGCAACGCCGGTATCGAAGCCGAGCCCAAAATTACACAATACGATCTTCAGATGGGCGACGGTGACTGTGGCGAAGCAGTAGCTGGAGTCTGCAAATCAATTCTTGGGAACATCGACTCCCTATCCTCCGATCTTCCTCCACTCCTCACGTTCCTAGAATCTGTCGGCGAGAACGTAGAAGACGTTGGCGGTTCCCTCGGCGCCATCCTCAGTATTCTTGTCACAGCCTTCACCAACGCACTTCACTCATCCACGATCACATCCTCCAAGCCCCTCGATATCTCCACCGTCGCCTCCTCCGCACTTACCGCCCTAGAAAATCTCAAAAACTACACGTCAGCACGAGAGGGCGACAGGACAGTCATGGACGTGCTGATCCCGTTCATAGAGAGTCTGGCCGAGACGAAGGATTTGCAGGCAAGTGTAATGGTGGCACAAGAGAAGGCGGATAGTACGAAAAATATGAAGGCGAAGTTTGGACGCGCAACTTATGTGGGGGATGATGGCGGGGATAGGAGTAAGATTCCGGATCCGGGGGCTTATGCCGCAGGAGTATGGCTAGGAGGTCTTGTGGAAGGCTTCAATGAATAGATCGATGTGCTAGTATGTCCCTGTTGTGCTTAGAATGTAAAGCGAGTTTTGAATCCAATGTCGTTTTCAGAATTAAATGTACACTCGATTATTTGTATGCAAGGGGCATGCTTTAAACCACCTGCACCCGTATCCACGACCTTACTTGGGGATGTTACCTCACTCTCGACAAGGCTATGATCTGCACACTCCAATAGAGTCTCCTTTACTTCCATGTTTGAATTAAACTAACTCATATCGTGATTTTGAAGCTCGTTGGAAGCTATCGTTTGAAGTGTGGTTTCGGTAAGCTGTCAACCATACTTGAGATGAAAATTCTACGTAGACTAACTCATGTCTTTAAATCCGAACTCGATCTTTGAAAAGGCAATAGAGCTCACATATGACTGTGCTTAGGACTCCTTAAATTCTATCTTGCATTGCACATGGCTTCTCCCATCCGCTCTAGCAGAATTGATGCTCATGCTGTTCAACATCTTGATAATCAACAAAACCTTTTATACAAACGAATGAATGTTTGGTGGAGTAACACATTGTCTTCTCCAAAACGACCTTCACCCTAAGGTACATGCGTAAGACGCATCTCTAGAGTTTTAGCCTTCTTCTATTACGCTTGTTTTAAATCTATCTAAGCTACAGTAGCTAGACACGTCTTAGTAAGGGTAAGTGCATACTCTGAACTAAGTGTATTTGTATTCTTTTATTGCCAGCTAAATTATTGTGTCAATCCTCTCATTTAAAGCTTAGCTTAGCACACCACTAACTGCCATATTATTAATAGGCACAATCGTTATTTTATACAAACTCTAATCTGTAAACCAGAGATTAGGACTGATAGCGACCTTTAGAGTTTAATTGCCGAAAGTGTAGAATTGCTTACCAACGCCCGCCAAGCTGAGCTATTCGGAGCTACTGCAGCATGTGCCTCAATGTACAAGTAAACAGGAATGAAAACTTACTAACATTGTGCTGTTTAGTTATGCTGCAGTCCTTGTGGTTTTATGAGTGGGATCGTAGGTGTGAGTACACCAGTGTCTGGAACTGCAGCATCCAGATAGTACTTTGGATGATATTTCAAATGTTGCTTTTAATCGCAAAACCCTACATGTGTGTTTGAAGGTTCAGTTCAATTCTTGCATGTTTAGATTCACCTCAAGTGGGTTGTGCTCCGCGTGATTCGAAGACTTTTAACGCTGTGGCACTACCTACTTCGCTCGCCGAGACAATCTCCACGTCACCGCCACACCGCCACTATGCGGGATGTGCCGTGCTAGCCGACGACAGACTTCAACTGCAGTCAGGTACCCGCTCACTATTAGTTTGATACATGTCCTTTGTGAATGTGGTTTCGGACAGTACAAGCACCGTCGTGAAGGGAGCCAATGGTCCTGTACTTTTAATGCAACTAGTGTTGGCTTCAGCAATTGCATCTTTCCATTCACATCCGTACTGAGAATATGCAAAGAGTTTGCGAATCTGCGCCTTCACTATGGCTGTGCCACCGCCAAGTGCGGGACCATGATGAAATATACCTGCTTGCTGCGTTTGCGGGGAATCATTCGAGTCACCTCGTCCACTCACTCCATACACTCTACTTCATATATTCTGTCACAACTTCGTCAATTAACCATACATAATCAAATATCTATCGAGACATTCTCAGATTCGTATTAAAGGAGAGATCAATGCCTGAATTTCTGCTATAAATGTGAAGCTCTTTCGTTACGTCTTGGCTTTCATTTATAGCTTCCAAAGTATGGTCTTGGGCCTGTTTTGGCTTGGCCTGATTATTTTAGCACAGTGCTACGACATGAGTGGCTACAAGCGCCAAGAACGGTATGTACGCAGTGAGAAAACGGGGTGACCCGAGTGTTCGAGGGGCTGCATAAAGATGAGTTACTGCCCCTCACCTGGGATACTTTACTATCCACCGTCACTCTTCTTTAAGACACTTCAGTTCAAATATCTCCAACAGCTTCTCCCCAACTCTTAACATCTTCACAATGTCTTTCCACCTTACCGCCCAGGATATCCGCATCGACGAAAACCACATCCTCCGTGCCCGTCTCCAGAAAGCTGATGGGGATTGGTGCGATGCTGAGATCGATCTCGACAACCACCTAGGCAACAACGAGGGTGAGTGCTTACCTCTTTTACCTCTCACCAGCTCACTAATAATCAATGACAGGCCAAATCCAGTGGGACGGTGTGAACTTTTCCCACTCCGTTGACAACGTCGAGTTCCATATCGAGGGCGGTGGCGAGGTCCCAGTCCTCCGCTGCTTTTGCAGGGACAGTGAGGGCAACGAGTTCGCTCGCGACGTCAACCTCTCCGAGCGCGTTGAGAACCAGGATGGCCAGTTTGTCTTCAGTTAGTTGAACTCTTCCTCACGCTTGGTTTTTTGTACTTACTTGTTGATTAGTCGGATGAACGGACACTTGAGCCTACCGTTGATGAACCCGAGAACCAAGAAATACGACCTTCGGATCGGAGATGGACCACACACACTACACATGATGGCATGCTTGGTACTTGGAGATGATATCATGGGTCTATGCAGCTTAGATAAAATGCCTCAGGCCTTACCTAAAAATTAATGCATTCCCCTACTGCTTCTTAATCTACTGCAAATAGAGATTTTGATTTTGATATAATCATTTAAGACTGTTAAGAGCCTATATTTTATCTGCTATTTTTTTTTTTGCAGCCTGAATGCATACAGAGTGAACGTCATACAGAGAGATGAAATATTGAGGCGAAAGTAACTCTTTAGAAATCTACAGTGTCGCCAAACTTTTCTATCGAATCACCAGCTGCTGCTCCCATGTGAGTATCTCGCCATGGGAAGGAATATCTCCAAGACATCCGCCTCAGTTGATCTCAGGTGAAAAAAGGCAACATGATTATAAAAGTTTCCGAAGGCACTCTCTACAAAGCATAACGAGTGACAAAATACTCGCGCATTATTTCTTCCTATAGATCTAGGTGAGTGCAAGCACCAAGTTCAATAGGATTCGATGATTGGCATGCATCTGAACCCAAAGTTGAGAATAGTTGAGCATGTTTTGCAAGCAGATTCTGGAATAGCGCCGGAAGCTCGGCTGGAAGAGTCTCGCACGCGATAGACTGTTGGCACTCCCAGAAGACCTACTCCGTGAAGAGGGTCAACCCTGTTCTCATATAGCATAGGTAGAGCTTTATTTTAGTAGTACATTGTATTATTATTTACTTATCAAGCTATACAAATCTGCCTGTGCCCTCTTCCTTCTTGCTAAGAATACTTTTTGTAAATCTTCTATTTACCCTTAAATTAAGCACAAGTCCTATTACTAGAAGTACTAGATGTACCAAACTACAGAGAAGTATAAGTGACATAGGCTAATAACAATACGTCTTCAATATGTCTACTCAAACGCTAACTCTCCTACGCTTACCAATCTCAGAGAATTCTCTACAGGGCAGTTCAAAAGGCGTAGAAAGTTAGTAGGGTCGCTTACTTGCTTGTATTACTAACTCGCGTGTAACCTGCGTTACTAAAGTAGACTAAAAAGTAATGCCGGGACATGGACCTCGAAAATGGATTGCTATCAAATTTGCATTGAGGCTGTTCATTTGGGCAGATCGGATCTGTACAATGAATGCACGAACAAGACTTTCTGTATCTCAAGATAAATCACTAGTTGAGTTTGGAGTTTCTGTTGGGGCCGTCATTTTACCCTCGATATACGCAACCATCTTCCCGCGACTCCAGCTATTTGAAAATATGTTGCATGCCGTCTCGATATCCTCTTCTGATAATGGAATATCGTGACCATTGGGTACCCACTCGCGCCAGAATAGCAATTCGTGAATCAATGTTATCGACGCAATCATTTTCAAGAAAGTTGCGGCAGTCAAGCTTGCGGTGAGGGGACCTAGTATGTTTATGGATTCCAAGAATCGTCGCCCAATGCGCTCAGCGACGGTCATGTTAAAACCGCCTTCCATAAAACGACGCCGGACATTTGGCCTGAATAGTAGCTTCTTAGGATCCGGGGTCGCCCAAAGCAAGGTGATGCAGTTGGAGGCTTTGTCGAAGGCTCGGTAGAGACCGTTTGCGCTGATAAGAGGGACGAAAGGTATGACAGAGATGCCTACTGATCGCTAGAAGTATTTGATGCCCTCGTCAACAGACGCTTGCAGTGTTACCAAATCAGCTCTTCATTCAAATAGCTAGGCTGAGGTGGAATAGACATAGACACGAGACGAGATGAACTCACCATACAGTTTGAGATCCGCGGAGTGTCTTTGCGCAGAGATCCAGAGTATTCTCAACCCTTCTTGCTGGAGATTCTTCATCGTCTGAGAAACGAGTCGATCCACATCTTCAAGATCATCTTCCCCTGGTGCAAATCCAACAAGCTCCATACCAACTTGGCTTGTGGAGTCCATTGCAGTTGATGAGCTCGCTTCGGTAGTTTCGGTCGAAGTCGGCGATCGCTTCGTTCTCTGCTTCCTTCTTCGTCGCCTCCAAGTCAAGCTGACTGGAATTCTTCATTGCACTCATCATTTTCTGGCCGAACGAGTTGCTCACTAGAATATCGAACTGCGTGAACACTGCGGCGACAGGAATCTTCCCAACATCGACCGTATTGAAGAAATATTTTTCCGATTTTTGTATCGGCCGAGTGCTGCGACAAGAGATGCAGTACCTACTACCTTGTTAGCAATTCCAAAGATTTTCCTTTTGATATGCTTTGATAGGTACGAGGATCATACCAGATACAGTGAAGTTGTTCTGAAAGGGTTGGCCGCGCTTTCCGATACTTGATAAACTTCTCCACTTCGTTCATGCTGTCCATATCTCTTGACTCAGATCCACCAGAATCATGTATGATGATGCGATCATTCTATCCGGGGAACGTTATCCCGTTCCATACTTGGTGTGTTTTTGTTCTGACCGCACTGCGGCTTACTCCGGCCTGAGATGTTGTTGTCAGCAGTGTGTATATTATTATATCGTTGCTGAACTTACCTGCAAATCGGTAATTTTGAACACTTTGCTTAAGAGTGTAGATTTTCCTACGCCAGTTTGGCCAACAATTAGAATTCGAAACTTTGGACAATTCCGAATAGGGTCGATGATAATCTCATCGGAAGCTAGTATCTTGTTCGTGTCGCAATCATTGTCATACGAGTCGTGCGGAGCGTTGAAGTTAAGCTTTTAGAGGGGCATCGTGGGCAGAGTTCATCTGATATACCGTAAGGCTCTCTAATATCGGATCTCGTTGCGCTAGAAAAATGAGCACCAGGCTTGCTTTGTTGGATGGCCGACATGTGGTTATATATGACCCAAGGCATACTGGTCAGCTGAACCCTCGGATGCAGAACTCCTCAATGTGGCGGCTTTCAGCTTGATGGACTTTGTAGTAGCCTGGAAGCTACGACGGGCGTTATTCGCTAAACCCCTTTGTAGCAAGAAGGCTAAGGGCAAAGAGTGCGACAACCATACAAAGTATGCTTAGCGTAATGATATGGATTCATGAATAGTGAGCAGGCCATCACAATATCCGAAAATGAGCTGAGCAACCGACTAGGCTGAAACATAAAGTGGTACACGATTTATAGCGGCACCCAATTAGCGTGTGCAGACTTCGCGTAAAGATTGGCCAATGTCAATTGTCTAACTATTGTATGTCTGGTTGCAGCTTGGAATCGAAAGCTGCAGGCAGGCGAATGAATCTTTGTGGATTAAAGCCTTTTCAAATAGCATCTTGCTTAAGTCTATGCGTGCCTTCAGCACGTTCAAGAACGATACTCCAATAGCTCGTAGCTCAGGAAAACCCATAGACAAAGGGATCAAAAGCGCGTTAGTTTACGCATGTTCTGTAAAAGGTCTTGATCTCTATCTGCTGAGAGTTGTTGTTCGTTTGAGGCGTAACGACTGTGAATGGGTGGCTAAGCGCAAGACTGCGCCAAAAAAAAAACAGCCAATGAGCTATATAATACTCATCAGCAGTAGTTGAGGAATTCGACTCTGAAGAAACGTACCGTCGTCGATCCGCCTCTCCAAATTGTTGTCGCACATTCAATCCCGTCTTCCGCGCTTCGCATAACCCTTCAAACCCGTGTTGCTCATATCACCACATTCCGAAACCCTCTCCTTCTTTTCGAAGGCCGCCTTCCATGCTTCCACAACCTTCCCCTCATCCAATCTCCCCTCCACACAGAACTTTTCCCTCACTCCCCAGCCTGCCGCCTCTGAGCTAATGAACCATCGGAACGGCATCCATGTCATCTCCTCCATCTTATTCTTAACCTTGCGCACTCCAATCCACAACTCTAAGAGATCGGTATCGAAACGCGCGATGATCATCACGGAATCCTGTACTGCTGTCGGGAGGATGAAGTCGTCGGAAATGTAGTGGCGACCGATCTCAAGGGCTTGGGCTGGACATGATTCGTAACAAAAGCCGAGGATACGAGATGTGTGACTGAGGTCGCGTGGAGGATGGCTATGAGCCCATGAGGGGCGATCTTGTGGGCTATTTGAGGTTCGAATAGTCATTGTGGATTCGATGGGGGAAGTTCTGTTCCCGGTTCTGTCCCCGGTTCTGTCAGTAAAATAATTGCATTTTTTCGAAGAGTGAAAATTCGATTATTTTTCGAATGACGCACCTATTACTTCTGGTACTGATCACGAATAAATCAAGGGAGCTTGATGTATTGTGGTGGGTGCAGTTTTTGAAGAGGGAGAAGAGGAAAGGGAGGCTTTTGTTATAGTAGGTTGGTTGCGCAGGCGAGCGAGCCTTTGCGCGTGTGCTTTCACTTCTCCTCCCATTTTTCAAAAACTATTTCACTTATGAGAGTAGCAATAAATACCACTGTATCCCTTCGTTTTATCTAGTCTTCCAGTTGATTCCGCGCTCTTTCCATAGCATTTTGTTCTTTGCTAACTCTTTACTGATACAAATTGAAACCTTCTCTATAAATCTAGATTTACATAATTGCGTCTTAGATCAATCTACACGATAGAGATCTCCAAAATTTATACCTCCAGTAGTTTTATCGCCTTCTTATACCATTTCGTGGCCTCACTCCCATTTCCCGCATCCTCTAAACACCCCGCAAGAAACAGTGCCTTCTTCCCCCTCTCCTCATCATCCAAATGCCCATACGCTGCGTCAAAGTCAAACGGTTCTTCCCTCTCATACATGACGTCTGTCCGCAGAAGAAACTTCACCCCATCCGTTAATTCCTCGCCATCATGCCAAAGAGTATCACGGAACACAGCAGCAGTTCCCAACACGGGCTGTATTCTAGCTAGAACCGTCCCTGCAGCCGCCGAGCCTGGACTTCCTAGCGCTCTAGTCGAGCCACCGAGGGACTCTGGAACGGTGTTAAGGTATATGTTAACGGTCATAAAAGACTGGTTGTCCAGATCTGCTAGCCGTCTTCCATCGTAATGGGGTGAGAATTTGCCGCCTGCGAACAGTAAGATGCTGTAACAGAGCAACCGGCATAAACTTACCTTTATCGTACCTACACAACCGGAATCTCTCATTCAAACCAATAGATTTCCACCAATTTCCTTCCTCGTCTTTCACTCTATTTTCTCCGTAGAAGGTTTTTAGTCTTTCCCAAAGCTTTTGCGAAAGCGTGTCATCGTCGAACTGCTCTCGCAGGCGTATCGTATTTTTCGTCACGTTTGATGGAACAAGATTTTGGTGCGATTGTATCAGAACATGGCATTCAATTGGGGAAAGCAGATCGTGTATAATGTGGATAAAGTTGGTGGTAGGGTTGGAGCCGTCGAAATGAAGGTCAGTTAAGGTTGTTTGAAGTTGTGAGGTCATTTTGAAGGTTTTGCGAGGATGGTGTTGATTTGTTTCGACCAAATGTATTGCGGCTCTTTGCTATGTACCAACCGTGACATTTGTAGTTGCCTAGCACGCGCTACCGGAAATTCCGCGGACATACAAGCCGTTTCTCCTCACCTAAATAAAAGGAACACCAAGCAGCCCTACCACGCAATGCTAAACAACTCAACATTTAAGAAGAAACTAAGTTACATAAGTTATATAAGACCCTACCCCTTGCGTTCTTCTGTATTGCCCTTAAATTTTACTAAAATAAATAAATGTTTTGTAGAGTTCTAGTATGTTAAAAAGGGTTGAGTTTTGTGTGTCCGGGGAATTTCCAGTAGCGCGTGCCTAGGTTTCTGCACTAGTGAATAGGGTTAAGCGAGCGCCGCCCTTTTCGTATAATCTTGATGACTCATGTACTATGCTGATGGTGAGTCTTGGATATTTGATATGATTGGTCACTTTTGCTAAGTCCTCTAATGACAGAATCAAAGCGATGCAGTGGTAAGAAAGTGCGTCCAAAGCTATTTTATTTGTTGTTGTCTAATTAGAAATCGGGTACTACTATTGAAGCCTTGTGGAGGCGAGCTCCTCAGGCAGCGAAATTATAACCAGAGGTGATGCGTATGTAGATAAAGCCAAAATTGTAGAAGACTTCCGCACAGTTTTCGAACTTAGTAGGGTAGTCGAGGATGTATGAATAGTAGGGAGGATCCGAATTTCTAAAGAGAACAGTCAAATCGAACCGTAGTAAGCTTGAATCGATATCAGGTAGTGACAGAATTCAATCCATTTACACATGTAAGTGAATCATAATTTTCAAAATAGCGGTCGACTAATTTCCCAAATATTATCGGATTTAACGAACGATCTCTAGAAAGTAAAATATGGCCATATTTCGTTCATTTCTAAGCTGAAATTTGTCACTGGCTCTGAAAATAATGATGCATAAGGTAGGATCTGAGAGATCGATAAATCGTAAAGAACTATAGTAAGAACTTCGTCGTTCTTCCTAAAGATCCATGGAATACTACTTCTCATCACTAGTATATAGCTCATTCAAGTTAGATACGTACTGGGTCTAGAGCTGCACCTATTCATGAGTATGCACCCGTTCTTCACCCATTTTTCATAAACACGTTCATCAATAGATATGCGGATGTACTAGTACTTAATTGATCATAACAGTATAACTATTGCAGCTTATAAACTGACTTATATGAGTCTTGTTCCTCTAGTACCGTGATGTTAATCTATGGCACCAAGCAGTTTACGTACGGGTATTATCCAATACATCAGTGCCTTTGCCTTAATGACAGTAATTATAAACCTTCATACCGGTGCATGCTTTTCATTGCAACACTAAGCCTCGGCAATACTATTAGCCCTTTCGCCTTTCTCGATAATTGGCGGTGGTCGGGGAATTCTGCGTCGAAGGATCTTCGCCTTGAGAAAGTATGGGACTGATTGGGTAAGCTCGTATTTCAGGAACTGCTTTGTTGGGACCGAGAAGACCTCTGCGATACACGTTAGCTAGATGTTACATGCAACGAGTAGGGGTTTACTTACGGTCCAACTCTTCTAGTGTCAGCTGCTTAGTTTCTCTAACGAAGCAGAAAACCATAAACCAGGCTATAAGGTTGAGCCCAGCGTAAAAACCGAAGGCTCCAGTTGGAGACATGACGGACTGCATTCGAGGGAAGGTCAAACTGAGGACACCAGCTACGAAAAACATGTCAGCGAACAGTCTGTAGACTAGGTTTTGGAGGGCTTACCAAAGGTGTTGTTAATGCACACGGCCCAAGCCATTCCTTGCTCACGCTGGATGGTAGGAAACACCTCAGCGGAGTATTGGAACGCAACTGGTCCTTCACCCAAAGAATACATGATCGTAAAGAGGTATACGAACCTAGAGAAGAAGGTTAGCCTCAATGCAACGTCACAAACATCACACTGGACTTACAAAACGACTGGTCCAATCCTCTCGGCCTGGCTACCGTCTTTTTTCAGCAGAGAAAGTCCAGCGGCCAACAAGAAGATACACATGAGGGGGAACGTCTATAAACAATCGTCAGTCGTGTCTATATTCAGGGGTGGGTGGAACGTACGAGTAAAGTCAGGTAACGGCGACCTTTAGTGTCGATAAGGAACAGGGTTGGGATTGTAAAGACGACCTGAATAGCACCATAGCCCAAGGATGCGTATAGAGCCTGAGTTTGCGAGTAGCCGACGTTTGTGAAGATAGTTGAACTGTAAAACGAGATGACTGCAAGAAGTCAGATCTAGCTACAATAATAAGCAAAGTAAGGGAGACTCACTGTTGATACCACACATCTGCTGCGCAAGCATTACTGTCGATGCACCATAGTTGGCTCTCCTGATCCGGGGCACGGAGAAGCAGTCCCAGAGACGCTGGAAGTAGCCAGCGCCTCTGGCCACTTTCAGTTCCTCCTGGTAGATAATGTACGAGTAGTAGAAATCTCTGGCGCCGATGATAGGATGTGCTCGCAATCTTGCCATCGACCGGAATCCTGCAGCTATCTTGCCGTGCTTCATAAGCCAACGAGGCGACTCGGGACAGAACCAGATTCCAGCGGCGAGAAAGAAGGAGGGAATGAATGCGGAGCCGAGTTGAAGACGCCATGCAATTCTAGGAACGTCTTTGACAATGACGTTGGCGCAGAAGCCTAGGAAAATACCTGCGAGAGACTGTTAGCAAATTTCTCGATCGTAACGGTGAATATGGAGCAGCTCACCAGCTACGACCCAAAGCTGCCAAAACATGACCAGAGCGCCTCGAATTCGAGCCGGGGCCATCTCAGCAGAGTAAATGGGAACCGTTGCATTTTTGGCACCGATGCCAATTCCCATGATGAACCGCGCAGCAAACAGGCCTTCCCAGGTCTTTGCGAAGCCTGAGCCAATTGGGGTTGCAGTGAGACAGAGAGCGGTCAGGAAGATCTCGCCTCTTCGACCAAGGTAGTGGTTCAAGGGATCGACGATGAAAGCACCACTGTTTGTGGTGGTCAGTTGCTGACTCGGAGATTAGCACTGCCGATGTACTCACATAAGACCGGCTGTCAAGAAGATGATAGCATTGATGATTCCCACGATCCATTCGGCTTTAGATGCACCATAGCGCTCTTCAAGTCTGAATTCTTTCGGAAATGACAAATTGGCCCCGTTGGATCCAGTTTGATCCCATCCTTGCGTGGCGGCGCCAATGGCACACAGCGAGATCGAGTACCATAGCATGAAAGGGCCATTCCACTTGTGATCTCGCTCGTAGATGAGCGCAGCGCGCTCCTCCTCGGTGAGACTGGTCACGTTCTCGAATCTTTCTTGCTCGCGTGCGACGAGAGCAGCGCGCTCAAACAGAGAGGCGTGCTCGGGCATGCCATTGGTCTCAGCAAAAGCGCGCGCATCGATGGCATTCTGCGCTCTAGTGACGCGCTATACGAAAGTTAGACAAATGGCCTTATAATTGATAGTATAGAAAAGCAAAAGCGCGGCGACTCACCCTCAGCGGGTTCTCTATGATATTGAGAGCGATGGATGCACGACGGGCAGTCGCGTCAGCCAGATCAGGCTCATGATGAGTTGTAATCTTCTCGTCTTGAGCGACGGGTACGTCTGAGGAATCTTTCTCCGCCATTGTGCCGACTTTGCAAACACTTGTTGCCGTCAAAGAAGCGTTCTAAATTTCTTATAGGAAATAAGCTGGGGGTATCGCGTGGCTTATAACGTGCCGCGCCCACAGCTGAGCTAAAACTGAGCCGCGGGGTCTGGGGATTAGTGTGATATCCCCACAGGTTGGTCGGTCGATGTCTGCGTCATACAACCTTGGCGTCATCCTTCGTAGAGTTACTTCGGGGCAAAGATTGCCGCGATGCTACATTGCTTAGCAGACCCTGGCCCTGTACCAACGGTGCGGAGATTTCGTCCCGCTTGAATCTGGCGATTTTACCCTGGAGCGGTCTCGTGCAGGTAAATTGTACAAACCAACTCTGCATCCTGGGCCTTGTTTGGTACATCAAGCTGTCTACCACAGCTAGTATCTGTCGGAATCAGTCTCGGATCATGGTGCCGAACTCGATAAGCAGGCTAACGCTATGACGGTCTAGCGCAACGTGCTGCTACAGATCGGCGTCTCCGAAGTCCCCGCCATGGGAGGCCTAGTTTCCCAACATGTGACCACGGGAAAAGCAGTCACTAGGGCAAATCTCTTTCTAATCTGTCTCTTTTCCTGCCGATCTTGTCAGCCACTGATTTCCCTTGAAAACTTTGCATGGAACAAGAAAAATTTAGCGGGAACGCCATAATGCCCGTCAATAACTCCAGAAAAATGCAACCTCAACGAAATTTAGTAGATCTACATCTTATCCGAGATTGAAAATTCCTTGATAAAGGCTTGTCCTTCGGAAGAGGCTGCAAACACTAAGCCACGAGAATGAATCAACTAAAAAATTTAGGCCTTTTGCTGCCCAGCGTAAGCTTTCTAATACCCTGCTCGACCCATCTGCGCCTTTAATCTCACATGGCAGGATTAGATCTGACACTGCAATGTTGTTGGGTTCCCGCATTGTGCACATTCATAACTAGCTACCATTGGGTTCTCACGAAACCCTAATGTCAGCCATTGACTTTCCTAGTTGGTCTAATTATTGTTGGATTCTCTTTGACCTGCACGATCGGCATCTGACTGTTTTGCTATTCTCAACATTCAAATTTCTTTGTTGTTTTTCACAAACAATTGGATACTTGAATGAACGCTAGTTCGAATTGTGATTCTTGCAGCAGTAACGCGCCGCCTTAAACTTCAACATCAACGTAGCTCACCAGAAGAAGTCGCCAGCCATTACATAAACACAAGCCACAAGATTAAATCATTCAAAAGATAGCCCTAGAGCAAGTCATGTGCGTCTATAATTGTAGACCAGAAGTCTTTCTTTAAAATTCTAGGGTCAGCTAAGCACATTTGCACTCTAAAGTCTCCTAAAGACAAATTCGGTGACCTCGTAGCACCACTTTGTCTATGCCGTCCATGTATTGAAAGTCGGTCAAACTAGAGGAATTCGAGCTAAGCGGTCCAATCGTATGCAACGCACGCCTAAAGAAGGGAGAAGAAGAAAAACCAGCGATGCAGTGCGAACAAGTCGAAACTCTTCCTTCCTTCCAACCTAAAGAGCTTTACATACACTCCTAATTCGCGGACCACATGTAATTCAACAGGTATGGCTACACTTTGCACCAAGTCCTTACAATACCTGAAGCAGTGCCTGCCTTTCATTTCTGGACGTCGTCATAGTATCAAGCAGATTATTGTACCCTCAGTGCTCTTTCACGTACCAGATTTCGACTATTTGTCAAATAATTTGGCTACTAATGGCGAAACTGCTACTTTCAAACAGGGAGAAAGAGATCGTAGGCGAGTCTGAGTGGAACCGTTATCAACGTAAAAGAGCTTCCAATTACCTGAAAGGGAAAGAATGCTCAGAATGGCCTGAAGAAAATATATCGACAAAGGCAATAGAAGGTTCAGGGAGGGGGATGCTTCTTGTGATGGAGGTCCTGGTGGAGGCTCTACCGATGGGGAGTCTGGTCAAGGAGCCTCTGAGAACGACCATACCAACGACGACAACCCGAGAAAAATTCTACAGACGAGGACTCTATTGACGAGAACTCTACCAATGTATGCGTTTTGACGTCTTGATTTCGCCGCGCCGTCGAGATGGTTGCACGTCCTGAGGAGCTGTTGACGCCTTCACGCGCAGATCTACACCACATCGAGAGTAGCGTCGTGTCAGGGGTGATTATTCTTTCCTCGCTAGCGGACCACACGTCAATCTCAGCTCATGCTCACACCTCACCTTCAGGTTGTCTCGCGATCCACGATCCACATGGTCTTTGCATCTGGCGTTTATCCACTCTTCGGTATGTCACCCAATGAACCTCAACGGACAAGTGTTTTCCATTCGGCGTTCTTAGGAAACTCAGAAGGGACTACTGCTCAACATCTAGTCATGATGACGCGGAATTATAAGATAGGTATCACGCTACACTGATACACCGCATACCAGTGGCGGATAAGAAGTGGTGGGGGCGGTGAGTAGGACTCAGCCCAAGTTCACTCAAGCTCAGCGCTCGAATCAAATTGCGAAAAAAAAAACTCCCCTTCTGTTCTCCTCAGTCTCTTATTTGGTCCACCTCTCGAGCTTTCCAGTTGAACTTATGTTCTACTCTATGTTATATCCCAAAACCTTGTCGCCTCCTCCAATATTTGGCCGTTTTAGTGACTGCTACCTCCGAAGATGGATAATATAGTGATCTTGTCTGCCTCGTGCAGTTATCACTAAGCTGTGATACCTTCTCATTTAGTTTGCACTCTGTCTACCCTATTTCTCCCCATCCTATTTTATTTGTCACTCTGCCATGCATTGCTGTGGTGAATTCACACAAGTCTTTTCGCTCTCTCGTGGTATAACCACTGCTTTCTCCTTCTCCTTCTCCTTCTCCTTCTCTCTCTCTCTCTCTCTCTCTCTCTCTCTCTCTCTATCTCTCTCTCTCCCGCTTCCACCTGCTCCTCTCTCACGGAGTAAGTCTGTCTGTGTAAGCTCTGCCATCACCACATTGCGAAACTCCTGGAATGCAACATCATGTCATTAACAGGAAGCATAATGCTTGTCTGCGTGTCGCTGGTCCCACGATTGTATCCATCTTCCCGAGAAGGTTTTATATTCTTCCCGAAACGGCCTTCCTTCACCCTACGACTGCTGCGTTCACGACAGAGAATGTGGATCGCGCTGCGAAGGGCGATCCGAGGACATAGACTGGTGACATATCGTCATAGCACACCTAAAAGCAAGATCGAAAGATTTTAAACTTTGTTGGTGCTGCAACAAGATACAGAAGCCTCGCACTTCGAGCTGCTCTCGAAAAGAAGGGTATATGATGTATATGCCAGACTTCGCAAAATGAGAGCAGATACGAAAACGTCCATTTGCACGCTGGGCGCACCATACCTTCTGTGATGGTGCGCAAAGAACTGCAAAGGCTCTACATGATCGTAAAGACTACGCGGCGTAGCTTCGTGATGACGTCGGCGTTGCAAAACACGCAAGAGTTGCTGAGTAGGTTGAGAGCATGCAGCGCTGTTGCACGCGGCAAGTCGGTGGGCTTATCCCCAAAGACATCAGACGTGCCTCACCTTCTCACAAATCCACGCCACGAGCTCAAGCACGCCATTACCGCAACTTTCCGCGTGCCATCGGCTCCCAACGGTACTCACGGGCCTCGCCACAGAGTCGCAAACGAAGACTCTTCACCGGACTGTCTGTATATATGTGGCATATTTCCACCAATCTTTCATCCAAACAACCCTATCATGGAGCGCAAAGAGATCCCTTGGTGTAGCGGTACATCTGGCCATAGCCTAATTGTACCGCAATGCATCAGTACGTAGATTTCTAGACCGTTTCCGGTGTAGGGGGTAACAGGTTCGAGCCCACAGGGTGACATTATAAATCCGCTTCTGCAATATGAAGTACTACAACTCAAACCAAATACAACAATCAGAAAACGTATTCAATTACGTCATCTGAGCTACTAAGCTTCTTTTTGCAGTTTTTTAGGTAGTTTCTTTTTTTTTGCTGTGCACTCACACTGTCTTTTTTGCTATGTTCCTATACTAATGTTTTTGCTAAATAATAGCATTTTCTTCCTTATTATATGTTTGCACTGTTCCCTATTCTATGCTATTGCGCCGCACTATAATGTCTGTATCTTACTATGTACAGTAAGGTAGTAAGCATTTAGACAATAATCTTAAAGTATTGCAAGGAGCACACAAAATACGTTGTATAAAGTAGAAGATATAGAACTTAGACATGCATGTGCCTTTTAGTATAGCATGCGTTGCAGTGAGTCAAGTTCTAGGCACGAGCTGTCACACATTGCACTTACGTTTTTTCCCATGTCTGACAATATGCTGTTCAAACGTGCAGGGCGGACTAACAGCAGAGAAGAACCAGCATGTAGATTGCATTTTCGTAAACGCCTCGTCATACACAAAGCCAGAGCTAAGCTACCCTTTCCCACTGTGCAGCTACACTTGCAACACTCACTTCGTAGCAACAACCACCCACTCGCTAGCACTCAACCATGTCTCCCCATCCACAACCTTCACGCCCGGTGCAACCTTCAACTTCTCCACCAAAAGATCCACCGCCTCATCCCACCTCTCCTCATCGCTCTCCTGCCACCCTCCAATCCCCGCAAGATACGCCCACGTCTTCTCGGCCCAATCCCTCAAATCGCTCGTCTTGCTCCACGCCTCGCTCTTCTCCACCTTCGTATTCTCCTCCGCAAATCCCGCCTCTTTCATAATCTTCTGGATCTGCACGCCGTCTGCCCAGTTGATCGGCGGCGCAGGGAACGGCTTCCCGGGGCGCAGAACATTGTGCACGGCGAGTATGGGGAAGAGCCAGGAGACTTTCTCCCAGCAGTTTACGACGGCGATGCCGCCGGGCTTCAGCGTGCGGTGGACTTCTTTGGCGCCGTCGAGGCCGGCGGACCCTGTGAAGAAAATGCCGATGTTGGTTATTGAATGCGTGAATGTCTCGTCTGGAATGGACAAGGCGCTCGAGTTCTGGTTCGAGACTTCGATGGGCCAGGAATTTGCGTCGACGTCTTTTTGGAGCGCGTCAAGGAATACTTGGTCGATGTCGGTAGCGTGGATTTTGACATCGGGGGTTGTGGAGAGGATTTTGCGGGATACGGTGCCGGCGCCGCTGGTGTTATCGTGGATAATCGATCCGGATGGGATTGGGGGAATGAGAGTGAGGATGTGCTCTGCGAAGTCGGCGGTCACTTTGCCGCCTGTTGCTTCGTAGGTTGTGACTTTGTTTTGGCCCTCGAGGAAGGCCTTTGCTTGTTTGGGAACGAATCCAGCCATTATGATTGGTAGGGATCGGGAAGTACTTCGGTGGTTATGGGCTTGAAAGTTGTTGAGGTGATTTGTGTAAGGCTTTTAAAGTAGAGTTGCTCAAGATGGTGTGCAGATGAACTTGGAAGAGTCGTTATATACTTATTTCGACAAGGCCGCTTAGTGCTTATGCGGCACAATGTTCAAGGGCGGCGCAGTTGCGGACGAAAAGCTTACATGTCCTGCGAGGCCCTATACGGATGGAACAGACGTTGAGACATCGCCAGATGATAGACGAATCCGATGTGCGATGCGACATTGAATATGAAATATTCCCCATGTGGTTAGCGCATTTTATGCTTGGATTTGAGGCTGGCTTTGCCTGCCCGAATGGAGGTGCTTTGTGATGCGAGAACCCTAGCAGGTGAACCGACTCTCGCACGATGGAGACAGATCCTAAGATGACCGATGCGGACATCAACATGATCCAAGCGAAGTGATGGAGATGTAGTGGTCAACTCTATCGCCCGTACGGCTGATGGAGAGCATGTCCGAACTAGCCGACATCCATCTCCGACATTGCCTTTCTCTCATTCGGTCTTTACATTTATGTAGCGGTTCGACATGGCTAAAGTTCCAAACCAATAGAGGCATGATTGAACATAACAAGATAATGGCTCGAATGTCTAAACAACATCGACTCTGAGTTTCGCTATGAACGTTGGCTAGCTAGTCCAAAACTAGAAATCGGGTCCGTGCATCCTTCCCGATAAACCTCACCGAAGCCGAGTCTCCAGCATCCATCACTCTCGCGGGTTCCGAAAGATAGATTGAGCTTCTTGGCACTCGAGCTTTGCATGTTCAAACGTGCAACCATGGCATAAGCATCTTACACATTACGATAGTCAAGCATTTGCTCGCGTTCTCGGCCTATTGATGTGTCCGAGCTTATGTTCTTATAGTTCTTAACTCTAAGACCTAGCTACGACAAGTACCTCGATCCAGGATTCTAACACAATATCGCGACCTCTCGTCTCATCACCAGTTCAATCAAGCTATCAATACACATATTGTTTAACAGCCTATTTGAGATCCCGTTTTTACAGCTGATAGAATATCATAAACTGTATCCTAACCGCCTAGGCTCTCCAGCACAACTCCAAGAGGGGTTACGTGCATACCTGAATAACAAGGACCTAGATAATCATAAGGACAACAATCCAGCTATTCAGAAATGTATCCAGCTCCAGCTGCGTATAAAGTAGGTTCTTTAGACATTTCTCTTTGTCTCGGTGTGATTGCACCGGCGGGGTCATGTGATGCCATTGCTCAGCCCTCGGCCTCTCGCGCGATACCGCTTCAGAGTCAATCTCGGCCCGGACACCACCAGGGGCTGACTCAGTCAATTCTCCTGTGCATGGTTCTTGCAACCCAGCGCTACTTCACGCTCTATCTTGAAGTACTCGTTAGTAGTTGAACATACTGTATTTGCACAAAGATTTTCCATACAGAAATACGCTGCATGTCGATATTTGCGTACTGGTTATACTGTCGTCAAGTTCGCCAGCTTACTTTCGACTCAGTTGGAGGGCTATGATGGCATGTTCCAGCTGGCGCAGACGAGTATCTTTATCCTCGTTCTCTCTTCGTAATCGCTCAACTTCTGCGCGGAGGTTGGTCTGGTCCGCCCCTTGCTGCACTGCGGGTTGGGATTGTGTGCCAGTCAATTCCAGGCCGAACTTGATATCTGCTTTAAGAGGTTGGAGTTAGCATGCTATGCACCTTTATAAAACAAACTTCTCTTTTAGGGTTGCAAGCGCAAGGCGAATAAGAAACAACTCACATTTATTAGGTTGGGAAGCAGGCCAGCCGCGAAATTCCTGCAGAAGCAGGAATTGGGTCTGCGGGATATTGTTGCTTGCTTTGGTGTGGTGCTGGTTATTAGAAAATTTAATAAGCCGATGTAGAAGTTTGCGGTTCCTCTTGTCGTCACGGTTCTTAATAATGGCTTCCATTACCTTCGGAATCAAGATGTCAATAAGCTCCGCCTGGAGGCGCAAGAGCAAATGCTCGTAGTTAGCAATGAAAGCTTCATCAATACTTAATCCAATATCATGGCCTTGGGCAATAAGCCACTCCATATCGTACTGTGCGCGTACTTCATTAAGCACATTGATGGCTTCGTGCACCATGAGAAGCCATTGGATTATTTCGGGTAGGGAATATTGCTCCAAGTGAGGTAACTTATATTCAAGAGGGAGTTTGTCGTCTGCTGCACACTCGAGAATTGGGTTCCGGACAAAGGGAAGCTCATTTGGTATATGAAAACCGCCACCGGGAAAAATCTCTTGGGACTGCTCCAGTCGATGCAGAACCTCCAAGACTCGTGTTGCACTGGGCCGGTCTTGGCGCTCAGTGAGTAACATTGGGATCATGCACTCCTTGTAGAATGAAGACCTCAGGCACGCGTCGTTGAGTACGGTCGGTATTCGTTCCGTAACTTGATGATAGCGTCCGTACTCCCACTTGTCACCCCCAAAGAGTTGCTGTCGGAAGCTTATGATCTCTTCATTGTGCATGACAATGAACATCTCAAGGAACACAAGTCCTAGAGAAAAAACGTCCGTCTTTGAACCATGGCGAAGAATGACGCCCTCATCGCTTATCATAGCTTCGGGAGCTGCAAACATCCTGGTTGCTCGAGCTGGGCTTTCCGTCGATGTTGCTTGGCCCGCTTTAAGCTTTCTTGAAGAACCAAAATCGGTGAAGAAGATTTGGTCATTTCGATGAATGATGTTTGAGGGCTTGATATCTTCATGGTGTATGTTGTGCAAGTGCATATGCGCGAGAGCCGAGGCCAAGCATAAAAACCAGTTTGGAATCCAGGCTCTCTTATGTGGGTTGCCGGGGCAGATATATTGAAGAAAATCACCTAGATGTTGATCTCCAACCGGATACATTAGCACATAAATAGAGTGATCTCGGGATGCTCTTCTTTCTTCATAACAGCCCAGAACTCTCACGATATTTGGATGCATCAAAGTCTTCATGTTCTTAACTTCATCCTGGACAGTACGAATCTCTCGGGTTGCTTTGTCCTTCCAGCGTGAAATGCGGATTCGCTTTCGTGCCATAGTTGTTGGAATGAATGGATTTGAATTGCGAGTTTCCATCTGAACCTCGTCCACCTCGCCCAAAGATCCGCCTCCGAGGCTCCCCACGACTTCGAAAGAGCGGCCAATAGGCATGGACATGTCCCACAGGTATTTTTCTTCTCCTTGTTGCCAACCACATTGCTCAGCTATCTGCTCTGAAGCTAGATCATGGAAGGAGGAGGTGGAAATAGCGACTTCCTCGAACTCTGATTTCTCGTGATCTTTACTCCGTAGATCCCAAGTCGAATAATCAAGAAGGTTGTCTTTGTGTATTACTGTATTGGTTTCCCAGATGCTTGGAGGTATGGTCGTTTCATTGGGCATGGCGGGGTGACTGGTTCCTTGTTTAAATGTGCGCCACTACAGACAATCACAGTGGTTCTAACGCTTCGCTGGTTGGTTGTAGGTATGGGATGGATGAATTGCGCGACGAAAGTACAAATAAAAATGCCGCGAAGGTGGAAGAGATGATCGCCGGGGAGAGTAGGAAACCGTTCGGTTCGGCACCAAAAGGTGAGACAGAAGGGCAGCAAGAGAGATCGTAACGCTGAGCTGGAAGGGTTGGTGTTGCTTTAGCTTATGGCAACAAGTGACAGAGCAAGGCGAGCCCAGAAGTTGAGCAGTGGCGCAGCCGGTCGGATAGACATGAAATGAGGGGTTGAGAAGAAGTGGAGGAGGCTGGAGCGGTCCAACCGCAAGCTTATATTTAAGCGGCAACAGAGCCGGTGGGGCATCTCGTGTTCTCGTATTGTAAACGAGCAAGGCGGATAGCGACGCATTTGAGAATACACAGTGTTTGGACCTGATAGCATAGGTGGGAAGGCTACGATGAAGGTGAAGCCCAAGCAAACTAATTGAATAATGTTGGCTGAGTGCAACATGAAAGTGTAGCTAGTGCATCGCGCGCTAATCTCAATTAGGCTTCACGCTGTTCCAATTGGTCTTGAGTACAGCAAACGGAAACCTCGCCCAAGGCTACCGTTCCAAAACGACGGCTAACTTTTACAAGCATGCATTCAACATCTAGACACGAACGGTAAATCATGCTCTAGGCTTTTACGTAGCTACGGGAGACGACAAGTTGAGCGAAAGACGCGAAGATGTTTATGCTTATACTGCATATTATCACCCCTCGGAAACCGGGGCAT
Source organism: Herpotrichia juniperi (assembly GCA_014905255.1). Classification (NCBI taxonomy): domain Eukaryota; kingdom Fungi; phylum Ascomycota; class Dothideomycetes; order Pleosporales; family Melanommataceae; genus Herpotrichia; species Herpotrichia juniperi. The sequence continues at coordinate 957,250 of BLYF01000005.1, read as the reverse complement.
CATGACCTTAGCAGAAGTACAGGTAGCATGTACAGTAAAACTCTGGAACGTTAAGTCAAACTGCAAACGCCTCTGTTCATATCTTGATCCTGCTGATTCTTCTTGGAGATAAGAACGCATGAGAATTCTCAGAGAAGACTCGCACAACGGACTAAAAAGAATTGCTAGTCATAAGACGCGCTTTTGCTGTCCCTAGTATGCTTTTATTAAACAATATCCTACACCCCCAAGCACACACACTTATCAATACAAACATCCAGAACTCCCCACGACCAGACCTCTTACTTCATCAACCCCTGCACCTGCTCACTACTCAGATTCCCCGCTCCAGACTTCAACGGCGGTCTATTCCCCGCCTTCTTAACAGCTCCCGCGTTAGTCTTAGTCGTTGTTGGCTTAACCGCTGCAGACTTTCCCGAAGGTGTCCTCCTAGCTTGAGCAGGTCTCTTCCCAGCAGGTGTCTGGGTCTCCAGCGCCGCCTCAGCTTCGATATTCTTCACCGCGCGCGTGATAGCCACCGAGTACCCGCCAAACCACTCTCCCCAGCTCTTACCACCTTCAGACCCTGTCGCCATCTCTGTCGAAACCGCTGTAGACGCCGCAGCTTTTCCTTTGGCCTTCGAAGCAGCTGGTTGTGGGTTCAGCTTCGCCTGAGCACGTCGTTGCTCCAAGAAGCTCTTCGCCACATTCTGCGCCGCGGACACACCACTCTGAATATTCTTTACATCCGTCATGCTCACGCTTGCTGGGAGCGGGATTCTGTAGTTCCCTGACAAGGTAACCTGCTTGCCCTCCCTATTCATAGTCTGCGTGCTACCAGTGCCACCATCAAAATCCCTAGGTATCTCCTCCACCTCATCTTCATCATAATCAAGCGCGGAGGTGGAACGACGAGCCCGCCGACGTGTAGGTCGATAAGCTTCAAGATCCTGCCTCGCGATTTCGAGTTCGCCTTCTAACCGCACTAATTCCTCATCTGCCTCTTCCTCGTCCTCCTCGATCTCCTCAACTCTGCTTGTCTCAGCAGTATCACTCCTCGAAAGTGTAGGCACAGCATTAGCAGAAGAGTTCTTCCTCGCCTTCCCACGACGACGGGGGGATCGAGCTGTGTTGGTGTACAATTGTTCGACTTTCGCTTCGAGGGAGCGGATGCGGGATTTGAGGGCTTCGAGTTCGGAATTTGAGGTTGGGGTTGGAATATCTGCCTTTGTTGCGGCGGAAGCAGGTACAGGAGCTACAGGCTTAGGTGTAGAAGTTGTGGCGGTAGGAGGAGTTGAGGTAGAGTTAGGAGCCTGTGATGTGGGCTCCTTATTCAACTTTCTTGGACGTCTTCGTTGACGGTTTGGCCCTGCTGCTGGTACTGCGTCTTTTGTAGCAGGAGGTGCGGTAGCAGGTTTCGCCACAGGTTTCGAGCTCATGTTTGGTTTCTGAATTTGCTCAAGCACAATTCCGCCTGCTGAGCCCGCTCGTCCAGCCATCTTCTCTTCAATGACTACTTTTCGTGATCTTACTAGTTTCGGTGGTGACGTCGTTGGGTTTGGGCCTGGAGATTGGGGTTTTGTTGGCATTGAGAATAACTAGAGAGATCGGAGACATAAAAAACAGACCAAGTACTTGAAAAGTTGAAAGCAGGAGATATGAGGAAGAATAGGACTCAAGAGGAGTTCATGCCATGTTTTGTTGAAGTTGGACGGATGCTGGAGGCGTTGACGTACGAGGGGCGTACGAACAGGGGACCCTTGACTAGGCTGAACCAACCTGTGCTTGGGAGCGATCGACGTGCATTGATGATCCCCAACGTCTCGAACGTCTTCTCTCGTCCAAACATTTTGACATTGAAGGTGAATGAACGCAACAAAAGCGCGCACATGATAGAAGATTGAACAACCAGATTTCATTCTACCAAGGATCTCAACTAAGTACATGCCCGCACAACGCAACCGTCTAAATCATATCCGCACCCATACTCTTTCCCAATATCCGTGCCAACACATACTCCATAGCCATCGCATCGTAAGATAAGTCCAGTATTTTCAAGGCCCAGAAATAGAAAAGGTGGGACATGAAAGAAAAACTTTTGAGGCTAGAATAGAGAAGTACAGAATCATATTCAGGCATATAGTAACGTTCGGAGATCGAAGGGGCGAGGGGGGATGCGGGCAGATTGGATGTGTATATGAGCCACCACTCTAACCAAACCGTAATTTTGTATCTCGAGCCGATCGAGGCCAGACGGCAGAGGATGCTGAAGCAGTTGAAGCATGTGCTGGAATGCGACTTGAAAGGCCACCAACATAAAAAACCTGCTTAAAGACCAAGCAGGAATTGAAGGACCCCAAGATGGTAGAAAGAAACCCGTCGCGCCGAGAAATATGCGCGACGTCGCACACGTCTTATCCCCATAATGAGACTAAGTATCGCGTCCCGATCACCCCATAAATGCAATGCAAACTAGGAAGCAATGGCGCGTGTTGGGGGTCCTCCTCGGCCGCCGCGTGCGGGAGGTCCTCCTCGAGTGGTTTTGGTGGCCTTCGGCTTAGTTACAGTGCTCCAACCGTCGTCCTCCACGGCCTCTGTGGTTGACTCGGCAGGCTCGGCAGCAGGCGCACCCTTTCGTCTCCATGCTCCAGCTCCTTCAGCCTTGGGTGTATCGCGAACAACCTCTTGGGGCTTCACGGCCTTGTCCTCGACGATTTCTCCGTTTGCGAATGCGTCAACAGCAGCACCTTCTTCTGCAGTTTCTGCATCATCTTCGCCGCGTTGCAGAATCTCGTAACTAGCGACAGGCTTCTCTTCTGAGTCCCTGTCCCTGGGTGCTTCTGTGGTCGGGGTAGGTGGTACGGATGCTCTGGCGGCCCTATCTGCAGTGTCCTTTGCCCTCTTCTCTTCGCGCGCCTTGTCATCCGCCTCCTTCTTTTCGCGAATGGCGATTTCTCTCTTCTCTTCGATCTCCTTTTCGCGAGTAGCAGTGTCGATAGGACGCGCAGCGCCGAACGGGTTCGACTTGGATTCTGATGCAGATGTGATGGGAGCCGGCACAGCTTCTGAGACCGTTCGTTTTGCGAGGTTCAACCTAGGGCGTCCAGCTGGAGCAGCCGGCTGTGGAGCAGGGGAGGAGGGAGTACTGGCGTCTGGGGTAGAGGTAGGGGACTTGGCTGCAGCATCGGGGCGCATTTTTGTTCGCCATTGGTTGTCCAGCTCAGGGGCGGTTGGCTGCCTGTCATACTGTGGCCTGTCCTGGAATTCGCGACGAGGTGGGCGCGATCCGTCTTGAGAACCTCCCTCAGCAGGGGCTCCAGCGCGACCCTCGCCCCAACCTGCTGCTGGGGACTGTCTCTGCTCCCGAGGCCCATCGTAGGTTCGCGTCCTGCCACCATCTCTCGACGGGGGTGCAGCGCCAGGTACGGGTGACAAGGGACCCTTTCGCTCCCAGTTGCCAAAGTCTCGAACTTTGCCATCGCCCTCGAACGGAGGTGGGCGCCTTCGCTCTCCACGCTCACTGCCAGCATCGGAACCAGCAGGCTCAAAGTTTCGACCACGTTCGAAGCCGCCTGCGCGGTCTCCTCCAAAACCACCACCACTACCACCACCACCGCTGCGATCTCCAAATCCACCGCGCTCAGACACACGGCGTCCAGCACCAGGCAGGTCGGGGAGGGGACCCTTTCGAGTCCAATCTGACATGTCCTTCTGATCGGCGCGGTCCTTTGCTGCAGGGAGGTCAATAGGAGGTTTCGTGGCATTGAAGTTTGTACGTACGTGGTTCAGCGACACTAACCCGGATATTTCTACCCTGGAACTGTGTGCCTGACAATTCGAGAGCCTTCTTCAGGCCATCGAGAGAGCCAAATTCGACATAGCCGAAGCCCTTGGGCTTCATTTCCAGCTTGTCCTCGACGATGCGCACATTGGTAACCTGGCAATCGCCAAAGAAGTCGCCAATATCGCCCTCAGTAGCGTCGAAGGAAAGGTTGCCAAGATGGGCAGTGAATGGAGGTTTAGTGGGGAGGGGAAGAGCATCACGGGCGAAGCCGCCTCCAGAAGGACCTAGCGAGCAAGTCAGCTTGAATGTATTCAATGTCTCAATGTCCTCATACCGAATCCACCTCCAGATCCCCCAAATCCGCCGCCGCCACCAGGTTTGTAAGCACCGCCTCCACCGCCACCAGTTCCTAACAGACATTAGCACGTCGAATATTTGCAGCGCTGTTGCGGCGCGAGAAAATTGTTGCGAAAAAAAACATACCAGTGCCCTAAGAGATGATTAGTATACAGCACTTGAGATTTGGGGATTTGAGAAACGTACGAGTGGCGTGTCCTCCATCTCATCAGCCCATGATCCAAGAGCTATATCGCCGTCAGTCTCTATTCCCGCCGTCGTCAAGAGCAGCGATACGCACTTTGGTCGCCGAGGAAGTCACCCAGAGACATCTTCTCGGCCTTCTTCTTAGGAGGAGCTATAGGAGACACAATTAGCCATCATGTCCGATATTTTGGGAGTGCGCACACATCGCGGGGGTTCAAGAGCGGGGCAGGCGTCGTTCTTCTGCATCGTTGCCTATGCCCGCACGGAGGATTTCGCGTACCCATGATTGCGAGTCGCGAGTGTATGCCGAGAGCGCTGTCTGCTCTCAGAAGGTCGAGTGTGTGTAAGGGTCGTTCGTGGGGTTCGTGGTGTGGTCAAACTGTTACGTCGACCTAGCCTTGGAGGTGTTGAAATGTCCGGGCGTGGAGTGCGATTTTAGCAGCCGGTTCGCCAAGACGCGCTATAAATTACGCTCGAACGGTTCCGCCAGTTTATTCTGCCGATTGCCCAACACCACATTGCATGCTCCCTCGCTTCACACAATATTTCCCATGAATGAATAATGGTGGAACGGCCTGCGCCAGACCAGGTTACTCACCCCCTCCATGTGGCTCGGCAAGCTGCCTTGATTGGGTGCGCTTCCGGTACGTAATTGATTTTCATCGTTTGATTTTTCCGCTGCCCGGACTCCTCGAACTTCCCTAGTGTGTTTGTATCAGTTGGGCTCCTCTTCTGTCAGCAGCTTCTGGTCGTGTGGTTGAGGAAAAACCACCGGATATATTGCCAAGACATTTCACGTGTTCACATCCTACTGCGTCAGGGCTTCCCCCGGTTGTTTATATTGCGACTTGAACATGGAGACACTCACCTTATCTACTATGTATATGTCTGGTTTTATTTGCAACAAACATGCTATACAAGTACTACACAGCGAGAAAAATCGATTTCTCAAGCACCCCAACTCTTCTCTCTCAAGAAATCCAATCCTTTCCTTCCAGCAGTTCAATTCTCCTATGTCGCGCAAACTTGCCCCTTTGTTTCAGACAAACCCTTCCATTTATTTCAAACCACCGAACTAACATTCTTCCCCTTCTACTCAAACAACCGTTATCTCAATCCCACACTAACATACCCCAGCCGTCCCCGGCACCCTCCTTGGCGCCTTCACCGGTACTCTCCGCACGAGCACCCCCGTCCTCTTCGCCCTCGTCTCCGGCGCCCAATGGTTTGCGATCGGCAGCACCTTCTACGGCATCCGGACCTCCTTGCTAAACCGAGATGGGTTGCTTAACTGGTGGCATCTAACCCGCGGGGCTCGCTTGATCGACCGCACCGACCTCACTCCAACCACTTCTGACAAAGTTAAAATAAGCAGTTTGAGTGGCGGGTTGACGGGAGCGGTACTGGGAATGGTGTTTAGAGGGCCGAGGAATGTTTTACCAGGCACGATCATGTTTACGTTGTTCGGGTTTACAGGGCAACATGCCTACAACTTTCTTGACAGGAGGAATTCGACGGAAGTGCAGAGGCAGGAGGTTCTGAGGGAGGAGGGGAAGCAGGATCCGAATTGGATGCAACGAATGGCGAAGAGCAAGTGGGTACCGATGAGTGTGCTCAGTGATGAGGAGTATGAGAAGATGTTGGAGGAGAAGTTGTTAGGAGTCGAGGCGAGTATTGCGTTGGTGGATGAGAGGATTGAGGAGTGGAGGGTGAGGCAGAGGGAAATTGAGATGGAGAAGAAGCAGAAAGGAGAAAATATTGAGAGAACTGCATAAAAGCGGGAGTTGGTTTATGGCCTTTGCAAGCAGATGTGCACGGGTTTTCCAACCTTCGTTCATTGTTCAACTCTATATAGAAGGCCGATCTGGCGAGTTCGGGTTGCATATCCAGGCGTCGAGGCATGCCAGAAAAGATACATATTGCGATTTGTTTATGCATCAATCTCTCATTTCAATCACCGCGAAAGCAACAAGTAGTTCCTCCTTATTCATTCCGCATGAAATTCTTCGGTGCCAGTGCATCTAACCAACTTCCTTATACGTGGAAGTCGAATATTTGCCTATGTTTTTACCGAGAGCGCAATTACTGCAGCGCCTGTGGCTGCAGTTCACGCATATTTGGTTCCATTTGGAATCTCCTCCGTCATGGCAATTGCAACAGAACCAGTCTGGGCCACCCCCAAAAGTGTGTTTTCTTTCAGCTTGTGAAATGTTCTCTTTGCTTTGGAAATGAGGTGCCTTGTAGTTTGGTAGGCATACTTTCCCAGCGCGAAGAGCATTGCGGATATCTTGGAAAGCTAGATCCATCGGACGGAAATAGGATGTCTTACTGTCGTAGTCTGAAGCTACGATGTAGCCGCAGACCCGACTTTCGTCGTCAACCACCCACGCCCCCGCGTCCCCTTCCTGTGCTAGGAAGCATTAGATGATGTAAGAAGATGATAAAACCACTTGGGTTATGAATAGATTGCTGGGGACTTACCGCAGTTCCCTTGAACAATTTTCTTGAGATCCCAGAATGGTAGTACGCCAGGAGGCCCCATGCCTCGAACCTTACTTTTACTATCATGAATGACACCCGATTGAAGCCCCGAAGTACGGCCATACCAATGCACATTTCGCCCTCCAAGACTGTGACTGTCCGCTACCTCTGTCGGGTATTCGTTTTCGTCGTTATCGTATTCATGCGCATAAGTATGGGCGAGCGATAGCTCAGGATCGATAGCTCGCTTTTTGCAAAATAGCTTTCCGCCTTGGATAATATTGCATGTCTGCAGGCGGTCGGGATTCATCTTGATAAGTGCCCAGTCCATCTGATTTGTAATCTCGTCATTGATATTCCAGCTTGTGGACGACGTGTGAATGCGGCCGAGTGTATAGAGCTTGAGGAGATCATCGTGATTTTGAGATGCTGAAGAAGCCTTGACCTCAATCCAATCGTCGTGAGCTGGCTGAGTGACAAGTATACCATGCTCCAGTCCTAGCGGGTTGTCACATTTTGCACGATCGAGCTTGTAGTCGTAGCTAAAGTCCAAGGACCCGCCATGATCGAGGCTCGAACTTTCCTCAGTTGTTTTACCATCTTCGTAAGGGTCTATAAGCGTACCATCTTCACTTTCATTCGGGTCATCGAGCAAGTGAACCACAGTCATTCCGTACGGCTCATTATCGATCAAGATAATACCTCCCAGACTACAAGGTGGCAAATGTTTCCCGTCTCGGAAAGCTCCAATAGAAGCCCCACATGTTACCGGATGAAGTAAACGAGAGTCCATAGCTCGTATTTCCTTGATGTTTGAGCCTTTTGTCTCTGGATGGGAATTAGCTGGATCAATTCCTTTGCGACTGTACATGGCCTCTCGCGCTTCTTGGAACTTAGAAGTGATATTATCCCATGAGTTGTCCACACTGCCTTTAATAGTGAGTGGTGTGCCTAGTATAACTTTGTCGTTCACTACAGAACTTCTAGTATGGACCAGTTGCGGTTCTAAAACCGTGATAGAGCTTTTCACAGGAGCTAAGACCTGATCCAAAGAATCTATATGCTGTTGTGGGGCTGCTGAGATTGTCGTTAAATTAGAGCTTCGGCGGGCTGAATTGTAAAGCGTTTCTTCTGCACCTACATCCGCCATGAGGTCTGTCTGCCGTATTGCGAACAAAGCTAGGTGTTCTAAATGTCGCGAGAGGTGTCTTTTCAAGCTTGCTGAATGCTTTCCGCATAGGGAACAATCTCCAGCGAGTGACTGTGAAGGGCGTTGGAAACCACGCCATAGCGTGGAAACCTGTTGGCCGTCGAGCCTGCTCTGATGCGTCGTCTTCATGTGATCCATAAATGCGGGTAGTTCTTGATATGATTTATGAGTATCGTGGTTACAGAACCATTCGGATCGGTGAGACTGCTCATGGCTATACCACTCTCCTTTATTTTTGAACACATACTCGTGCAGATTGCAATCTGTGTAAGTACAAATGTAAGGTTGAAGATCGCTCAAGACATGTTTTCTGGTAATACATATCGTCAGCATTCAATGTGTTGACAAGGATTGGGATTACTCACTTCCATCTTCGATCCGAAGCTATAAATTGAGTAGTCGAACAGTAAGGACAGATGAACTGATCTAAGCACTCGCCATTTTCTCCCTTGGGACGCCTTGGAACTCCAATAACTGATTCTTGAGAGATCTGTATGGATGCCATAGAAGAGCCTGAGTCGGAAGCAGATGGCTCGGAGTAGCTCCCAGACTGGTTTAAGCCTAGTATGGGCCTATGCGTCCGCAATGTGGTGGCCTTCATATCGTGCATGACATGGCTTGGGACCTCAAAGCTGGAAGATGCTTGTTGGGTGTCGTCGCCATGGCTGGTATGAACCCCAAAGGCCCGTTGTACTGTTATGCCTTTAAAGGCCTCAAACCCTTGGGGATTTTCCAATTTTCCTTGTAGGGCATCCGCGTAGATTTTACGGTAACGAATGAGTTCACGTCGTCGCGATATCATTTTTCCCAAACGGGCTGCGAGATCGGAAGGAATGGAAGGAAACTTGTTCTTCACATGTAGAGTGTCAAAAACTTGGTACAAGGAGGTATCAGCCGTGGTTCGCTCTTGCATTCGATCCAGAGGCACTGGCCGCCGCAATGGGAGCCTCCATAGGCATTTCACGACGTGACCTATAGACTCGAACATCGAATAGAGTTGTTGTGTAGCGTTTAAGTCTTGAGGACTCAAGGTTCCTTTAGTCTCTCGTAAAGTGGGCACTTTCCGTGTACTTTCTTGTTCCGAGTCAGACGATACCTCCCAAGGAGACTCTTCCTCGTCTGACTCTTCTTCGTCCAAAGTCTCTGACACCGGTGTTGATTCCTCATCATCAGCGACCGAACTATGTGCAGTTAATTTTATGGCTTTCTTGAGTACAGTTCGCAAGTCTTTCAGCAGTCTCAATACCTGTAGCCTGAAGAAAGATGCTTCTCTGAGCCTGTAGTCCAACGACTTGCTGTACTGTTGACCAGAGTTCATCGCCCCAGTGTTTCCAGCCCATAAGTTGTACTTATCATGGGCGTCCTCAAAACTCGATGTGGTGTAGTCTCTCTCACTCTCTTTTAGAGCTTTGGAAAACGCAAGGAAAAGGCTCACGCAACTGGAATGTGCTTGGAATATAGAAGTGTCCATCTCCAAAGGAAGGGGGTTAGAGCTGGATGATGGGGCGAAACCATCCGGAGCCCAGTATGCGCCTGAGTATAATAAGTGGGTAGATAACAGTTTATAACTTGCTGCAAGATATGATGAAGATAGGGCTGAATTTCGTTAAGGCAGTCTGGAGGTTTGGGGAGTGCTTAGTGATCAGTGCTCAGGTAGCCTCGCCCCACTTGCCCCGCACGGGCCATATTGATAGGACTATAACACCACCTCTTTTCAGCCTCATCACTTAACATTCGTTATGTCCGGTTTTGAGATCACTGGGGTCGTACTTGGTTCAATTCCTTTGGTAATAAGTGCTCTGGAACACTATTCAGATGGGGTATGTCTCGCATCTCCACCGCATCAGCCAGCCATCCGTGAATCACTAACAAGGCTGACGCCAAGGGAAAAAACTCTGTGCAACGTCTGCTGGCGACCTGAATGGATGAGACAACTGACAAAGCGATAGGTTTCTACAATCAAAAGCATGCACAAGTATGAGGGGGTTTTCGAGTATCTCCATGCCTCCTTAGTCACTAGCCTCGCCATTTACCGAAATTCTTGCGAAGAACTACTGAGCCCGCTTTCTCTGCCAGACTCGCAACTGTTCGATCTGCTTGAGAAGATCAATGAGGTCTCTTGGGCAGATCCTGCCCTGGATTCTGGCGTTAGAGCTAGACTGGGAACCAGTTATCTGCCATTCAAATCATCCGTTAAGCAACTTAACAAGAAGATTAAGCTACTGGGCCGAAAGCTCAAGCTAGAAGAAGACCTCCGCGTATGTAAATGTTCGCGCATACGACTCCAACTAACCACCACCAGGCACCATGGGTTTCTCATGCTGGTATTGTAGATGTGCAGATGCGAGACCGTTTCTTCAAGAACCCTTTCAGTCGCGTCAAGGGGGGATTTAAGTCTGAAAAGTACAAGCAATTACTGATATCTTTGGACGAAGATATCAATCGTATCGTGTTACTAACATCCGGAGCCATCGCACTAGAGCCTATACGATTAGAGCGGAAGCGGAAGTCTAACGCTGTATATTGGACGCAATTTCGACTAAATGCTGAACGATTATATGAAGCACTCCATTCCCGATGGTCGTCCACGTGTGCTTGCCAGCGTACACATCGAGCAAATTTGCGTCTCGAACTGCGAAGAGATTTTGAACCAGAGCACTCATCTGCCTTTAAGGTTTTATTCTCGTTTGAAACAAATGTTACTGTGTCGGCACTGCCATGGAATTGGCGTGCCGCTGAGATCAGACAAATAGACTTTTCCAGTCATAGGTGTGTAGAATACTTTCATTTCCGTTTTCACGTTTCAGAATATCATGATATAGATATTTCAACAAAGAGTACTTGAGATCGGCGAACCCACAGTTTGATCGAGAATATCCTCCAACACAGACTGTCTTCAGCATTCGTGAGTCTTTACTGAGGTGCTGAAGCGTTCGCTCGAATGCGATGATAGTATTATGGCCATAATTAGCGGTGTCAAACAGAAATTCTGCGAAGTCGAGGCCCGTATCTAGAAAGACTACCATGCTTGATAGCGTCTAGTATTCCATTAATAGTAATATGCTGACGTTCTCCAGTGCAAATAGTTCGCAAATTGGCTCCAGTGTTCCAAATATCACTGTTCATCCTGCTGTTGTTCAAAAGCAGAATTCATGGAACAAATGTCTTCCGTCAGCGTCGAAAATCAACAATTTGTGCAGTGCTCTAGTTTCAGCCAGGCAACAGACATCCAGTACCTGTTGTATCGGCGTCCTAGATGATCAGACACTACAGCATCATATTCACTCGATCAAGCTTCCGACCCCGACGACCTCTAGCATCACTCTCCGAAACCTTCTTGTCAATCACACACCAAATGGATTTCACGTGAAGGAAAAGTGTGTTCCTTCCCTTCTCATTCCTCTGCTTTTCCATTATCATGAAGGCTACACATAGCCAGAGTTGACACATCAATTTTTCCCCATGTGTACCATAGTACCTTTGACGTATCTTTATATCAGAACTAGGTATTTAAATGCTAACTCTCGATAGGTGCAGCCTAGCTCTTACCCTCGCCTCTACAGTACTTCATCTTCATGACACACCTTGGCTTACAGAGACGTGGAGCATGGATGACATTCATATCATGGAGCGGACATCCTTGCTTTCCGACCAGCCATACCTTTCAAAAAACTTTGTGCCTTCAGCCAACAATCCTTCTACAGCAATTTCAGGACAAAGACTGCGAATTATCAAAAATAGTATAGTCTTCGCCCTCGGCGTTACTTTGCTCGAAATATCCTATGGCAGTCCACTTTCGACTTTTGAGACAGCCGAAGATCTCGACCAAGGAAAGCGACTGGACTGGACGGATTATTTTATAGCCGATCGTCTCGCTGAAGGCCTTGCTGCTCGAGAACTACCCAATTACACAGATGCGACACGTAGATGCATTCATTGCAACTTTGACAGCTCAGTGTATAGCCTGAAAGATGATGACTTCCGAGAAAGGTTCTACCAGGGTGTTGTTGTTCCTCTTCAGAAAGATTACGACTATGTGATGGATAATCGTGGGAAACCGTAAACTTTCAGCGCGCCTAAAAAAGCTTACTAGTGGAGACGGCTGCAAACATACACTATAACCATCCGGAAAAAGTCTTGGTCAAACTTCACAGCCAAACAGCCATGATGGGACGAAATGTGCGAAGTCCATGAAGACGGTGATTCACAGCTAGGCTTATCCTCAAGCAAATCAAACATCTATGGTTTGGCCAATACCCAGATGCGACGGGTTTATCAGAGCCTTGTAGAAGAAGAAAAAAAGCCTAAGGTGTATCCTGTTAGTTGTTAGTTACCAAGCTATCAACGCCACGATTATATAATCTCAACTTATTCAAACATAAACTCGAAGGCTAATTCAACCACAACAACGGATACCGCACCTCAATTCAACAGATGTATTACCCATGACGACATTCTTACCACTGAAACTCCATGCGGAGATTTTTGAGTTTTACGTTCAGATCGCAGAGCTTCACGATATTTTCGCGCACGCGAAGTTTGCAATAAGCTCTTTAACTACTACATATATCTCGAGTGAGTAGTCTAATATATGTAGGACTATTTGCGAAAGTCATCGACCATAACTTCATGGCGAGAACGCCTATCCAGATCTTCATCGATAACGAGCGTCATGACAGCCGCATAGTGAGCATCCGTGAGGTTCCCCAGGCCATCGATTTCATCGACAAGTATATAGATATCCACCTCCTGTATCACGTCCGGAATCTGTGTGGAGCTAACAGGCAATTCCCGCAACTTATTAACCATATTGTGGGACATATGCTACGATTCAGACCCGCGGAGTCTAACGACCACCTAACTCGGAGCAGGTATCAACAAAATGTCGTACAAGCCTTCGCAGTCACGAGCAGAGGCTGTATCAGTTTCTTCCTTAATGAAAAATAGGCGACGTACAACTTCTTGTCGGTCTAAACTGTACGCATGTATGGGTATTAGACCTGTCTCGTCAGGCACCGCTTAAATCCCTCGAAGCTCCTTGCCATGGCAGCCACAGTTCGGAACATGGGCGCGGTCAACGTCTACTTTACAAACGGCCGGGATATATTTGCATTTTGGCCGACCTTTCCATCTCCGATCTGCGCCACTGCCAGTACAGACCAAATAGAAGCTCTGCAACTGTTCCTTTTTGTCGCACGCTCGATGTTGAATAGGACGAACTGCCGACACTCTAATTGCCTTCCTTTCGACGGCTTTGGGTGCAAGTGGATGTTCTCTCTCTTGCATGGTGCGGTGAAATACTCCATCGAGGCTCAGCAGCCAGCAGCGGCTGTCTTACTGCTCAATTTCCTTTTCACCTCGTTGAGGAAAGAGGACATCTAATTCCTCACCTTTATTCGAATTGCTACGGAGACTGGTGGCATCAACACAGTCTGAGTTGTACTCTCCAATTGTTCATCTACACTCGATAGCTTGCAGTGGCAGCACCACATATCACCGGTTTCGGGATCGCCTGCAAGAACGGACATACAAGTCTCGCACCGTACTTTCTTCAAGATCACAGAACCCCAGTTACTTCCGTTAAATTAGGCTCTATCGACAAGCCTAGCGAAAGCCATGACACAGCAGCTCTTTCACATAGCCTATATATATTCTCCTACGGAGCTCTGAGCTCCGTGCGGCTTCTTCACTCATTTTTCTAGCATGGTTGACTCCTACTACGCTACTTGATAGTTTCTTATGTGCAAAGCTATCATGGATAATCTACGCGTCGCGCAGCTAACGAAGTGGAACAGGATTGCGAGGGTTGCGACTGGTGTCCGTTTCTCCTTCCAAGGAGAATATGAGCACCTTAGCGTGCTGGAAGAAGCGATTGACTTTGCGGAGATTGCGAAGAGCTTATATTGCTGGCTCATGCCGGTGGATAGGCGTCAACAGATGAGGAAGCGGTTGGGTTTTTCTTTGTGGTAGAAGGTGCCCTCGTTTCACTGGGAGGACTGGGTTCCTGTAGCAGAAAGACGCCTGACAATTGCACAGCGGCTCACACAAACCTTCAAAGTGTAGGAAATGTAGAGCGTATCTACAAGAATGATGCAGCTTGCAACATGCGGGCTACCTGCCTCTCCACTGCGCCCAATACTTGATCTACTTCCTCAATCGCAATGTTGCTGGCGCAAACTTCTCTTCGCTTGTAGCTCTTTTGGCCATAATAATTCTTTTCAGAGATAAACGCGTCTTTCTATTATGGATACCTTGGTTTTGCACAGTGATGTCTCATTTTCGCAGTGCAAGATTCCAAGAACACTATTCTAGTCCCTTATTTTCTTTCCTAATTCCAAATGTTGCCCCGACAGCAGTGTTGGTGGGGTGCTCTTGAAAGCATTTCTGTTTCCCGAAGAACTTGCAGCGCAAAGCACGATAACCAGCTTTGAGTCTTAGTCGCTTTTCACACTTGTAGTTATGGGGCCACTTCCCATGATGGCTCTACTAATAAGGCTGATGCTGGGTAGCTTCGAAGGGGCTCTATTCGGTAAATAGACTACTGCTACTTTGGCAAGCTTTGTGTACGCGATCTTTGAATCGGTACGTTTTTTTTATGAGCAATTCTTTCGTCTGATTTTATTTGATGGGCTGACGCCAACTTCGAAGGGCCTCCCGTGTGGTGGTGCGTTTAGTGGCATGTTGGACTGTGGTGGGGATGGAATTTTCAGAACGCTGAAATTCCTGCACTAGCTCAGCAACTGAAATACCAACCTCAACCTTTTTAGGAGTTAATTTAGGTCTCCTGAGCGCTATTTACAGCAGAATTAGAGTAATCAAAGGAGCATGGGCATCACAGAGGTGGGCAGAAGTGTGGGTGCACGCGTATATAAGCTCGCCGTTGCCATTTTGTAACGCCCTCGGCTTGGGCTTCCCCATCGAGCATATCAGATAACAGCCGCCTCATAGAAGGAAAATAACAGTAGAATTTACAACGGGCAAGTACCCATGAACCATTTACCATCCCTGAACTCGTAAGAGCAGCCGCAGTTCTTCTCACAAAACTCCATCCACGTTGGGTCTTGCTGCGCCGTACAATTGCTGGTCTTACACCGCGTTTTCTTGGACACCAGAGCATCGTTACTCTGAAAAGGCGCATGGCGAGCTCCTTCTCCGTTGATCGGTCGAAATCCAAGTTGGTAGAACTGGTACTCGTTGGGGCCGTTCAACCAGCCTGTGTTCAGGTCATTCTTCACACACTTCTCGATGACTTCCATACTATTAGTCTTGTTCAAAAGAAGTAGGAGAACTGGGGTCAGGCTTACTGGACTCGGTCTCATCCCAACATTGTTGCCATTGCGTACCATCTGGTGTCGTTTTGCGATAACCGAAAACTTCCCCACCATCATCTACAGCAATAGCAATCTCGCACTCAGAAGAGTCAGCCGTCATCAGCGCCGCCTTGGAATCAACGTCTCTAGGCAAGGGACAATTGTTGTCATTGCATAGCCCTGTGGTTCGATGTCATTAACTACAGGCCTCTTTTAAGGTTGTAGTAGGTATAGTACTTACCTTCTCTGATCCGATAAAGCAACGCTTTACGATCGATGATTTCGCCATTCTCTAACACAAAGTCCTTTGACACATCTTTTGCATTATTTTTGATGCACCCGGGGTCGGATGGCACATCTTGCGGCGGAGACGAAGTCTCTGGTGGAGGCAGCGAAGGCTCTGATGGAGGCGGCGAAGGCTCTGATGGGAGTGGTGGTAACCACTCATCACTAGCGACGTCGCAAACAGTCACATATGGATTACTACAGTCGCATTCGCCCTCATAGTAGCTTGCGCAGCTATCTTGCCGAGGAACGAGGGAGAATGCAAATTCCGATTGCCCTGGGAGAAGAGCGCACGAAGACAAAGAGAGGAGGAGCGCGGCAGTCACAATGGAGGTGAGTTTGGTCGCCATTGTTTCATGCAGGACTTGAAAGTAGGCTCACGGCTGATGGTATAGACTTACACCCAGGCTACGAGGCTATCTAAATCCGGCCTCGTATTGTTTCAATAATCGAGGTGGATGTAAGCACAGCCTCAAGACCGCTTGAGCCCCCACATGTGTCGGCCCCCTTTTAGCATTCACGACAATTGCCTACCAATCAACGCATACTAAGTGCCTAAATATGGTCATTTCTTCTACTCCTTCGTATTGCCAAACATGGCCCAAGATGACAGGACCTAGGAGCACATTGCTTTTGCTACGCAGCCTCGTTGACATAGCGTACTAGTCCTGCAGGCAGTAGTATATTATTTCCAGCAGCCTGGTTTTTGAAGGAAATTCAAGACTATGTCGGGTCCCAAAGCTTCTTCATATTTTCTTTGTCTCTCAAAACGGCAAGGCCTTATTTTACCTGCTTCGAGCCTCGACCCGTCTGACGCTCTGTAGCGCATATATTTGGAACAGAGAAGCACATCAAGCTTCTGGACCTAGAACTTTTCATTCCTTGCCTAACACATACGTTGCGATTCTCTTTACGCTAACTTCGATAATGCTAGCTCTTTCTCCTCATCCGGTGCTCCTCAGCCTCCTACTATTCCTCGTCTTGTCATGTTACGCTGCTACCTGTAACGATCAAATCATCTCTGGTAGCCCATCCAAAGAAGAGATTGCTGAATATCTTACCGGCATCTTGAACTTGCAGGGTGGCACCACATGTAGCGACACATGGTCACCTGTGGGACCTCCGCAGGTCACTGTCAATGCAAACAACATGTTCCTGTATCGCTCAAAGACCTCGGCAGATATTGCCATGACCTGGTGCAACGAAGCCTTTTCGAACATCATCTCGCAGTGCGTCCTCCAGGAAAGCAAGTGGGGTGGATTATGGGAACTGGATGGCCAGTCCTTTTCCATCACCAACAATGTGTATCCAGATAATGGCATTATCATGCCCGGTAGCTCAAACCCTACCACTGTGCAGGCTGCCACTTTTCAACAAGGCCCTTTCACCACGAACTATATATCTGGAATCACCGCAAATACGGTGACATCCACTCAGTTAAGCGACAAGACTTCTTCAACGGTACTTCCCATTTGGTAAGCACAGTATTGATCACTGCTGGATAAAATTGACAAAGCACTTAGGTTCTGTCCAGGATGCGATGTTGCAGCTGCCGGAATTCTTGTCATTCCTCTCGCTGCTGCAGCGCCGGGTGCCTTGATTCCGCCACCTCCAGGCTTTCCACCTTTGACTATTGGGCCTGATGGCACACCAACAGCGACTGGAGATCCAGCTCCCGGCGAACAGCCTACTGGCGATCCAAGACCATCTTCTACGACAGAGGAGTCGAACCCAAGTACGACGACTCCCTCCATTCCGAGCACGACGACTACCTCCGTTCTGAGCACGACTACTACCTCCATTTCGAGCACGAGTAGCGCTGTGGAGGCATGTCGTAAGTCTACAATCACACACACTTACAATGTGCTATCTGACTGGACATAGCAAATGAGAAAAGAGATAGCTCACCGGTAATCGTCAAATTGATCAAGGTACCCACAAGCCCCTTCTTCACAATTTGGACTTCACGAGTCCTCACTAACTGTCCCAACAGCGTGAGGTCATCTACATCCGAGGTGCCATCGTCAAACGAGCCGAAGAAGAGGCCACGGTTGCAAACCCCCTCCGAAAAGCACTCGAAGCCCTCGGTGGCCCCGATGTCTTACTCCAGAGTACTGAACTCAAGTTAGTTGTAAACAAATTGCCTGGAAGCATTGTAGAGTGAGTCAGGATGCACGTTTCGTATGAGGCATATGGTGCAAATCTAACTATAGAATAGTCAGAAGGGTCGTTCAGTAACCAATCAGGTTCTCAACGCCTACGTGACTGGCCTCGAGGGCAGAGCTAGCTCCAAGCTCCAGATCACTGTTGATGGCGTGAAGAAGAAGACTCTCGAGAAAGGCGCGTTTTTCCGCATTCGCTGGGACTGGGATCAGAGTAAGGGTGTACATATTAACGCAGAGTTTGGCTCTTCAGCTATGTATAAAATCGCCTTTAAGCCTGCGGGGTGGAAGATCTCACCCAGCGATCCGACGACCTACGAAATGACTGTACGTGGTCAATCAAGTAGACTGAATTATAATTCGCAGCCGGCCGAGATGAACACTGAATTGTCCGCTGAAGAGAGGACAGGGAGAGAGGGAAAGCAGAACCAGGATCAGGCGCTAAGGGACATGGCGACAGAGTTGGCACAATTTTGGAAACAGCAGTATGAGAAATGTGGGGATAACGGACAACCGTCATAGTCTAGATCAACTGCAACTGGACATACTGGGGACAACTAAGCCCACTCTAAGATGTGTATTATGATTTGTGATAGCATGTTGCACATTCTTTAAAATTGTCATAATCATCATTATTTGAATACCCCACGGCTTCTTTCATCTCATGTACCTCGCGAGTCAATATCTTCAAGATTTGGTAAAGCTCATCTACTGTGCCACGAACTCTACGTAGATCGGATCAGGCTGAAGTAGCGACATATAAAAGCATCAACGACGAAATGAATCGTACATACCACTATTTCCATATCACCACGGACAGAGAAACAAAATCCCCGTTAATACAACAGTAATTATACAGGATTGTTACTCGGCTCACACTTCGATTAGTACTTCCAGTCTAGCTTGTGGAAGATTTTATTTACTGGTACAACCACGAAGATACCAACCCCAATTCTGGCCACACGATGACCACCTCAAGGTTGGTCGAAAATTACATTAGTCTATCCATCAAGCTAGAAATAAAGCAATCATTCCAGTATTACAATGGCGCTTTCCGGATCATTTAACTTTACAGGCCAAGTACTAGCTATAAACTCATCAAACCTTTACCACTTGTTACAAGATCTTCAAGCGAGCAGTTTTCCAAGCTCAGATAAATCAACGATATGAAAAGTTACTTCTCAACTTTATTCATTTCCCACTGAGAATAATACTCTACGGTACCATGTCCACATTTGCCATTGTCCTGGCCACATATTACTCAGCGCTCACCTGGGCAGGTCTAGTGTCCTGTACGCAATAGGGATACTAGTAAGTAGCTTCCCAGGCATACGAAACTGTGCCTTGAGAGATGTAGCAGTAGCTCATCAGTATAATATAATTTTCCGGTATCCTCACATGCGATTTCCAGAGTAGCATCAAGCAAAAGCATGATATTAACATAAAACAACAACACACAACAGCTGAAAAAGACTTCTAAACTATTAACTAAAGACAACAGCAAACTCAAAGCCCTAGCTTGCACTCGGAGAACCCCCACATACACCTACAAGAAATTTCTACCGCCGTCCCCTACTCCTCTCCCTCTTCCTCTCATCCGCTGCACCCTCGTCCGCCCTCTCCCTATCAGCATCCCTCTCCCTCTTAATGCTACTCCTAACCGCACTCTCCCGAAACCTCACATAACCCACCCACTCCGCACATCTCCGTTCCCCAAACCCATCCCCACCACCCAACCCACTATCGTCCCTCTCATCCCCAGAATCCTCCTCCACACCATCGAGTCCACCATCCCCAGCACCAAGAACATACTCCGTCTCCACGCTCTCAAGAACGGCGCCTACGCTACCCATGTAGCCGAAAACGGGGTCATATTCTTCGAGGAGCGGGGAGATGGTTTCGTAGACTTCGAGTTCACGGTTGTTAGGGTGGGAAGGTCGAGTGTGCCATTTTGGATGCGGGAAGGGGAGGGCGAGGGGTACAGTGCGCATGTGAGAAATGGTGTAGGGTGTGTCTGTGGTGGACAGTCAGCTCCCCATAAGTGAAGGTTTGGATGGAGGAAAAAGGTGGGGGCGTGGGTACTTACTTGTTACATCGATGCCTTTGAGGGAGAGATTACCGGGAGATATGGGTGATGTTGTGGAGTTTGGTGAGGTGGGTGAGGGTGCGAAGTCTGATTTTGTTGGAGAAGTGCTGGACATGATCCTGTGTGTATATTGTTGTATCTGGAACAAGGCAGAACTCGTGGTGAGGTTGGATGTGAAGTCGAAGGTGATCAGTTAAGTCTTTGTATGAGTTTGAAGGCGATGAGATGATTACTGAAGCTATTGCTTGGACGTTGCAGGATAGATTCTTTGTTTGCGAACAACCTACTTGCCGGATTGGGACGTTTGAGGTAACGTGACTACGTGTTGATGTCGCTTGCATTGGGGTTTGGTATGTGGGCCCTGGAATGAGGATTGTCATGTTTCACATCGCAAACGACGCGTATACTTTTGCCGCATTCATGTCTTTTTACATTGCGCGGTAAATTGCATATCTACACACTGATTGTTTTGAACACACTGGAAAGCAGTTAGTATGAAAAGACATAAATGGCTAAGAGGTTGCTTACCCAAACCCAGATCCACCCGTAGCCAAAACCGCGCCCGGAATTTGTGGATGCCAGTGCGCTTCCTTGACTTGGTCCATGTAGTGTACGAATAACAGCTGTGGCGGCACGTCTTGCACACCAGCTGTATCCCGGCTCTCCTCATCGTCCAACTCAACCGCAAGATCCCACAACGTCAGAGTGTTGTCGCCTGCACATACAAGCACGATACTGTCGTCTGTTGGGTGCCACTCCACGGCTGTGATCTGCTCTTTGTGGAAGGTAAACGATGCGACTGGTGAAGGCTTCTTCTCGTTAGTCATCGAAGTCATAGGTTTCCACTGCCGTAAGTCCCAGACAGCCCATTCTCCATCATCGGCACCGGTGGCTAGGAGATGTGCTGTTTGATGCGACCAACTCAGCACATTGACGTCTGTTTTTGACACTTGCATGCTGATAGCTGCTTTTCTTGACTTTGACCGCGCATCCCAAATCTTCACTGTGCCATCGTTCGACGCGGAAGAAAATACGTGCTTCTCTGATGGTGACCATTGCAGCTCCTCGACAGTCCCCTGATGGCCTGTATATGGGGTAGTATCGGTGACCCAGCCTCCACCCTGTGTCCGTGTGGTTGTGAATATGTTGCCAGCAACGTCACCCGTTATCAGCTTTCCCTCGGGAACCATGGACGACCAATCAAGAGCGTAGCCTTCATTGGTCTTGTGCGCGCGTATTGTACTAACGGGCTTGTTCTGTGCGGGAGAAATGACGGTACCAGGGGTATCGAAAGATGTGAGATGCTGTGTTATGTCGTGTATGAGGACCTGACCTGATTCGGTCATTGATGCTGTGAGGGTCGTCGGAGTCTTTCCAGAGGTAACCTGCGGTAATTGATGTGCGCGTATACGATTTGTGCAGCTGGTCATGGGTATCGTCCTCGTCTCCAGTATCGGATCTGAAGCCTCGTCGTCTGAGTCTGAATCCTCTTCCTCGTCGTTCCTCTCCATACGCGAGAGACTGCTCATCTTCATCACCATGAGCTGGTTATCCTTTTCTCTTCCTCGCGCAGCTTGCGTGCCAGCGACTGCGTAGACGGTTGCGGGGTAGTTCTTGCGATCAGAGCCTAGGCTATCCTTTATGATGTCGCAAGAGAGACATGGCCAGGGGGCTTCGAGTGTGTGTAGCATTTCGTATGTGGATGGATCGGGTGCGAGAGATTCACCAGCAGAGAGCTTGTGACGGCCAGGTATGAAAGTGCCTTGGTCGACGTCCATGGCATCTGTTGAACATGGTCAGTATGTTTAGGCTGTTGATTTGGAGGTAGAATAGCCTACTTTC
The DNA here is from genome assembly GCA_014905255.1 of Herpotrichia juniperi. NCBI lineage: Eukaryota > Fungi > Ascomycota > Dothideomycetes > Pleosporales > Melanommataceae > Herpotrichia > Herpotrichia juniperi. The sequence goes on along the minus strand of BLYF01000005.1, from coordinate 935,568 downwards.
TCGCTCTTCGGCCTCCCTCTCGTCGTCTGGCCGCCCGTCTACACCCGCCTCCATGATCTCGTCCTCGCTCTCGAACTCATCCTCGAATTCGTCCTCGAATTCGCCGACGCCATTCTGGTCGTTTTGATCCACTTCCATGGGCCGGTCGCCATTTTTGATAACCTCCGATTCCTGCCCGTCAAAGTCCGCGGCTCTTTTAGACATGTTGAATGGTGAGGTATTGCTATGTTGCTGAGGTGGGATGTGTGAACAATTTCGAAACTTTTTTGGTGCTTTGCTGGGGTCCTTTAGTGGCGGAGCGCACGGTTCGTCACCTTTTGGAGCCCCTCCTCCATGGGTGGCAGCGAAAGTTGATTGAGCGTCTACTTTCCCAATTCCTGTAATTTGGAAGAATGGCAAAAAAGAATTTGCGAAGCGCAGAGGTGTCCTCCTGTATCTGCTCGATTAAATTTGCTCTTCACCAACTGAAGTGGTTCACAACTTGACCTGAGCTGTTCGCATCCACGGATTTGCTGCCATCCAAGCGCAGTGGACACCAGGCCCCAAAGGCCATCCAACCCCTGCGCGAGCAACCTCCAATTGCATGTCCGCATCCCCAGACAAACCAAAATAATCAACAGAGCCGTATCCCGACGCTGTTCAGCCGACTCCCTAGTTGCTGCACGTCGCTGCCTGCCCGCTGCAGAACATGAGCAGAGGCGCATCCATTTCCTCGTGCAAGTTCTGACGCGTCCGCGACTCTTGTGCACGTCACAGCGACAGCGGGGATCTCCATCCTCAGCGCCTACCCTACCGCGACACCGCCGCAACTCCATCCTCTCCTATTCGTCCACCCGAGACAATTTCAGCCCTCGAGTCAGATACATACAAGGCAGTGAATAATCTTCAGCATGGATATACAACATGACCCTATGGTCACCGACGGCCACGGCCACGAGATAGCCTACGAACCTATTCCAGTCCGCGAAGTTGCCCCGGACGTGCCCTACGAGGCTCCCCTAGCAGCACCCTACGAGACTCCCCGAGCCGTGCCCTACGAGACTCTTCAAGCCGTGCCCTACGAGACCCGTCAAGCAGCGCCCTACGAGACTCCCCAACCAGCGCTCTACGAGACTCCCCTAGCAGCGCCCTACGAGACTGCCCAACCAGCGCCTTACGAGACTCCCCAACCAGCGCCCTACCAGATTCCCCAACCAGTGCCTTACGAGACTCTCCAACCAGTACGCCACGAGGAAGACCACCCAGTCCACATAATCCACGAAGTCCCTGAGGCGCAGAAGCACATGGACCACACCATTGATCACACGGTGGACCACACCATGGACCACACCATGGAGGGCGACGACAGCATGAACACCACCATCACAGCGTCCACCATCACGCCGCTGACAGAGATGCAGCCCAGCATGCACAACAACGGCTACACGAGTGAGTCCCAGCGGCCCCAGACATCGTACTCCGACACGACATACTCGCACAACAATTACTCACAGGGCAACCAAGAAGGCGGATATGGCTCGCGCTTCAACACCCCGTCCGACGCAGACACACCGCCGCGACAGACCTACTACAACGGCAGCAAAGAGACTCAGATGGGGCAATCGCACTCACGGCCGAACTCAATGCTGGGACATCGACCACATTCTGAGGGCAACACGAGATCGGCTGCGTACCAGGAGCAGAACCAGCGGAGCTCGCAGAGCCAGCAGGAGCCAGCGAGCAAGAGCGCTAGCGTGGTGATTAAGGTTGGCATGGTCGGCGACGCGCAGATCGGGAAGACGAGCTTGATGGTCAAGTACGTCGAGGGCAGCTGGGACGAGGACTACATTCAGACACTTGGTGCGTCGGCTCCTTCTTGGATATCATACCTACATTATGCTAACTTGGGCAGGTGTCAACTTTATGGAAAAAACCATCTCTATCAGGAACACAGAGATTACCTTCTCTATATGGGATCTGGGAGGCCAGCGCGAGTTCGTCAATATGCTGCCGCTGGTATGCAACGATGCTGTCGCAATATTATTCATGTTCGATTTGACACGGAAGAGCACCCTCAACTCCATCAAGGAGTGGTATCGCCAAGGTCGAGGATTCAACAAGACTGCTATCCCCTTCTTAGTTGGTACGAAGTACGATCACTTCGTCAACTTCCCACGGGAAGAGCAGGAAGAGATTTCCAATCAGGTACACAACCTCCAAATACAAAATCCCTAATCCTACAACTAACATCCAATTCTTAGGCAAAACGATTCGCAAAGGCCATGAAGGCCAGTCTTATCTTCAGCAGTACAAGCCACAGCATCAATGTGCAGAAGGTATGTTCTATATTCTTATCCTAGACTAAACCATACTAACAAGCATGCAGATCTTCAAGATCGTCCTCTCCAAGGCATTCGACCTCAAATGCACCATCCCCGAAATAGAACACGTCGGAGAGCCACTCCTCCTCTACCAGGCCGTCTAGGAGTCGGATGGGAGACCGTAGAGAAACCCAGACCAGGACCAAGGGCGTTTATGGTTAATGTGCGATGTTACCATGAGGAAATGGCATTGATGACTTCTTATTTGAGGTGGGCTTGCATGGCTTGGCGACTGGAGCAATTGCACTCTTTGCTTTCGGGGGCTGGTTGCAAAAATGGCGTTCTTTCTTTCTTCAAGCGCATGTTGAACACAGGTTGATCTGTAGTAGTGCTCTGCAGCAGTGCTCTGCAACTCAAGGTAGTATTAGGTGGAGCGTATCGATGAAGATCTTGTATGCAAGTATTGTGTAGTATCTTATGAACGCTTCAGAATATCTCCAAACGATAATCTCTTCAATAATGCTTTGGAGGGCTCTCTTACAATGTTAGCCTCAGTGGTTGAAGCACGGCAAATTCACACGGCCTACATCGGCAAGTCTAACCGAGCGTCTCTCATCGCCAAAAAAGTTCCCAAACTCTGATTTCAACGTCGACATCAACTCGACCACCCCGCCACGAACACAATTAACCTCACACAGTCGCCCCTCGACACGAAAAGCTCCCTCTCTCAGCTCTACACCCACGACACGATATTGCCAAACCATCAGCGACCGCGCTCCTCCCCCGCAATGGCCCTCCCCACGCTCGCCCTCCCAGGCCAGCTCCTCGGCCCCTCCACACAATACGCCCCCGGCCCCGGCACGCACATCCACGACTCCCAGATCTACGCCTCGCTCGCGGGGCCCGTAGTCTCTACCCCGCGCGCCTCCCTCTCACAACCCAGCACCAAATCCTCGAAACCAACAGTCACGAAACAGTTACCCCTCCTCTCGGTCTCGCGGCCGCCGTCGAGCAGCGATGCGCACGTCCTGGGCGCCGTGGGCGGAGGTTCGAACATCCTGCCTGAGGTCGAAAGCGTGGTGCTAGCTAGGGTGACGCGGTTGGGGCAGCGGTTTGCAACGGTGGAGATTGTTGTTATCGGCGATACTGTGTGCAGGGAGAGTTTCCAGGGCATGATTCGGCGCGAGGACGTGCGGGCTACAGAGAAGGATAAGGTTACTATTTCGGATTCTTTCAGGGTGGGGGATTTGGTGCGCGGTGTGGTGATTAGTTTGGGAGATCAGAGTAATTATTATTTGACGACGGCGAGTAATGAGTTGGGCGTTGTCATGGCGGAGAGCGAGGCGGGCAATAGCATGTTTCCGGTCAGTTGGAAGGAGTTTAGGGATAGTGTGACGGGGAAGGATGAGAAGCGGAAGGTTGCTAAACCGTTTTGAGGGATGGGTGGTGAGTGGACGGAGCTTGTACTATCTACGAAAAGGTGGGATTGGGGAAATGTAGAGTTGGAGACTCGGTGATGAGTGGAATATGATACCCATAATAGTCAACGGAAAAATCGGAGACGGATAAGAATCAGTGCAGGTATGGAAAGATTTGCGCCCTTAGCATGAATGTTAGCTACTAACGCTACACTCATTAGACAGTCTACTCTGACTGGCGAATGGATACTGTACAATAGAGATTCAAAATAAATAGCGGCTGTTACAACCACTCCCAAGCTCACTGCTCCCCCGGAAATACAACAGTACAACGATCGATGCACTGCACGGTGTCCCTTTAGAAGAGCATAACGGATACCAGAAGTAATCGGCAACAGCGCTTTAGCAGCTACAATACCCTATCATAAAGCTACTTTAACCCTATTGCCCTGGTGCTGTATTAACCTAACAACCACCGCTTTCTCCTCGGCTGTAGACGCTCTCCAAGCGATCTCCAATCAGCTCTCATAAGAATCATAGAACGAATCCGGGTACGCATACTGATATTTCTTAGACAGCCTAGGTTGGACGTGACGCCGATAAACGAAATTATCGGTATCGTTATCATCGTCGAGGACCCCAGGCGCATCTTGCATACACTCCTCAGCAATTTTCCCTGCACTGTTCTTTGTCGTATGATCCCCGCCCAAGGCCATGCATATCCTCACTAAACGCATGTCTTTCCGATTCGCCGCCGAGTGTATTGCGGTCTGTCCTTGGGTGTCCCACGAGTTGAGTTCCCGAGCCGTAGCTCTGGCGGCGATGTCAAATATGTCTACTTCGTCCCAGGTCTGGCGACCGAGATGTATAATGCCCGCCCTACGCGTATGCGCGCTTTCGTTTTCTTGTACTAATTTCAGAATGTAGTCGAATGTGGCATCGTTGCCGACTTCTGTCGCGACGAGAAGACATTTTCTTCGCCACTCTCGGGGAAGGCTGCTCCATACTTTGAGATGGGCTTCTAACAACGCAAAACAATCCGGGGTGTTGTTCGCGGCGGCTATGACGAGCAAAACGCCGCATATGTTGTTTTCACCTCCCTCGTTGGGATCTGTTGAGATAGGCATGTCCTTCTCGAGCCATCGCTGTGCCTTTTGAGCCACTCGTTCATTGTGGGGTGTAGATTTCCAAGTTATTCCAGTGTCTGCAGTAAAACTACACTTGGTAGCCTCATATTTCTCCAATAACAGTTCAACAATCCCAGCATGGTCTTTGAACGTTGCATGTTGCAGCGGGGTGCCGAAGGAATCTTTGGTATGAAATTGTGCTGTAGGTCTTTCAAGCAAACTCCGCATTATATCCACATTTCCCCATTGTGCTGTCAGATGAAAGGGGCTACTTCCGTGCTCATCGCACGTATTTACATCGACATCGTCTCGCGCGAGGAGCATGCGGCACATTGTTTCATTGTTTGAACTTATACAATGCGCAACTGGTGTATTGCCTGCACTATCTCGCAAGTTCACTGCAATTCCGGGTATCGAAAGCGCAGTCCTCAAAGATGATTCATCCCCAGAGAACGCAGCCATAAGAACGAGTGATGCTCCGCAGTCTTCGATCAAGGGACCACCGTCTAACAGAACTTTTTTCACAACCTCTTGATAAAAGCTGGCAGAGTCGCGAAGAGAGTCGCTATGAGAGACGCAACGCATGAAGACTTGCTCAATCTCTTCAGGTGTAGTAACTTCAGCCTCGCTCATAGCGATGATTGCTTTAGCCAAATGTTGATGCCGAAGTTCGACGGCGTAAGAAAGTGGTGTTCTTCCGTCCTTATCGCGAGAGCGTAGGCCGAGCGCCACGCCTGGCTGCTTCAAAAGCAGTCGAAAGGCATCTATGTCCCCAGCCTGAGCGGCCAAGTGCAATGGGAGCTTTCCTTCCAAGTCTGGAGTGTTGCAGTCAATTCCATCGATGGTTAACAGTGGCTTAACTGTGTATGCATCATTACCCGCAGACATGGCGTAGAACAGCGCCGTTCTGCCGAACCGATCGCGGTGGTTGATGTTAGCCTTGCTCACCGGCGGATCGATTTTCATGACTCCATGGTGGGTACCTGTCGGCCCTAGTGATGATGGTGCTCCCAAGTCCACGCCCAACAAAAGCTGTACTGTCTCAAGGTGGTATTTTGATTCACATGCGTAAGACAGAGCTGTTCTGCCTTTCACATCTTCTACATCACAATAAAAACCCGGTGTTGATACTAGCAATTGGACGCATTCGAGAAAGGGTTTTCTCACAGCATGATGAATGAGACTGTAGCCACTTTCATCAATTTGGTCTAACCCCTGTGAAAGGAGATACGGGATGATGTCGAAAATGCGGTGCTCCATAGCAAGACGTATAGCGTTCGATTTTTCGAAATGATCTAGTTTGGGGTGGCCTTTATCCTCGTGGTCAAAATACACCAAGCGACTTTGAAGACATGATTGTACATGGGGTGCACTTAGGTAGAATTTCTCCAGGAGGTATCTGCAATTCGGATGCCGCACGCTAGCGAAATTGCCTAGATTGCGGGCAATGTACTGGAAAAACGGGAACAGCAACACCCTTTCGTTCCAAGCATCCCAAGTGGTACAGGCTGCTGATGCGAATGTTGGAAAGGAGGCGTAGGTCAAGCAGAGCTGAGCAAGCCGAAGATCGACATCTCCGAACCAGCGTCCCTTTGTCTTGTTAAAGTATGCTTGCGTCGTCTCGTGAATTAGGCCGACCTGCCATGTCGTTTTCCTCCCGTATGTCGTCTCCTGCAATGCGAGGAGACCCGCACAAGTCGAGAGTATGATTTCAGACTCGGTCACATTATCGACATCAAGTGCGTCATTTCCTATCTCTACTGCAAGAGCGTGTTGCACCATCTCAAGTGTGAGAGGACTTGGCGAGAATGCCACCCACGATAACGTACTCATCGCTAAGGATCGGGTTTCTTCCTCTTGAGACTGAATCATCTCCATGGTCTTATCGTACGCTTTAAGCAGTGCATCTCCTCCAGTAGACAAGCTCTGCAGTGCATCTTTGATCTGCTTGACATTTACTTTCCCCTTGAGTGAGGTAACGTGAAGCATGGCTACCAAGAATCTAGCGTCATATGAGTTTGTATAAATTTCATAGTATGAATCGAAGCACTTACAATCCGTCTGCTACAAGCATAATTGCGGTTCTGACATCTTCGTGTAGCGCCCGATTTCTCCTCAGAACTGGCGAAACTTGTGGGATTCGATTGTCGAGAAATCGATTCATGTCGTCATTCGAAGCTTTGATATCGATCCGGGGATAGCCATGGTCTCGAAAATAGTTGAGAAGTTGCTGAATATAACGAGATGTAACGAGGATGTTTGCTCCCGATCTTGCTCGGAGATCCTCTAACAGCTGAAGGAGACATTCTCTGACGCCCTCGTCCTCTCGGCACTCGTCCAACCCATCGACAACAATGAAACATCTTTTGTGTGACGAAACAACATCATAGAGAATTCCCCGAAGTTTCTCCGGAGACGGCTGCATATTTTCTAGTTTGTAGCGAGTGTATAATTCTTCAAGTTGTGTGGGAAAGGATCCCTGCGCTCTGACGAGTTGTTTCAACAAACTAGCGATAAAGTCTAGCATCGTGTGTGTGCTATGCTGGCGGTAATTACAGTAAATGTAAGCTAATCCCGGACGGGACACGTCTACTTTGGTAGACTGGATATGATAGATTACAAGAGAGGCAATATGGGTTTTGCCTGCGCCTGGAGGGCCAGGACAGTAAAGCGCTCGGCCATTCTCTTGAAACCAAATTTGGAACCCTTCCAAACCAAGGAACCATAACCCAGTGCCTTCGATTCGTTCGCGCTGTAGCTGATTCTGTGTACTCGAGTGATCAATTGGGGTAAGCCACTGTAGGATCTTTTCTTGCCGTTCTTCGTCGCGGGTTTCCTGTTGCGACCGCTTGACCTCTTTAACAACGTCTCCGACAGCTGTGATGCGCGTTCCTATACGCTCTTCCATAACTGAACATGTTTCTCGAGTCAACGACTACATTGCTATATCTGAGGTGCGGGACGCTACTGACCCTTCAGAACATCACCTAATTTCTTCTCGGCTGCTACAGTCTGAGGTTGCAAGACACGCAAGATTTCTGTGGCGTATGCCGCCGCCATCATTGCTGCATAGCGTTGCCAATGGTCGTTTTTGTGAGAGTCCGAGTAGTCACAAATGCCCCGAATTACCAAACACGGAAGCCGGTTCATCAATCCTGCTGCTTCCATCTCGAAACACAATATATCCTTCTCTTTGGCCAAACTGTCTCGGAACTTGGCGTCCTTGACGACTCTCGATCCAGACCCTATGATACCACGATATATCATGGGATCGTCGAGACGTGTTTCTCGCAGTGTTCGTGGAACTAGGTGTTCGGTACTGTCGCCGCACAATTTCGAACAGCTGCCATCAGCTCCCAATCGATGCACATAATCTGACTTGTACAACCGGTCGCTATTTTCGTCTGGACGCTGAAAGCCTTGTTGCAATAGTCGTGGGTTCTTTTCGAGAACTTCCTTGACCATGTTCTGTAGATTGTGGCCAGCCATTTGATAATCTTCAGCCAATATACTGACGACATCTAACAAAGCGTCTGGCGGTCTGTTGAGGTGCTGAGTGTCATGGAATGGTTGGTCTTGGAGGGCCTTCCCATGGTCGTATTGAATCACACCACCCGTTCCGTTCGCTGGCGAGCTCACCACTATATCTCCGAGGCGAATATCTCTGTTCTGTTTTGAAGGGTCTGGAACGCCACCACCGATTCCCACCATCATACAAAAGCGGATGTTAGGAAAATCGCTTGCCATATGGACCACGACGTTGGTTGCATCGGATATTCCGTAGCTTCCAGACGGCAGTCTAGCAATCACTACCTTGTGATTGTAGATTGTTCCTGTGGTATACCTCTTGCCGCTAGCGGTATCGGGAGAAACGTGGGTTTGGTCGAAAAAGGATCGTAGTGCAACGGCTTCGTCGACTATAGCGCAAATGCATCCGATAGTATAGTCTCCGACGTCCGACATGATGGCGGTATACCGTAACCAATGCGCTTAGTGAGAAAGGCACTAAAGTAACAGATGCTAGTTGCTGAATGGCGACTTGTACAGATAATAAAGCGAAATACTGCTGTTCGTGAGAGAGTGGCACGACTTTAAGGAAGGTGGTCAGACTGAGCGATGGGGAGTTTTGTCTCGTAGGCGAGGGTATATTAGCCAAACCTTATGTACTGTCACGCACAGACTTTCGTAAGATAACTGCACCGATGAGTCGCATTCTCCCTCAGTTGGGGGCTAAATAGACAAGGCTGAGACACAGGATTGGAGGGGAAGAGTGCATGAGCATTATTGGATGAGAGTGTTGCCGCTAGTGGATACATCTGTAGTCTCCAGCACGCATAGGGACTAAACCCCTCATGCCTAGTAAAGACCGGCAAGAGACATTCAAAACTGTTGTTCAGTCTTGCAGCTCGACTAGTATGCTACAATGGATGAAGAGAAGATTGGAACAAAGTAAACCACATGCGCCTCAATGATAAACCGCCTTAATAAAGAGTGTAGATATCGGAATACTCAAGTCTTCTTGGGATTATGAGCTAGCTAGGATTAGATCTGCTATAATACCTGCTATGTTGGGATCTGAGCGGCAAGTGCTGCAGTCAAATATGAGGTCTAATCGAGCACTGAGGGTTTGGGCTGGGAAGGTGGAAAGTCTGGGTCTATTGAGCGAGAGTTGGAAGCCACATCTGCGGAACCAGAAGGCGGGGACGAGGATAGTCGAGAGGGCCAAGGAGTAGGCGGTCTGGATACAGGTGGCGAAGGCAGCACACCAAACATCGTGCCTTCGAAATAGTAACTGTTCTCCTTAGCGTTCCCATCCCATATATCTGCGTTGACTGTCTCATCACTGGTATTACTATCTCTTGGAATTCCTAACTCTGCACTATCCCTCAGACCCACAACACTATCCCTTATCAATCTCTTCCTTCCTAAAACCTTCCTCACCCTCCTCGGTGCTGGTAAAGCTTCGCCCTCGCTTGTATCATATGGGTCACGGCAGGTTAAAATTCGCCTTTTAAGACTCCACAGAATCGACGAGCCGGACTTCGTGCGGTTCCAACTCCACCTACCCGAAGTACCGTTACCACCCCTAAGTCTCGGTACCTGATCCATACTCCCCCCTCTTAGCTCTAGCCGTCTCCCTCCTACGATAGACGGGGTCCTGGGCATGGTACCCGTACTGAAGCTGCTTTCTTCATCTGTGTTGTTTGGGGCTGGGGAGTGTGCTCGTGAGTATACGCGAGTAGTTTCAAGTTCTAGATCTACGCTTATGGGATGACCGGTATTGTCGACGGTCACGGTGCCGACGGCTTGTACAGCCTCTAGCTCAGCAATGGCGGGAAGGGAAGGAGATATATTTGCCAGGGCAGGCGCGTTAGGAGCGGAGGGTGCAGGGATAGAGATAGTGAGGTTATGCTGTGTCTGGAAAGGCTGAGGACGAGGCCGTTTGCTGGAAGGAGACATAAACGTACTAGACCTTGGTAAAGGGTCCAACTGTATAGGAGCGAGTCGCGAATGAAATGGATCGTTAAATCTCAAGTTTCTGCGGCGAATGTGAGTGGGAGGGTTTGACCCGGGCATGACGCCCGGTGGAGGTTTTCTAGGAACTGGTGATACCCCTCTTGGGTAGTATATCGTCTCTGAGAAATCGATCGGTGGTGACGATGTACTTGTACTTCGGCTCCTGCTTCTATTGCTACTAATGGTTCTGGGAGGTATAACTAGACTTGGTGCTCCAGCTGTTTGTGCTGCTAAGTGCTGAGCAACCTCGTGCTTGTGCACATATGGATACTCTTTTGATTGAGGTAGACCATGGATATGATGTAATTTCGGTGTTATCGGTGTGGAAGGAGACAGAGACTTTGAGTGAGCGGAAAGTATGGTATTTAAAGGGGGCAGCACTGGAAGCCTAACTCTGCCTCTCCCTCTGCCAGGCTCATCTTGAATCCTGACCCTAGTACCACTAGGAGTTGCAGTATATGGTCTCGGCCCCAGAATCTCCTTATTCAAGACCCTCGCGATAGGACTTGTTGGCCTCGGCATCTGGCCCTTAACGCTAGAGTTCCGACGTGTACTCACGGGTCTACTCCCAGGCCTGCTCACCACGCTCGCAATTGGAGTATGCAAGCACGTGCTCCCCCTTCGACAAGCCAGGCATGGCCTAACCTCCGCCAGCTTTCTCGCTGCGGATTCTCTACTCCTAGAACGACCCCGATTTGGCGAGATCAGACCACAGAGGAAGCTATTAGTCGGCTCATCGATATTAGGAAACGAGTAGTACGTGTCAGGATCATAGCAACAGACCTCGACAGGTTTGAGAAGTGTGGGCATATTGAGGGAAGAAGGAAGTAATGGGTAGCGGTCTTCGTCTGCTCCATAGCCTGAAGCGCCGCGCAAACTCCTCACTGGTTGTGATATGGAAATGGGTGGAGCAGATTTGGGCCGATCGTTGAGAGTGGACTTATGGTGCGGAAGATTGGGCATTATTGACGAAAGGCGTTGAAAGAAGGTTCGAGGTCGTTCAGGTGATGGCTGCTGAGCCTCTGGCGTTGAAGAAGGCTTGAGCTGCTTTGTCTTATCTTGCTTGGTTGGACTCATGATTAGAGTGCTACCTGGCGAAGTGAATATACAGACGCGAACATGTGAAATATTTAGGAAAATGGAAGGGGTTATTGTAGGCTTATATGGCAATACTTGTAAAGAACGAAGTTGTAAAACCATGCGTCAAAACATGTTAGCATTACGGGTGCTTTGAAGGCGTGTATTGTCGGTAGGGACATAAAATATCGTGGGTCATATAGGGGTTGAGTCAGATGATGGAAAGGAAACAACAACGATGCAAAAGAGCGATTGTACATATGACGTAGTATAACACACGAGACAACGAACGACGCCTTGAAAGCGTACCAACAAACAAGCAACAGGAACAGATTGTGATATACTCTTTATTATAATTGCAGGCAGACTTGAATCGGTGATGGATATGTTCCACGATCCGACCAGCCTAATAAGCAACGCATGAATGGCTGAATCTTCTGATGAGTTTATTTAAGACAAGGAAAAACGTCGAAAAGAGTTATGCGAACCCTGCTCAAAGTCAGGATATAGTCTCAGGGGTTTGCCTCTGGCGAACGACCTCAGAGAATAGCCCTAGTCATCATCGCTGTCATACTGTTTCTCGCTAATGCGTGACTGGGCAGTGATCTGCTGGGTACCTCTTAAGCACGAGAAACAACGCTCTTTCGATGCCATTTGCGAGCCACCAAGGCCGGGAAAATTCCTGCAGTGCAAGCAAAAACACATGAGCTTGACCCATAGATGATGACCGTATTCCGGCCTGGTATCGTTGGCGTGTATTTCTGTAGTCGACACGAAATCATGTGTTGGCTTCTACACTACGCCGAACGCTCTTGCTTTCCCTCATATTTTCGGTGAATCGCCGGGGATGTCGCAATCGGGTACAGCCTTTGCAAGCGTAAAAGCTCGTTGGTCACAGTCCATGGCTTGATTTCGGCGACCAATGGCAAGGCGGACTCTGTCTTCAAGCTCGAGCTTGCCCAAGGTGCCTTGCTGTAGTTCGACAGGCAGTCGTATAAAGGAGGAAGCATGGTGGAAATCATGAGAACGATTGCGATATGAGAATCTTTAAAGAATCGTGGTCAACTTAAGTACTGTGGTGGGTGGACATCCACACAAAAGGTTTGTTCCTGGAATGGAAGGTTGGTTGTGCGACGAAGTACAGGCAGGCAAGAGATCAGAAATTGGTTCGAAGCTCACCCAAGCAACTTTTCTCATGTGTGCGCGGCGTCGAGTCTCACCAACGTTCAACTTCTATCATTTGAGTCTTACAGTCAGGCTCATCGCCGAAATTGTCTTAGCATCCCTATAAGTGCTTTGATGTGAGATGATACTATGCATTTTCAGCACCGGGCAAACTCTCATCCACTGGAGGTCTAGGAAGAGGTGAAAGATCTCGCCTCGACCATGCGAAGTATATTTGTGTGCTTCGAAAGCGGATACCAATAATAGTCTTGATAAACGCCCGTAGGAATGCGTATGGTAGAATCCATCGCAGCCGATTCGTGTTACTTTGGCGCAGAACACACGTGGTGCTAGATTGGGACTTCTTCATGGCATCGGGAGCTACAGCGTCTTTTCTTTCTTCAGATCGTTTAGGACCATGTATCTCGAGAAAGAGATCCAGCCCCACCGAAACCACCGCATCTGACTTTCATGCGCCGTGGTCATGGCTTTCTGTGCAGTTCTATAACCGACTGGTGAACTGACAAACATCATCGGGGTCGGGTAACTTCCTAGCTCTTTCTTCCTTGTTACAACTCCGATCAACGTACCCGGGGCATCCAGTAAACTTATATATTTCCTGAACACGCTAGTGGTGGTGAGAGTGTACAGCTTGATCGGACATTCCCATCCGCTGTGTCTGTGCATAAGCGCCTTGAGAAACGCATGCGCTCCAGTGTATAGCGACTTGTGGTTCGGATGAGCGGATACACCATCAGCGTCGAACGTGATGATGGCGTGGATGGTCGCTTGCGGGGCTTCTTTGGAGGAGATGGACGCCATTCTGGGAGCGAATGCCGAAGTGAGGAAGTTTGATATCAGACGAGGGTGCCATGTGACCGTCATGGAGTCTGGGAAGTTGCTGTTGCACGTTCAGTGGGATGTTGCAATGACGCAAGCGAAGCGGAAGCTTTACCTGTCGTCCACGACCATGATGTCGTTCTCAGACCGAACACCGAGCTGCAGCCCGCTCTTCACCAGCTCCTTCTTTCTGACTGAGCCCAACCCATCCGCATTGCCTAGATTAAGACGTCAGTTGCGCTGCCAGAGGTGCTGGACGCTTGTAGGGCGTACCACTACTCAGACAGAGGATTTTAACGTGATTGCCGAGCTCTGGACGCGTCAAAGCCAACAATGTTGGCGCAAAGAACATGGCTTCGTCGTCAGGATGGGCAATGAGGAGCACGATGCTCTTTCCTTGCAACGTGGGGAATGAGGTGCTCAATTGTGATGTGTACAGCCATAGCCCACAGATGAGGACGGGCACGACAGCCCATGTGAGCCAATGCATGGCATATAAGGGATTGAAAGGGCAACAGCTATGGCATGGGCAACGACAGTTGTGGTGTTTTCATGGTGGAAGAGGAAGAGTGGTTGGTGGAGGAGGGGTGCACCCAGGCTAAGGAAGGAGCTTGGGCGGAGACCAGGGCTCCTCCGCAGAGCCGCACCAATCTTCTCCTCTCCACACTCTGCTTCCACCCACCCCGTCCACACTCCGACAATTCCGAATACATTCCATCCAGCTACGCGATGGCCGGCGGAAACCGCAAAGAGCGACGAGCAGCCGACAAGAAGAACAACACAGGCTCCGGCACAGCCTTCCAGCCCACCAACGAGATTGACGAAGACGACATCAACTTTATCCTCAAACACCCTGACCGCTCCGGTCCTAAGGGGAAAACACTATTCGAGCTTGCCGATGAGCGTCAGGCAGAGCTCGACAAGCTGAAGCCCGCAAATTGGAGGCGGACACAAAGCAACACGCCAGCGGGCGAGCGGCCTTTCAACGATGAGGAGCCCCTAGGCCCGTTCGGCGACGCTATCCTATACTCGATTTCCATGGCCGTACTACATTTGACACTAGATGTGATAGTCTACAGCCAATACAGGGAGGAAGTGATATGGGGGGAGATCTTCCAGCGTGCAGGCACAGCTCTCCCCGCTTTCTTCTTGCTAGTCTACCTTCTCCACGTCGACATTTCGAACCGCTTCCCTCTTTTGAGGAATATGTTCTTCTTGGTTGTTTCTGTTACCGCTGGATGCTACATGGTCTACTCTGGAAACAAACATGGCTACTTCTTTGTCATGAAAGCAGCGCCTCCGATCGGTGCTCTCTGGATATGGAGTGTCGTCGAAATGACTCTTCCTTATGCAGCTGCCAGCGCCATGGCTGTATTTGGATACTTGTGGTGGAATCAGTTTAACTTCTTCTAAGCTACTGTAATATATGCTCTCCTTTGAGATAGGGCACTTCCAGCCTAAAGGCTTCTGTAAGCAGTCACAACTGGTAGCGAAAACTTCAATTTTAATACCTAGCCCGAATGAACTTTCTATTAAACGGCAAGTCACAACGTGTGGTACTGAGATGCCATGCATATGCACCTCTAGTCCTACTCGGTACCGTCGGAGAATAAAACCCTTGGTAGCACAACTATTGCGTGTCCTGCAGTCATTTTAAATGAGCATAACATCTCACCAATCACGACGATACTTGGCAGAAGGTTGCCACAGAGTCTCACCTCACCTCAAATCTTCTTCTTCTCTCTCCAACCACTCTGTGTAATGTCAACATTCAAATGTCGCCATCCACGATTTCGCTCCCGTGCCAGGCGCATCGCGATTGTACGTACCACAAACACTGGAGCTCGGTGCCAGCGCCGTTCGGCTCACAATCACCCTCGGCTTCCGATGAACCCCTGAATAAAAATAACCCTGCGATCGTCAATGTCAACACCACGCCGATACAGGAGGTGAAGAACAAAAGGTTGTCACTTTTTCGCGCAAAACCTCCGCTCAGGTCTCAGGCAGCATCCTTTCAGAGTTTACCTACTGAACTTCTTTTGTCAATCGTCTTTTTTCTCTCGCCGGTCTCACAAGCGAGTCTCGCGCTTACATGTCGCTCGTTTGCGCTTATTCTTGGCCCGTCAGCATGGAAAGACGCAAGAGCCGACAACCATGCAAGCTGGGTTCATCACGATGATATGCTAGATATCCTACAGCGAGATATGAGTAGCGAATCATGGTGGCGATGTCCTGAGTGCATACGATACCACACGCGTCGGAAGATATGTGCAAAAGAGGGGGTCATACCGACTCTGCAAGGTTTTATAGATCTCAGGTCGAAACGGGACGAGATGAAGAGCTTGAAATTAGGAAACCCCAAGGATCCGATATACGTTCTAGAGTTTCGTCTTTTGAAATCTGTTATGGATCGACATCTTCAAGGAACACCACATGGTATGTGCCTTAACAGTCTCCGATGTCGAGGCACTCGTAACTTTCCGTTGTCGGAGACGTTAAGAATAGAGCTCAAATACGAAGTCCTACCTAAGATTATACTGGATCGACTACTACTCCAAGTCACATACACATTTACGCCTTTACGTCTTATGTTCGTCCGCAATATGCCTATCACCGATATGTCAACTCTAACCTTTCTCCAAACCCTCAATTTTTGGGTTTGCGGGCACTTGCAATCCAGCACGGCTGTGATCGAGGCAACGGCAGGTCAAAGTCTCAAGTCAGGCATCCTGTATTGCAAATACTGCCCGATGCAATACAGTGTCAATACGGCCATCTCGCTGCCCTCGGCTAGATGCAAAGTCATCGAAATCAAGACCTGGTACAACATGGGGCGAGGGCAAAGTGCAAAAGATATAAAATGGATGCACGTCGTACGACGGGGAAAGGGGAAGAGGGCATACAAATGGGGAAAACAAAACATCACGGAAGCATTCGAAAGGATATTGTGCAGTACGACCGAAGAGTTCGAGAGACAGCTAGAGAGGAGTGATGGGGGAGGAAGTTGGTACGATCCTGAGCTCAAAATGCGAGCGTACAAGACGCTGCCTATCAATCTCGCTGGAAGACTATAGGGACCTCGAAATAGCATTGGACGAACCACTACAAACTAAGCATATAAACCGGGACCGCAACATAAATGAACTGAACACCTTGCTCTAATATCTTAATGCAGTCATCGTTATCAGCTTTCTCTGCGCATGCGGCGAGGTTCCACAATCAACGGCACGCCCAGTAATGGCCCCATGTTCCAATGCATCCATCACAAGACCACGCCCGGTCCATGAATCCCTCCGCCTGACCGTAATCCAACACCTCCCTCAATACTAAAAACTAGCGTCCGCCACTATGTTACACAAAATCCTACGTGCTAAAAGACGGTGGAAGTACTCTAACTTGTAAATAACTTAAAACCTACTTACGCAGTATTATACCTTGTAATTTACATACATTCACACTAGTGCACTGCATGCTCTACCGTTAATCTTTACAATAATTATTTATAAATGGTTTACTGTGGCTACTTACAAATATTTAGGACCCTTCCAACCTATGAATTACATTTCGTATTGTCGCCTTCTTGCCTGATTTGCTCAGAGCCTTCTTTTGCGGCGAAAAAATAACCCTTTGCTACAGTACCACTGTTAGGATCCTACCACTTACAATATAAATAGAATGATAGTATCTGAGCCATAGCGCCTTATCATAATGCTAAGAAATCGTTCTTAGCTTTGTGTTTACTGTCGCACATAAAGTCATGCAAAAGTCGCTACTCCGGATTGAAGTAATTAATTACCGATCTTGGCTAGTGCGAAACGACTGCATAGGTTATCATCACGGTATAATTTACTATGGTATTTAGTAAACTAGGCTTGTCTGTAGATGATTTTGGAGTAGTTAGCAAATGGTACTAATAACTGTTAGACACATCTCAAAGCGGCATATGCTTTACTGCCTCGAGTCCGGGCGCAGCTTCTTAAGCTGGACTTATGGTTTGGTTACATGCACTCCTTTTATAGAACATGCTTCCATGTGTGGGGATTGTAGAGAAGAGAATACATTGTGAAAGGCGTTTAGAACAGGCAATAGCAGATGTTGCTAAAAAAAAAATTGCTGCTGCGTTTTATTAACCTTTGAAGATTCTATTTAGCGTGTCTCCCCGCTTAAGTTTTTTCCTACAGAGGCCGCAGGCGACAGCGTCGCATTCAGGGCATCTGAAGCGAGAAGGGTTTCTGTAGCCACCTGGAGAATATGAATGGTATTCGCAGCGCCAGCGACCTGGAATCGAAATCCAAAAAAATTGGTGGCTGCAGAGCGAGACTTGTGTATACTCTTGGCTTTGTGTTACTGAAGTTTGAGTGCACCTTTGCAACCGATCAGTTTCTGCCTTCGCTGCCTTTGCTTTCTTTGCTACTTCATTCCGTTGTTTCCTAGTAAGTGCCTGTCTGGCTGTATGCTCCTCTTCTTTCTTTGCTACTTCCTCCGGTTGTTTCCTGGTAACAGCCTGTCTAGCTGCATGCTCCTCTGCTATCTTTTTCTGTCTTAGAATTTCCTCTAGGATTGTGTCGAATCTAGCTACTTCCTCCTTTACTTTTTCGGCTTGCATATGTGCAGATCGGAGGCTTAGGAGCGGAGGCTTCCAGTTTGCTTGCTGCGTGGTCGGTGGCCTCAAAACATTGTCCGTGGAAGCACGTGGATCGTACCCGGGTATCTTATCGCTGTCGCTAAGAATGTCCCAGGCGTTTTCGCTCTATGCAAACGCGTCACTACGCTGTTAAACCGTCAGAATAGAGAGCTTCCGCGACTTACTAGCTGTGTCTTCTCCGGAGCGTTCAATTCCCTCTTGATCCTATCTGAAAGGTGTAATTGCTCTAGACCACGATCTAGGGACTTGATTTGCTCATGGATTGTGAAAGTGTCGTGGATGGGCTTCGCCGGAGCCATAGCGGCGGCTGATGCCATCGAGCTGTAAGCACAAAGGCTCAACGCGTACGTTATCTGCGTGGGGGCTCAAGCCTTGCAAATTCAGCGACGCAACTAGTCTTAGGATATGAACGTTTGAGGTTGCGGATAAGACAATGAGACAATCAATAGGGATCTAGAGGGTCTATCAGAGCATGGCATAGTACATCGTAAGCCACACCTCAGACATGCGGGGTCGCGCCGCACTAGCTTGAATTAGTGGCCGCTCGGATGAGAAGCACCAACCGAGTAAAGGAAAATATTAATTATAGGTGCCTCCTTTTATTACGAAGTCAATTTCCTTTACTATAGTATCACTATTAAACTCTTCCTACCGTTAAACCTTATATAAAAGGTACTATCTAAGCCTACAACACTTACTACAGACTTAGGAGTTACTATTAAAATTATGGCTACTATTGTAAGAAGATTTATCCAAGCTTGTACTAGTATATAATGTAAACTTTGACTTAGGCCCCTGGCGCTCCTCGCAGAAGAATTGTGTCATTGTAGGCTGCATTCAATTTGGTCGCATCAGGCTGACGAAGAGATTTTTCTGCGAATGATGGTTTAGGCAGAAAGGCAGACATGCTGGCGAATCCACCACGCAGGTTAATGCGTCCACGAGGGGCAGTGCAAAGAAGGCGCAGCCAGCTGAGTTCACAGGTCGTCCACATGTCTCACAATCTCTCAAATGTAAAACGCAAACCTTGCATACTATATTCACAAATTTTGAAGCATTTGCCAAATCTGCAATTTTTTTCTATAGCATAGAAGCGAGAGAGCGAACTAAATCACGTACGCGAAGTCTTCGCGTTACACTTCCTCTATAGCCATCCCCTTCTTCAATGACCACATTAAACTGGGTTTCGACAAGCCCAGCAACGACAAGAAACTAGATGCTTGGAATAGCATAATCGATCTTGGAAGCTGAAAAGGCAGCATTCTTCGAGGTTTCCAAGACTGAGCCTGTGTGCATCGAAGAAGACATGCAGTAGCATCTCGATATTCTATTGCGTTCGTCGAGGTATTGCTTTTTGAGATTTTCAAAGAGGCTAAACAGATGCCCCCTCGTAAAGCGGTGACCGTGGCCAATGTAGTTAACACAGGGAGGTGGGTGATACTGTCCTTAAAAGTCACAGTAGTGAATGAACCGAATTGCCCAAGAACAACCTTCTGTCTCTAGCTGGGTGTGGCTACGTAAAGTTTCACCAGTGGGCAACGTGGTTGATGGTCAATGGAAGCTTAGCACGGTCTAATATTAGCCCTGGTCTTGGACATGTGCTCATGTGCTACCAATAGCTTTAATACAAACTTAAATGCATTCAGCAATTCAATCTTGTCTTTTAGCGCAAAATACTTTCTCATGTTACTCGAATAGTGCGTTGAAAAACAGCAGATAAGCATCCCTAAAGTTAAAATCGTTATATCAATCGTACTTGGCAATACTGACTAGAGAAATACAAAAGTTCCCTATCTAGTGAAGTGGAGGCCTTAATAGCCTATTCGAACAATGTCCAATATCTCCATTTATACTGGTATTTGGTACGATCAGTCTCGCCCTAAAATCCTAGGGGCGACTGTTACCCTCCCAATCCGATGGGGAAACTACTTGATCGCTACTCTTTCAGTCCTAGTCACGATATGCGCCGCAAGTTTCTGGACGATCGAGGCCTTCGGACTGCACCAAGCTATCGTTGGCAGGCAGGATGTCGACGCGGTTGATCTACAGCAACAAGTTATTCTCCGCAACTCAGGCTCAGCAATGGGTACCATTTGGGAGCTTGTGAAAGTTCAGATGGCGTGGAGGGGAAGAGTCGCGTCGAGGTTGCGAACTCGCACCCTGAAGATAATTGTACCGGCCTTTTTGACATGGCTAGCGTTCACTGCTAGTAGCATCTTCGTCGCTGAGGTCGCCAGTAGATCCTACGACCGGATCCACGTTCTCGTAAACCCTGAAAACTGCGGATTTGCAGTCTTGGACATAAACGACCCGAGTGCGCTTCTCTCCGATCCAACAGTTGAGACGTTGTCCAATATCAACTTGGAAGCACTGTACTCGTACACTGAAAAATTGAGAAGAGACACTATAGATGCAAGAGCTTATGCAAGAAGTTGGTATGGGAATACACCTACTTCGTTGGCACACAACTCCGTCTTTCCAGTAGCGCGTCTACCATATATCGTCAACACATCCGCTTCTTGCCCCTTTTCGGGGACTGATATATGCATGACGGAATCCAACACTGCAATGACCATGGACACAGGGTTGCTGGATTCACACTTGATTCTGGGCATAAATGCGCGGGTTCAAGATAGGGTTGGATTTCAGAGGGTGGTCACCTGTACACCCCTGAACGTGGATAGATATGCTGAAGACCACGTTCACCCCATTACTGCTCGGATAT
This sequence comes from Herpotrichia juniperi, assembly GCA_014905255.1. Classification (NCBI taxonomy): domain Eukaryota; kingdom Fungi; phylum Ascomycota; class Dothideomycetes; order Pleosporales; family Melanommataceae; genus Herpotrichia; species Herpotrichia juniperi. The sequence goes on along the minus strand of BLYF01000005.1, from coordinate 914,755 downwards.
GGAGAATATTCCATCTCGGACGCCTATTCATGAACTACCCTGGACTGGTTGGAGGCAACTCTCAGCCAGTTACGTTCGCATTTGATACTGAAACACAGTGGAATGTGATGAACTACGTATTATTGTAAGTTGGCTGTTTTATTATTACGATCCATCTTTTTCTTTTTTCGGTATTCGAACTAATCACTCTATGCTTAGCTCCATGATCTACTTCCCCGGTGGCCCACCAGTCTGGGATCCTATCGCACCTTTTAAACGTACGGACGCCGATGTTAGCTTGCACTTCCTCGCCCAAACGAATGTTGTATACACTAGACCTGTTCACGACCCTTTGTTCTCCGCTACTACTGCTCTGCCTTTCAGCGACAATCTTACAATGTGGTTGCCCGACCGGAATGTATCCGTTCTGGGTTGCATCGATCAATATCGAATCTGTAATTCAGACCTTGGAGCATGCACCCCTTTGAGTGGTGTCATCGCCCTTGAAGATGCTATTACAAAAATCGGGCTTAACGACGCTCAATCAGCAACCGCGTTTCGACTACACAATGCAGCCCAAAGGTCTCCAACGTGGTTAAATGGATTCCACCTTGGCGCAGATGGTATGTTTTCATTGTCCACTAGCCGAACACTTTATACTAACAGACCACAGCACTTTTAGCTAAAGAAACAATTTCATATTCCAACTCTGCTGGCCTGCCTTCTAATCAATGGCAGCTCGAAGCCCGTCGCTGGTTCGTAACCGATCTTGCGAAGTTCCAGAGCTTCATCATACAATACGCTTCAAACACGGTGACCAATCTAGGACCTTCAGGGTACATAACGAAACCCAAGGATGTCTACGCATCGTCGGGAGTCCGCGAATCATTAGAAATTCAATGCCGGAACCAGCGGATCCAAAGCACAGCAGAGGTCCAGAGCTTTAGCCTACTTGGGCTGCTTATCGTGGTTGCAACCACATTTTTATGCTTTATCGCATCGCTCGCTCTAGAGCAAGCTTTTACTCTTATGCGGCGGGGATCAGAGTCTAATAGAAGCATTGCAAGGGAAGCGGATGAGAAATTGCAGCTTTTGCGAATGGCCGTGGTTGGCGACAAGGAAGCTGAAGGTTGGATGAGCAACGCTTGGAACGTCCCGATTAGGATGTCTCCGGCAATACCTGGTCGTCCACAGATGCAGAATGGGCTGTCAACATATTTTAACTCTGTGGAGCGATTATTGGAAGACTAAATATCGTAAACATCTCCACTATTCTGCGATATACGCCTCCGAGTATTGCAACTTACGGACCCTGAACTACCTCAACAGAGGTTTGGTCAAAGGGGTGCGTCTCTTTGAAAATTACTGCTGCGTTCTGTGGTCGCGATCTTGATTGAGTTCGACAGTGTTAGTTCTTGAATACTGGTTTAAATGATTTTTATCTCGATTCCAACTTAGCAGGCTGTGCGTAAACACCTCAATGTTTAAAGAGCAAGGGCATTTTGCCTAATTAAAATGTCTTAGGTGGATTTGAGGAATGATTAATTGCAATCGAACCACTCGACCCACTACTGGACCCACTGCTTCACGTCCTCTCAATATAATGGCGGCTTAGAACGATTCTAATTAACGTGCAACCCACTTTAGCAGAAAATACTGTTCGCACGTTAAGCAAGATAACAGTAGCTCTTGCTTAAACTAACGATATGATGGGAAGAGGCATTCCTACGGCAATAGGATACAATTATAGCAGAGTTTTATAACGCAGGGGAGGTCGAACCTTATATTTATTGCACATGGAGATTCGCACGTACCCAAGATAGATTGTAAGTAACAGCCCGAGCCAAGCCGCAATACGAACTTAGTAAGCGCCATTCGCTGAACGTGTGGGGGCCGGGACCTGCGCCGGAGAACTTTGCACCTCTAATTCCGACTGGCGAAAGGGGTGCAGTCCTTCGACCAGTAGTATCCCGTACCTACCCACTCAGCACGTATCATCATGTTCTGCTTCAGCCTCCAATGCGAACTATGAGCGAACGAAGTAGATGGATTTAGATGCGGATGGGGGTTTCTGCCTTGCGCCTAGCTGATGCGAGCAGCTAGTTCTCTTCGGTGAAATAAGGCTCGTGATTGGTCGAAGGCGTTGGGGCTGAGATGGGACTATAAGCCATTTTCCATTTTTGGATAGGAGGAGGCCGTTCGCGAGAAGGCTTCTGAGGCTAGTGGGGGTGGTACTAAAGGTGGGATGCCCCAGGTGATTTCGTCGTTGTTGTTAAGAAGTGGTTTTATCTATTTTGGCTTTTCTTTCTTGCGGTGCTCTAGACCTTTTATCAAGAGCTTGGAAAGAGTATTCGAACATCGAAGCGACTCGATATAACGCTGTTACAAAGTTTGAGAAATTGTCTTGCTATATTGCCACTTGGATATAAGAAAGATAAACCCTCTGGCTGGTAGCCCGCAACGAAAATGGCTTCGAACGAAAGGGAACCGCTATTGAATGAGAAGTTTGTGTTATTGGAGACCAGCACGTGTAGTGAGAAGACACCAGCAAAGATCAAGAGAAGCATTGAGAGATGGAGGGCCGACTCAGAAACACATCGAACATCTCCTAGCAGAATCATCTCAACTCTCATTTCCGGGATAGCGATCCTCATCACGATCGGAACCTTTTACTACATCATAGAGTCATCTGGCGCACAAGATCGGAGCACGAGCTCTTCATACCAGACATCCGTCAATTCCGACACCAACACGGTTTCGAACTACACATGTATCCCGGGTCAATCATGTTGGCCTTCATCAAGCGAATGGAGCGCATTCAATCGAAGCATCAGCGGAGCCCTTAAAAACACCATCCCATGGGCAGCACCATGTTACAATGGTACTTCGAGCAAAGAATGCCAGAATGTCGCGGAAGACTACATGGATGGCGTTGAGCGAACTAAGCAGTACGGATCCATGGAGTTCCTAGATTGGGAGACTTGCGGTGAGGAGAATTGCTCTCTGAACTCTTTCTCGCCTTCTTCTCCTGTATCTGGAAAGTGTTCGCTTGGTCGGCTCTCTGCGTATTATGTGGAAGCCCGGAGTGCGATCGATATCAGTAGGACACTGGATTTTGTACGACAGCATGGGATTCGAGTCTCGATTAAGAACTCTGGCCATGATTACTTCGGGCGCAGTAATGCGGCGAACTCACTGGCTATCTGGACACACAACATGAAAGACACCAAATACCACAAGACATTCACACCGACAGGATGCAAGACACAGTACACCGATGTCGGAGAGATTGGAGCAGGTATATCTGCCCAAGAAGCCTGGGAGTTCTTCGAGCCCCTAAACATGTTGGTAACTGTGGGCGCAATCAACTCTGTTGGCATTGCAGGAGGCTTTGGTCAAGGTGGAGGCCATGGCCCTTTGGGTCCCATGTGGGGTTTGATGGTTGACAATGCGATTGAGTTTGAGGTTGTCACCGCGGATGGTCAGGCCCGTACCATCAACGAATGTACCGATCCCGACCTTTTCTGGGCGATGCGAGGTGGCGGCGGAGGAACCTACGCTGTCTTGACTTCGTACAAGTTCCAACTACACGCCGCAGTACCATTGAACGTATACAGCTTTCAAGCCAAATTCACTCTGCCGGAAAGCGACCTCGACATCACAGAATCAAAGGTACATCGAGATATCATCACCGCTCTCGCCCTCAACCAAACGCTCTTCTCCAACCACGGAATCGCAGGATACAACTTCATCCTCCCAGACCACATGATTTCACTCCAGATCCTGCCCAGTAACGACCCTTCTGCCATTAAAGCTATCACCTCCCAATGGCACGACTTCCTCTCCTCCTACCCCGGCCTGAACATTACCGATAATACCTACCACATCTTCCCCAAATTCTCCCAATGGCACGCCTTCACTGAAACCCCTTCTATTGCGCGCAATGGCCTCGTGGGTCTCGGCCTCGCTGAGTCTGGACGTCTGATCCCACGCTCACTATTCTCCACACCCAATGACGTCTCAGTACTCGTCAACGCCGTTCTTACAGCTATGCAGTTCTCGTACACCAACCGTGGAGGCGGCGGCGCACAGCTCTACGCCACAGGACCAGCAAGCCACTCCGACAACAGCAAAACTGGTGTCAACCCTGCATGGCGCGACTCGTTGTGGGAAGTCATCATGGGCGGGATCTGGACATCTAACACGCCGCTTCCCGTGCGGACCCAAATCCAGAATACCATTTCCGCGGCGATCCAGCCGCTTAAGGCATTAACGCCTGGTGGAGGGTGCTATATGAATGAGGGGGATTGGACCGAGGAAAACTGGCAGCAAACTTTCTTTGGGAGTAACTATGGAAAGTTGTTGGAGGTTAAGAGAAGGTACGATCCTAGTGGGTTGTTTAATTGCTGGAAGTGTGTAGGCTGGACTGGGTATGATGATCCTATGTATAGTTGTTATGCACAGACTCGCAGGACACCGGAACCTAGTATTCCGTTGGGGCCCGTGAGCTGAGTGATATAGAATCTGGTGTTCGGGCTTCTTGTATTATGGTATGATACCTTGGTGTTCTGGTACAGGCATGGAGGTTCTTGGAGTCTGGGTATGGCTTTTATGGTTAGAAGTATGTAGTATTTGTGTAGTGTCTATGTGTAATTAAACTTATCTGTGAGAAAGCTGTCCCTAAAGATAACAAAGTTTGTCAATCTGTCTTCAATAAGTGATTTAGTCCGTGCAAACATAGTCAGGTAGTCATAAAACAGTTTTGGTGAGTGGTGACGTTAAACATTTCGGCCTAGGTGCTAGGAGATTTAACTTAGCTATACAAAGCATCATTTTAAGACCAGAGCCCAGAATCAAATTGTAGGGTTATTCCAAATCTCCACTAAAGCCAAGCTGTTATGTCGTGTGTATGTTGTATTCAACCTTGAATTACTTACGAGCATCTTACTGTAAACGAATTGTAGTGATCAGCACGGTATCAAGGAACATTTGCCCGGTCTTAGTTAGGAGTAGATTTTACTACAATTGAAAAGGTTGGACACGCTGCCCATAGTGACTTCTTTCACAGCTTGCCCCAACAAGCCTAGTGAGGGACCGGAGCGCCGGTTTTTTTTTGAACTAGCCGGTCGATTACAGGCCAACTTCTAAATGTGACTTTATACTCGCTACAGCGTCTACTCGAGCAATAAATTAGCGCCGATACTATCCTGTGACTTATTTTCTATGGCTATAACTTTAGCATTTATCTGAAGAATCCCTAAACCCCCAAAAGCAATGCACATCAATTGCAGGTTCGAACGTTATACCATAGCACAGAGCTCGAACATAATCCCTTCGCTCTTCTTCCAGCTCTTCACAGGCGCCCCAGGCTTATAGTCATTCTCAGGAATGAAGTAGCCACTTTGATCGCAGTATTTGTTCGCCTTACATTGGAACATATCCCCCGATCCACAAACAGCCCTGTACGCGACGCTCCCATCCAGGACATGCACTCGGATCCCTCCCCCCTGCACCCTTAATACAGTTGAGAAAGCTAAGATTGTACCAACTTGGTCAAAAAATTCAGTTGTATATTCGAACTGCATGATTGTTGTGAGGTCTCGCGTTTTCGATACTTTGAGTGAGGCGCCTCCGATAGGGAGATACACGAAGCCTGAAATCTGCAAGTAACTGCTTACGGGAATGATATTTTGCGATGGAGAGGCGGAGCCGTAGGGACCACAGCAGATAGGGGCTACGTAGAAAGGGCAGTCACAACTGTTTTTGATGGTGAATTTGTTGGGGTTGGGAATTACTTCGTGAAAAGGAGAGGAGGTTGAGGGAATGTGACTTGCGAAAGGGTGAATTGGGAGGGTGAGCAGAACAAAGAGGCTTAACATGGCTGGGGTTTAAGGCCTACTGACAAAGAATGGTGATAGTCTAGTGCCTTGTTGTATGTTGACTACATGCTTGTGAATATTTATTCTGCTAAGCAAGCCTTGGCACTATTCGCAGATTTTTGGAGATTTTTTGTTCGACAATTAGAAGCTGAAAGTAGGCTCTGTATGCTCGTAGAACGTGAATCTTGTGGAGAAGCCGTGATGAACGATTAGCCCTTACAAATGATCAGAAAACTGTATTTCAAGAATGAAAACGAATATAGGGGAGTGGGGTGAATAATTAGACCCGTGCGTTTGTTGACTACCCTTGCGGTGATGATGCATTGATGGCTGTGAATATAGCGTGACGGTGACGCATGATGCTACCTAGGGAGTCTTTGACAAAGAACTGCCAAACCTTTAGAACGGTGACATGCTACTCAAAGTAATTACGAAGGGTCGACTTAGATCGTGGTTTTGAAGCTAGTTGCGAGCTATCGTTAGAATTATAGTTTAGGTAAGCTATTAACTATACTTAAGATGTAAGTTTCTGCGTGGGCAACTACACACGCAGCTGCCTAGAATTTTTATCTCTACAAATCTATTTATTTAATATATGCTCCTTCTCTTGTCTATGTAAGCCCTACAACTAGCAGCACGCAGCAACCTCTTACGTTTAATAAATAACTTTAAAAAGACCTCGTACTAGCTAGTTGTTATAGAGATAATGCTAACATTTGCTACTAGCACATCTTAAACACTCTCTATTGTTAATTGTTGCAACAAAGTATGTTAACTCCTTATATAGAAACAGGACAGAACTAACTAATATCCCTCACCACATAGCGAGAAGTACTCTGTGGCGAGAAAATCACAGGTACTTACACTTCAAAGTAGCATACTTCTACCTACATCTAGATATCTATGCTATACTGTTTAGAGTGTATGCTAGGGGTCTTCCTCTACATCTCTAGCGCCGCTTTTAGTAAATTACTAATCTCGTTGTCGCCTTCGCGCCTTAAAAGCAGAGGCCATTTTATCTCACATAGGTTGTACCTTAAAATGATTGCCAAGCGAACTAAGTTAACGTACTTTGGTTATACTGTTTTTGTGCTACGTCTGGCCTGCCGCTTTAGAGTTATTCTGCTCGCTAAGTTCTATGGCTTCTAACCGCCATGTTGTGAGGGTTTCACGAGATGACTTGGCATTGTTTTGGTGAGGGCTTGCTGAGGTAAGCGCGCCCGCCATCAGAACAACGCTAGCGGCAGAGCAGTCCAGCTTACGACATCGAAACAATCGCTGAAACAAACTCTAGTAAGACTGAAGGTTGAGGTTGCCTATCACTGCGAGCTAGCTTCAAAGATCCTATCACCGACTAGAAAGACTGGATCATCATTGCATACTGCAGCCGCCACAGTAGACGACGAGAAGCAGCCCAAAGAGACTCGCGTCGAATACGTGGTAGGTCTGTGCCACCATGCAACAAGGCTTGGAGTATGCTAATGCCTCCAAGGTGGACATCTCATCTCTGACATTGTTCCCATAACATAACGTCCGCCTGTCTTCCCAGTTCAACGGATCGCAGTGCTTTGTCTGCGCCACAGTTCCTCCAGGCATTGAGGACAACTTTATTGCACGACGGATCGTGCACCACTTGAGGCCGAAATCTGACAGCGACGCTTCAGTGATCAAGCACATTGACGCTAACATGCGATTTTGTTGATCTCGTGTGTTCTGTGCCTGGAGACAACCCGTGTGCTGTAAGTCGCTTCTATGTTGTTAAACATTGCCAACTTGACGTCCTCATTGGATCGAGCTTCAGCCTGCCCCAACCGCATCATATGTATGCGACAGCAGACAGAATTCCAATGAAACCGCGGAAGGATGGACATGCATCTTCTCGCAAGGCTCACGGCAGGCAGACACGCCGTTCAAAGGTCGCTCTCTCCAACCCGGATTGATCGGAGTTACACTCTTGTCACTAGCAGCTGGCACCGCCCGTGCGGACATGGGGTTTGGGGGTTCACGGATTTGCGCCCAAGAGCTGCAACTCGCTTGGCGATGGCATATCAGTGGTGCGATCCTGCTGCAAGCTGCGAATTCGTAACCATACTGCACTGCATGCAGACTCGCATTCAAACAATAAGTTATGACTGCGCCTCGCAAAATACCGGGACCCTGGCGAGGTCCTGGGGAGATAAGTGCACGCTCACGCCCGCTATGAGCTGAGCACGAATCACTTCCCGCTGTCATCGTGGACTTGAGTAACACTACGGACCGGTTCCTGCAAGACACAATGGTACGGCATTCATTCTAGAAACCGGCATAGACATGACTAATCTAGCACAAGGCTGAAATTTTAGGAGCCGTTTCGGCCAGCATCAACCTTTTAGAGAACGCCCTTTCGGTAATCAAGTGCCTACGCAAGGCGCAACAGCGACAGAAAGATCTCGTCTACGTCTTGATACGCCATGAAGACGAGCTAGATAGCATCAGAAATATCTTGCAGCAGCTCGACAAGAAAGAGAACTTCGATCTTCACACGGCTAGCCTTGGTGCCGAGCTCGCCCGGATGCAGCAGGTTCAGCATAAGTTAGCTGCACTTCTCAAGGGATTGGATCCGGGATCAAAAACAAAGATCAACCAATTCGCGCGTCAACTTCTTGAAGGGTCCGCGGATGAGAAGAAGTTGACTAGCATTATGGACGAACTCGCACATATTAAAACTTCGATTTTACTATGCATACAAATGGCCAACGTGGGAGTGATGCGCGATATAAACAGGCAGATTGTGGCCGATGCCGCAAAGATCGAGCGCATCGATTCGAACCTCCGGAAGCAGCTTAAACAACTGGACGATTACGAAGGACTTCGCATTGCGCGGCTAATCAAGGGCCGACGTCCATCAGGTAAGCTACCCACCATATTCGCCACCCGTCTTCCGCGTCACTAACTAGCACAGTCGATGGCACCGTTCCCCTTACCCAGGCCGATCTCCAATCCCTAAGCTCTTCAAGCGACAACTCAGACAGCGCCTCCGACACTCTCTTCAATTCCGAGTCCGACACTGACGCGCCTTCCTTCGACATCCCCGTTAAAATGGAGCGCATCATCCTCCGCAACATGGCGCTGCACCAGTCCTGTCAGATCAATTGCCCAGTGGGCGAAGATATCTGGAAGGATCTGGTTGGTCGGCTAGAGATCCGAGACAATGTCGCAAAAGACCAGGCTGCACAGTTCAACTACGCTATATCGCTCGACGCGCTCAAGGTGGTGATGAAAGCTCACGGGAAGAATATAAAGGCCGTGTCCGCTCCACAGAGGAGGAAAAGGTGAGACAATGCACAGGAAAAGGAAGGTAATAATGCTTCCGGTGAGGAGACTTGATGCTCCTCGGCATGCGAGCGCTCAGAGTCCCTCGTGGCCGTGAAGAGTAAAAGAGAAAGCACGCGTTTCTTCTTAATTTTTGTAATCAGCGGGCTGACTCTGTTGGAGTCCAACATGTACAGACCATCGAAGGATCCGATCTTGCACTTACAATCTGGTAATACCTTCTTTAATTATTCCTTATACATTTCTCCTTGCAATAGTCTCGCTGCCCGATACAATGCGCTAGCACGCACATGTCGTGGCAGTCTTAAGCACTCTCCTTCTTTCCACTCAAGATCACGTGAATGCGTGTCAAATCTTTCCAAAGTTACCCAACCTTTAACCGGGCGTTAAATGGCTGTCACATATAGTTGTAGAAGTCTGTATGAGAATACTTCCCGCAGCATTCTATCAAAGCCCTTTTCAACAAGTCAAGCTCACATTGGTGTCCTATGCATTTGTTCGATGAAGACGTCGCATCCTTAGACGGGCTTGATGAGAAATTTGATGTAATCAAGTCTGCCTGTGTCGTTTGATTGCGGAACCCTGCCCTTCTCCTTAAGGTCATTTTTAGCAGAATCTGTTAATGAAGTCACTAAGTCAAAAGATTTAACCCTGGTGTATCTAAGTGACACTTCTACATTCGCTTTTTGTACGCATACCAGCAAACACATATCAATCAGGGTCACAACAGAATGTCGTATATCTTCCATAATTCTATACAAGTTCTTCTCGTCTGCCCGTTCTTTGGTCATTCAATGAATTATTTGCCGGCTCGGGCTGCGGAGAGGAGGACAAATTCTACAAGCCATCACAGAACATCAGCTTTGTGCCTTGCCCAATCCAAAAAAGGCAAACGCTCCATCACATCGCGCACTTAAAAGTTCTGTCGATATTTAGTAAGGAAATGGGGCAGGTTGCTTGTAGTATCGTGCTCCGCCTACAAAGGGCGCAGTATTGCATCCATCTTCCCGCTGGATATGGAGAGGAACACTGGAGAGGAACACTGGAGAGGAACACTGGAGAGGCGCAGTGCCAATCTAGGATATCCTGCCTCCCGCAGAAACGTGAACTCCGGAAATAGGCCAGCACGCAAAATGTTAACACCACGCACTTTCATAGATATACATAGTTACGTATAACGACTCTATAAGTATAGCTAGGTAGCTGAGCATGCTAAATAGTCATAATTACAAGCAATTAGGCTGTTAAATATATATTATTACTCATGAAAATGCCTAGCTTATTTCCAGTTCCCGTTCCTGCGAGAGCCTGCACGCTGCAGGTGATCATTTGATAGTTCGCAGGTTTGATGCAGTGATATTCCAAGCCCACCACTGATAAGCTGCCATGAAGCGAAGACGCATAAATACTCGCAGGTCGGTGAACCATGACCACACGGGCGGTTAGCCAATGACAGTATGTTATTCAGATATCGCAAGTTTCGAAAGTTAAATCAAATGCTGCCTAAAAGTTTGCCTAATATACACGTCATCTCCCGCGCCAGCGCTAGGATACCCTGCGCCAGAATCCTCCAATCGCGTGTATCTATATCAATTGAGAAAAGGGTCGGTTACGGCCGTCCCGAGAAGCATGTCGAAAGGGCAGTTTTCTACGACGTGGAAACATCGCGCGATGCTCTTAGCGCTGCCTGGCATAGGGAAAGAAAGATCCACGAAGTCGCCAGTGGAAGAGAGACGCTTCGAGTCCCACGTGATCGAGCTTACTGCCGCAGTGTCGAAGTGTGTTCCGAGACCCAGACGGTTGACTATCTTAAGGGAGATGAAATTGTCTTGAACTCTTCGAGGGAAAATGACGCAGAAAGTGTCCGGCTTTCCAGTCGCTTTAGAGAAGACTGTTATATTCTGTTTCTTTTTTCGTAGAGACGAGATCTCCGCCGGGCCCACCTTGCGCATTGTTAGTAGCAATAGCCTTGAGATGAGATTGTCAACTAACAGTATTGAAATGAATGGGACGCTTCACTGGAGCTTGGAGACGAGGCCTTACAGGCACGACAGCTGGTATTGGAGGGGCTACTCTTGTGCTTGCAACTGCCCTTATAACCTCGCAATGACAGGGGACGATAAGATATTTACTGAGACGAGATCAGAAGAGTTCTTAAACGTGGTAGAGGAGATACTCACAAGTTGAGGTTGTTTATCTTATCCGTGACATGTCCGTTGATTTGCAGTGCACTGTCGCGGGCTCCATTGCCAATGATGGCTGACAGTTGCGTCACTTGTTTGGCGTCTGTAAGACGGTCGACGGCAGATGCTGCCGATCCAGCTCTACCATTGAAGAAACGAGTGGAAAGACTGATATCGCTTCTGATAATGCTGGTCATGGTTCGGAGCGCTGATATCGAAAACGTAAAGAACGGGTGGAGGGAGGCATCAAGCTACCAGGCTGGATAGGTTGAGGCTCGTAGGTGCTGGCGGCGCTGTACTAGGCAGCAAGGCCGCACGATTTGTGAAGCCTGACCGAGCCGCCCGGCTCATGTTTGTATCGGACTTGTGATGTTTGCTTTTGATGGCTCTAACAGTGCGCTAGCGGTTAATTAGCTTGATCACAGGGATGAGCCATCACGTGGCTTGTCTAGCATTGAAACGATTTTCCGCGTCGCTACCGGTCAATCGAGAGGGGCATAGCGTCTCACAAGGAGGAGCAGCACCCCTAGCATATTGTATTTGGTCGCTGATGATGCTCAAGCTCGGGATCTGCCCCACTTCCTTCTTCTGCCTTGCAGCAGGGCTCATGCGAACACTCAGACGTACAGACTGCATTGCAATTACATGAATCAAACCTTTACCACATTCTCTGCCTCGCCGGCTCATTCGCACATCATGACCTCCAGATAGGCGTCGCATTGGCTAGGCGCCCACCCTAGCGCTATCCGGCGCATTCTGAAGGCACGCGAGAGTTGAGGCTACGCAAGGCTGGTTGCGACGACATTGCCTCAATTGCGCGCGATGGGTGATCGCGTAACCTTAGCACAGAAGCTTCTTGATAATTATCCTTCTAAGGCCCTGGAACTTTTGGTGGACTACCTCCAAGATAAAAGAATCCGGACAGCGACCGAGCAGTACATAGGGCAACATAATCCATCCCCTGTAAGGCTCGACGCAGCATTTGAACAGCAGCCAAGATCCTCACGGACCCGTTCATACCATCCTGACTCCTCTTTACTCCAAAAACCGACCCGACAGAACATCCCGAATGCTAGATACGGCCTGCACACTCCTCCCACCAGCGCAGGCTCGGTCAAGTCTCAAGCCTCGAGTCTGGCGGCTGCGGGCCTGGAAAGAATTTACTTGATATCGTACGATGACGATGGCGCAGACCAGCCAGTCATATCAAGAAGTGCGCCAGTGAAACACAATTTGATTGGAGATAAAGTGGTATACGGTCGCAGCCTCGGCGCCAGTACAGATCCCGTAGACGAGTTGGTATCTGTGCCTCTCCCATCTGGTGGTCAGAGGCGGGAGAAGGTAACGACCGCCGTGAATCTGACCTGGCGTCGTCGCAAGGAGTTCACGACAAACGTGGACACATTCTATGTTGTGTCAGCAGGATTGCTCGATAGTGATGTGATTCTGGGCTCCGATGGATCCCTAGAACGCCAATTCCCTTCAGGTCAGTCTACTACGATCCGCCAAATCTGCACCAAAGTAGGCTGACCTGTCTGTTACGACAATAGACGTTCAAGAAGCACACTCACCGCAAGCACGCTACCAACGAGGAGGCTTCGTAGAAATGGAAGAGCTTGACCCAGCCGTTCCTCCGCACGAACCAACAGTGCCAATTCATTCTTATCAACAAACCAGTATGCCACCTAACGTCCAGCGGACATATGACCGCGTGCAGGCTTTTCGGAACACTCAATGCATGCATGCGGCTGAACCATCTGCCCCGGCTCCTCATCCAAGGCACATCGACCATGGACAACCAACTCACACAACTGCACCTCTTGCGGCCCAAGGGCCTTCGAGCGGCCAACTTCAAGTGATCGGCTTGTGGGACAAAACACCAATTAAAATGTCGTTCGATCCAAATGCCCCGGGAGAGGCCTTCTACCAAGCCTTTCACCAGTGGGCCGTACGACGGAAACGTGGTGGTGATTTAGAGCGACACAGAATGACGCTATGGCTCAAAGCGAGCAAAAACACGCCTGATGACGAAGCTTACGACCTTGATCTGAAGGAAGGCGAATTGGAGGAGCTCTGGGGGATGGCTGTCGACTGGATACAGGAGAATAAAAGCCCAAAGGCTCCGCATCTTTATGCGACGGTTGAGCTGGAAGCGGGGTGAAGAGCTTGCTCAGGCTGGTCTTCCTGGTCTTCCAACATCTTTTCCAGGGCAGAGGCTCGCCTCTCTGGTCGCAAAATTCACCTGTCCGCGCAGATGTGAAATCCTGCTCTGAGCACTGTCATGCCTCCGCTATCATAGTCGTGGTTGTCGCGCGCGGGGGCCGGAATGAGGAGAACATCCCGCTATGAGTTCACGATCTTAACTTAACATTGTGAGCCCGACTAGGGATAGGCTATCGCGAAAATGGCAAACAGAAGTCATACCATCGTTGTCTAGGAAACATATGGCAAGCGATGAAGGATATTCAAAGGCCTGCTTGCGAATAAGGTAAGTCACTATCGAACAAGGGCAGACTTCCTTTTGCTGATACACAGCTGATAGGTATAAGGCTGCAGAAATAAAATTTGTTAGACTTATTATGCACCTCTATCTAGGGTATAAAATCTGTAGATTTCGTATTCCGCGATTAGGCTATGTGCTCAAGTAGCGATGCGTTAAATATTTCACTTAAATAAAATAAAGAAACCTATTAACAATTTAAACACTCTTCGCTTCAGCGATCCCGTTAATTGACATAACCAAATGTCGACAAAAGGTGGTAGCGTTCTTGAACACTGTTCCAGGAGATCCAGTGGAGGTGGATCACGTGAGCATAAGCCCCATCAATGCTTCCAAGGTCTACCCAATTAATAACCGCGTGTTAGGTGACGTAATTGCGTAATAGCACTCAAAGCTCTCATAAAGCGCCTCGACACAATTTTTTAGCAACTTTCCGTCAGCTAGCTTATTTGCTATCTATTAATGTATAGCGTATGTACCCATCGTTCACGGTCATAAGCGCGTCGTTGCCAGCCGAAGCCGATGTCGTGCCTTAACAGCGTTGACTGTTCGATCTGAAGTCCAAAGTAACGGGTTTCTCTTGAATCTCGACAGTTACTCTGTCAGGCCTGTAATGCGCCCAAATTCACAATTCTGCCAAACGACGGCCATATAACCACGCCAGTTTTTCATTAGAGTGCAATTCCTTTCAACAAAGGAAATCCTGTAGACACCCACTCTAAAGACCACAATAGAGATAGCGGGTTTTCGAGAAAGTCGCACAAAGATCAAGCCAGACCTGCGCGACGGTCACACAATCAGTACCTCAGCGACTGACGGCGGAAGATAAAAATAAACCTTTAACGCTTTGCAGAATTATATACTCGAGAAAAATGCAAAATTTAAAGATAGGTTAGAGCAAGTACACAACTAGCATATTTAAAACCGGTCGTACATACAATCGAACACAAAAACGGCTAATAAGTCGCAAGTATCATGCTAATGCCAAACAATAAGTCACACGAAATACCTAAATACCCACACCTCCGACCATAAATAGGGTCCCTAGTGTTTATTCACTTCGTCACTCACTTTGGCTGCACACTGACCCAGCTTAGGTTTTAATTCACTGCCTTGGACGTTGATCTTCCTGGGGGTTTTCTTCTGCCCAGAGGGTGCTAACGTACCCCTACCAGAGGAAGTGTTGGATGTTTTATCGATGACTCTATCAGCGGTCCTATGTGCGGGGTCATTGTTGTCTGCGATTCCACTGTTTTGCAGGGTATTCCTTTTACTAGAAGTGCCATCATTGCCCGTGGTACGATTATCTGCCACAGAATCGTTTCCTACTGGCTGCAGCGCCCATAGTTTCCATTGCTCACAGTACGCGACCACATCGCCCTCCGATCTTCAAGCTCCGCTGAACTGCCCAAGGGAATTCCATCGCCGAACATGCAACCATCGATGACCAGCAGCGTGAAGTCGAGGCTTCTTTAATCGAAACGCGCGACTGCGTCGTCAACTCTGCGTACGGGGATTCCCGGGTGGAGAATGGTCTAATGCGCTGGCGCATCGTCTTCTCGGCTGTCAACACGAATCAATCGGCCTACTACAGCTATTGGGGCTTCTGCACAGGCGCCCTCTGGACTAGCTCACAGTGCGGTTCGACACGCAGGTCGATGGTGGCACAGGGCATATTGATGTTAGCCTCGAGCATAGTTCTAGCGGTGATGATGCGTACTGCAATGTCTTGTGCAGACTCGGGATGAGTAGATTGCGGCTACGGAATTTCATACTAAACAGAGTCGTGTTAATCTGAACTATAGCTATGGCGAGAGCCTTAGGCTGCATGTAAGGACTGTTCAGGTGGATCATGTAGTTGGATACTTCGGGTAGCTCTTGGTGCACTTCTGTCATCTTCGTTTAGCTTGCAGTATTTCGCCAACACACTCGTTAATCCAACTACATAACTTCCAGGTCCAAATTTGTTCCAAAGTATATGCCACCGACTTCTTCGTGGAGCTTCTTCGTTATTAATCACATTGGTGCTAGTCTAAGGAGTTTTAACGCCAACAGGGTAGCTGTTGATCAATTTAATTGGGGCAATGCAGTGACGCTGCGCTATCAAAGACGGACGATGTAAGTTTAACAGGGGAAAGAATTTTTTATCGCAATAATGCGTATGTGTCCCCGACTCTTCAACGTAAATGCGAGATTGGCCATGCTGATCAGCGTGGAAGGATGGTCCGCTCCCAGCTTCCGCTTGCTAGACTCCATCACTTGCACCTCCAGCTCTTCCGCTGCATCCCACCGCCCTTGATTCCGGTAAGTCGACGCCAGGTTGCCCATACTGGTCAGCGTGTCTGAATGGTCCGCTCCCAGCTTCTTCTTGCTCGTCTCCATCACTTGAACCTCCAGCTCTTCATGCTCCAGAGCGTATCTTTATGATCTTGACCTGGCTATGCTCGCATCGCCTCGCCCCGCCGCAGTCTTTGTCACTGCTTTTATATCATCTCGTGAAGCTCTCACAACATGGCGGTTAGAGGCTATGGAACTTAGCGAGCAGATTATCTTTAAAGCGGCAGGCCAGACGTAGCACAAAAACAGTATAACCAAAGTACATTAACTTAGTTCTCTTAGCAATCATTACAAGGTACAACCTATGTGAGATAGAACTTGTAGTTACCACCGCTAGCAGGGAGGACGGTCGAGCCGCTCCGGCATAAACCTTGTGAGGTGGCGAATATACAAGAGATAAGTTGGTCATCGATGGGGAATGGGCACAGCCACACTATATTAGCCACTGGCTGGTAAGGTGCGCCACTAAATAACGAGCCACAACTGTGATCAAAATGTACATCGTGCTTCTTATATAAGACGTAAGCTACTTTGAAATCTATGTGCTGGTAGATTTTCTCGCTACGGAGTACTTCTCGGCACGTGGTGGGGGATATTACTATTGTGTAGGAGATCCGCACGCCTTAGTAGAGCACTACTAACTATGGCATAGCTCCTATATTTTACAAACTTAAAACAAAATCCTTTCTACCTTTGCCTATAGGGTCTTAACACTACTTTAGTTGCTTTTAATCTTAAGGAAACAATACAGGAAACAGAATAAGTTAGTAGTTTACATCTCTTCTAAACAGGGGAGGAAATTATTAGGTAGCTTTAAGAGCTCTTCGAGAACAATTAATTAATTGTGTGTGCAATTTATCCCAGAACTATAGCAGTGACGATAAAGGAAGGACATCAAACACAAAGCGACCCACGAAGTGGGGCGAGGCGGTCAATTTGGATAAAGCAGGACCAAAGAAAATCTATTCTAGCTTATTTTTTGCTTGTTCACAAGTGACAAAGAATTGGTCGACGTTCAGCCTAAGATAAGCAGGAAGGAATGATTAACGTATTACTATTGCATAGCAGCCTCCTATTTACTCATACTATTAGCCTAAGATATAATATATAGCTTAATTCTTTACATTCCCCAACCTAAGAGCGTTAAGCTGCATAATAACACCAGTCTTAGTAGTTTTAACTATGTTTCCTATACCTCTCTTTAGTCCGGTTTACTTAACACTCCTAGCAATGAGTATAGATGCTTAATTTAGTAGTAAATGATTTTTTTATAAGAAGGTAGGTTGTGGCGGTTGAGGCTCCATTTGTTTGATTATGTTTCTAGTATATTTGCGTTTTCTAATGTCCTTTGTTTTTGTATGTGAAACAAGGATATTTGAGGAAGTAGACGCACTTTAGGCGCACTCGTACGGGTACATAGGCAGGGCCTTCTGCCACCTCAATTCAGCAATGAGTTACTTCAAAAGCTTCCAAAACCTTTAGATAGGTGCAATAAAAGCAAAGGTAGACTTTTATAGTTTAAAATAGTTTCAATAGTTTGTATAATATTATAAAGGTCTCTTGAAGCTTAGCATATTTTATGAGATCTAAGCTTTAAGTAGTTATGATGCAAGGCAACGTGCAAGCACAAGCGGCGCTCCCGCAATTGCCCAAGCGGTAGAAGAAACAGCCTGGTAAGACTCGCTTCTGAAGCGGGCAGCCTTGCCAATATTTCGAAAGCCTTAGATCTTAAAGATTAGGATTGCCCCGTAAGCGTCGTTGCCATTCAAATTACTTATGTATAGAGAGGCAACTGTTTTTGTCATGTAAAATTTCCATGCAGGATCTATCAGGAATTTTAGGAGTGTGAGAACAATAAGTACAGCATCTAAAAAAATCATGTACTGTATTGAGATGATCATAGCATTCTTTTGCTTTTCGTCAGGTCTTCCTGGCAAGCTATCTCCAGGGGCAACTATCTTTCATACTGATTTCTGACTAACTCTTCAATGTCCAAAGTCCGAACCAAATGGTGAGAAGCAACGCAGCGGCAGCTCCTATATAAATCCGTGTACAATGCCACAATCTCAGGAAAAATAGGAAACTATGAATCCGAACGGTCCACTTGGCATCATTCGTCTGTGGATAAGGCTCGCCTTTTGGAGGGACCTTTCCAAGAAACTCGCAGAGAGGCCCCCACCCATCTTGTGATTTGAACTCCAACAAGCGATCCCTCGGTACTTTTGATCGAATGTGAGAGTAGTGTTCGGTGTATGACTTCCGCAAGGCTGTGCCGTTAGACGAGTCCCCATCAGTCCACTTGCCTACAATAATGTTGAGTAACCTAGAATACGGCCCCCAGAAGACCTATCGACAAATCGTTAGTCAAAAAGGCAGCGATTGTGTTTATGGCTATACAGGCTTTTACCGGATCAAGATTGACAATGAAAGGCAGAGACTTCCATCCAAGAACCTTGAAGAAGGTCTGGTTCATGGAGTTTTGCCAGGAGTCGATGTCACGGTTCGTCAAAATAACTTTAGCATTCGGGTACATCTCCAAAAGCTCGTCGACGAAGAGAATGCAGGGTATATCCTCGATCACCTATGGGCAATCCATTGGTTGTTGATTTCTCATTATATCGTCTGGAAGGACTACCTAGCAAGTAAGGGCTTACAGTGTAGCTCTGGAGGATCTTTTCGAGATCTTCCCCAGTCCATGGCTTACCCTCGCACAGGAACTTTGCTTTCAGGGCTTCTTCCCACAGTTGGAGATGTTTTTCCTGCCATTTCATGCAGGCTTCTGACATATGATATACGCTATAGCCGAGCTTCTCCAACGCTGTCTTGAGTGCTAGTATACATTTGTAAGTGGACGAATCGTATCACTGCATGATGAACTAACACATTGTTCCTGTGTGAACATTAGCTGAGACTCTGCAATCATTCTGCAATCGACCTACCAGTTCGGCTGAACCCTAAGGCCAGTATCTTCATTGGTTTAGACCTATTGGCTGCGGGCAGCGTGTCGATGAGTCGTGTCTGAGAAGCCATGTCAAATTCTGTCGTGGACTGTAGACTGAAGTACAGATTGCTGAGAGAGAAGTCTTGCCCGCGATATCCAGCATATGAACAAGTAAGATACTCCGGGCCCTGTGCCACCTGCCTGCGTCTCGTGTTTTTGCAATGTAACGTGAGATTATAAGCGCTAGACGGGAATGTTTCAGCTTAGGGCGCTTATGTGCAGGGTTTCGACGTAGGCGGTTTAGCTCGACTACCGGGAGAAGTGACTTCGCGTCCATGTGGTGATCGATATTGGACCAAGGGCAACTATATGCGAGAAGTATTTGATTAACATATTTTTCCATAACCGTATATCTTTGCACTCTGGGCCTGTTTTTTGAAGCGACTGCGTGTAGATGTAGGTGTGGTGTAAGGGGATGTAGTTGCGCCTATGTTTAGGCTTTTAGTAGAAGAACTACGCTTACGCATAAAAACACAAAGTTTTTAATAAATACTCGTGAAGAAATCTAGAGCAGCTTTCTCCTTTTACCTAGAGTAGGAACCCTGCATATATTGCAATCTTTTACGTATAAGTCTGTACTATTACTAGGTGATAGCATAAATTGTGTTTGCGTTGCATAATTAAACTGCTACGTAAGGAGAAGTTACCTTTTTAAAACAGTTTATCTCGGTTGTGCAATATGGGTTTTTTTTATATGTTTGATAAAACTTATAGATGCTATAGCGAAGAGTACTACAAGTATATTCTGGATTTTTCTAATTGGTTATGTACTACAATTATTGCTCAAATTTTGCAAGATTTTATTATTCTTGCGAGCCGGAGAGACCTTCATAGTACGCGCAACAGGAAACCGAGCTCGCGGAACCCTGGCCCTACAGGTTTTTGTTTGAGTCGTAGCTATTGCTTGAGTAGTACCCGTACTACTTGCACATGGTCTGTTGTTGGGCTAGATTGGCTGGTGAAATAGCGGTGCAAAGGCAAGTGATAGCTTTCATGCCGATGAATTGATTAGCCGCTCGACAGCGGTTGGGAGGTAGAGGAGTGAGGTTCCTGAGTCGGCAATGGCGTCGATGGATGTCTTGACAACGGTGCCGGTACCGACTGCGTAGCCGGTGGAAGTGAACTCCCAGAATCTGGAGGAGGCAATCACGTTCACGTAGGTGATGGCTCCAGTGTATTTAGCAGTATTGATGAAGCCGAAATCGTAGGTACCGGCGGCATGGTACTTCAATCACAGAGAGAAGACTGGCAGAGCAAGCGTGCTGTGCACGGTATCGAACCAGGTCTTGGCCTTGGTGGGGGACACGATGTTGATGGCTTGCTATGTCTAGAGATTGGATTCTTCATGTAACGTGGAAGCTAAATTATATACCAAATTTCAAACCTCTGTGAAGGCTATTGCTAAGATATAGCTTAGATATGGAGATGAATCCATGTTGCACCAAAAGCAGCATTCTCTCCTCATCCGGTTCCTTTACTGAAACTGCGAGAAAAACTCCCAAGTTGCAGCCCCGGTGTACGACTTTTCTTTATCCGTTCCACCATCCACAGGAATAGGTGTATGATCGCCATCAAAAGCTCTCCACCAAACGGGCTTACCCTCCGTGCACCCATTATACTTCGTCAAAATATTCGTTCGACTTCCACGGTTCGGTTCGCTCGGGTTCGTTTGTGCGCACTTGTTGTTCTTGACGAATGTATCTCTCAGCTGTCGTCCCATCGAAATGGAAAGTACTGAGTCACTGACTCCGTGTTGGCCATAGTAGGCCACGGGCTCAGTTCCACCAGAACATCCGCTGACCTGGCCACCGGAGTAGACTGCAACGGCGCGAATATCCTTAGGAAGCGAGCAAGCAAGGGAATATGACATAGCACCTCCAAAACTCCATCCCATAGAGAATCGCAGGTTTTCGTTGATGCATAGGTCATCGCTGGTGGTCTTGATAATGTTCTGTAGGAAGGTGACATCCTCCCCGCCGTTGTTCGCCCATCCACGGTTGAGACCATCAGGAGCAACAAAAATGGCACTGTTATTAACAAGCTGCGGAAGGCCGTAGTAGGGCTTGATGCTGCCGCCGTTGGCGACGTCGTTCATGGTTCCGTCGCGCCAGTGAAGACCAAAGATGAAGCGATAGGGTTTCGTGTTGTTATAGTTGTCTGGGAGCTTCACGATATACTGGCGGGTTTTACCATTAATGTTGACAGTGTTGAGGCCGTTCTTGATCTTGGATGGTGCCTTGCCACAGCCAGCTGTCGCCGCATGGATGCCGCAGGATAGCATTGAGGCTAGTAGAACAAGAGATGTTGTAAGCTTCATCGCGAAATCGGCTGAGGCCAGATCAAAAACTTGATATGTAAATTCTGGGACTTGAGAGACTGAACGGACAAGAGACAAAGTTGAGGTTTTCTGCACCTTCTTATATAGATTTTTGCTTGAATCACTCTTTCAACAGATTAATGTTTGCGGAGAACTCGGCAGTTCTGTTGATGCCAAGCACCGTATTGGTAATGAAGTTACTAGTTTTGTCTCAGGATCGGCATGGAACTGGGTTGGAGCAGTGCCTATATGGGCTTTTTTCTTTTCAACATGCTAAGGGGCTATCGAAGAAAATCATTGGCTATTGTTTTACCGTAGTGCCAACAGATGCAACAAAATTTGGATAATACGCTTCCAAGCCGCATTATTTCATCTAATCTGCTTGCAAATTTGACGGCTTAGAAGATGTGCAGGCATGCTCAAACAATCGCAGTTAGGAAAACAGACAGCACTAAGTGCTGGCAAAATTCGTGTCTACCCTGAGCGTCAGGTAGCACACATCATAGACGTAGTGGGGCGGCAACAATAACGTCAAGAGCTACGTCTACTCTGGGCGTCAGTTCACGAAGAAATTAATCAACCAGATCAACGATATGCAGACTAGAGCGCAACAGAGCTATGAAAACACCAACATTCGTGCCAGTGTTACCTACGGCTTGTTCGTAGCTGCAGACATCAACCAAAGCACTAGTAGTGGCAACTATGAGCTTATGATTTGGTGTGTGCTCCTAATTATTGAAGCCTGTACAACCGTTAATCCTCTGGACATCTAGGCTAGGCAAATACGGTGATATTAACCTATTGGCTCCTCTCATTGCCGGGTCTCTGTCGGCAGCCGCAGCCGGGAAATGTTTTATGATTTGAACGGATAAATTAAGATGTACAATTCTATCACTCCTAGTCCTGTCAACTACTTTGATAGAATCGTCGAGGACTTATTCAACTATCTGACAAATATCAAGGGTTTTCCAGCGACCAATCAACACTCTATCAGTGCATTTTTCCAGCCTCTCATATATCTCAAAATGCGATTGATTTATAAACACAATAACAACTCCCATCCCAGCTCTCCAATTTGGCACTGAGCCTTCATTGGCGGCTTTACGATGATGATAACGAATGATTGGTCGGCGAATATCTATTAAGTTGAAGGAGAGGGAGCAGCGGCTTGAAAATGTAGAGAATATCCGGTTTTCCATGTGTTGGGTTGGAATATTCTTTTACTTGTTTGTTGAATTTGATAAGGGGTTTGATAGCAAAGCACATACGTCTTCATGCTACAGCAGAGGAAGGCCGTCTTTTTTATTCGCTCACAGGTTCGTGTTAGCAGCATAGCATGTATATATATTACACAGCGTCTAATTGAAGGATTGAATGATTGAAAGTGTGAGACTGCTTTCATGGATAATCATTGATTGTTTGCTATCAGACCGCCTCTACCCAGTGTGAGAATAAACGGCTAGGAGAACAGATTTATAATGCAGCCAAGACACCAGAAATTTATTCACAGATTGTGCTTTAGGGACTAGAAGTATTACTAGCAAAATCAATCGCAGAAATGATCAAAGTTATCCTGAAATACAATCCATATTATCAAAAACATGGGCATTATTTCCGCATGACCATGAAGCAAGAGGAAAGCGGGGATACATGCCGTAGTCCCGACAAATCACTATTTAGCTATACTGCTCTAGATGTATAGAAAATAAGCTTTGTAGGTACTCCGCAACTCAAGACGTCGGCAACTGTTCACGGGAAAGAATATTATGACCCATGCAACTGCAAGGAACTACAATCCCTGCATCGCACACAGGTCATGCTCTGCGCATGGGAATTTTATCTAACATTTGCTACCTTGCCCGTATACCGTAGTAAATACCGTTAAGTCGCAAGATCATTTGCGCGCTTGGTCTCGATCCTCAGCCAAAATCCTGCCAAGATTCAGTTAGGATGGCCTGCGTTGTGGGTTTTGCCTAATTAGGAAGTCCACGTGATTATATGACTTCATGGGCGTTTGAGTAGGGAACAAATACATCGCCAATCGTAATATGACATCAGTTTACCCCGCACGTCCATCAGCCCAGTAACTCGTGTTTTACTTTAGCTAGGTTACTTCCACTCTCATCTTATAAGTTTTGCAATTTAACAGTCTCCTCCTTCTAAATACATGAATCATACTCAATGTCATACACATAAATCTGGAGCACAAACGGATCCAATATGGTGATTCGTTGTGGTCAAGACATTTATGGCTTCTATAAATGCACTGAAACGCCTTCAATTGAGCAGTATCCCGTCCGCTTGCCGCGCATCCT
The DNA here is from genome assembly GCA_014905255.1 of Herpotrichia juniperi. Classification (NCBI taxonomy): domain Eukaryota; kingdom Fungi; phylum Ascomycota; class Dothideomycetes; order Pleosporales; family Melanommataceae; genus Herpotrichia; species Herpotrichia juniperi. The sequence goes on along the minus strand of BLYF01000005.1, from coordinate 890,932 downwards.
CAGCCCCGATGACCTTGATCCTTTCGAGTACACGGGCATCGACCCAACTCGCGAGATTCGACTTCTCGAGCTCCTTCCACCACGGCAGGCACAAAACAATAGCAACGAGCTTCTGAAATGTCGACTCCATAAGTGTGTTCTGACGGAAGCGATGGAATATGAAGCGCTGTCATACACTTGGGGCAAGATACAGCGGCATCTGCCAATTTCTGTCGTGTGGACAAATGGGTTAGGGGATCAAGTCGAAGAGGCGTTGTTCGCAACTCCGCAGCTTATGATGGCTCTACGCCGGTTAAGATTTGCCGCGAGCTCGAGGATGCTGTGGATAGACCAGCTCTGTATAAATCAGGAGAACAATGATGAAAAGGGGCCACAAATACAGCTCATGGGGGATATTTACAGAACTGCTCGCGAAGTGGTGATCTGGTTAGGAGAGGATCACCTTAACTGGTATCGTGATAGCCACATAAAGGAAGCTCAGTGGAGTCAGATATTGGCAAATACTATAAAACTCTTTGTTGATAACGGCCGCAACATAGAGAAGGATGTCAGCCTTGCGCAGACTCTATTTGATATCCATCCGACACACCATATCAATACTCCTGGACGCATTAGGCTGCATGTGATCAGTGAGCTCCTTAGTAGGCCATGGTTCACTCGAGCATGGGTAAGAAGTCTTTATGCATGAAAGTGAGACACACTAGAAGGCTGACAGAATAAAATATCAGGTTTTCCAAGAAGCAAGCCTTGCGAAACGACTAAAGGTGCAATATGGGGAGACGGAGATACAGTTTGAAGACCTCCACCGCCTTTGTGACGCTGTATTCCAAATGGAGAAGATGGCGGGCATATACCGTATTAGAAGTCTCGCAATGGACACCGCAGGTTTCGAAATGATGCAATTCATCCAGCAGACTCGGGAGGAATCACACCCCAGTTCTATTCATGATAAGCTAGTTGTTCCAAGGGGCAGCCTATTTCTCTGCAAACTGCTCCAGGTTCTCCGTCGAGTTCGGTGTTACGATCAACGCGACTTGATCTTTGCCTTTCTTGCCTTTCAGAAAGGAGAAGGTATCACCGCTTCGGCAGAAATTTATGACAGATCCACCGAGGAGGTCTGGAGACATGCAGCAGAATGTATCATCAAATCTTCTCAATCTTTGGATATTTTTGCTGCGCTATCTGGAGATAAGCCAAGGGATATGAAGTTACCTTCTTGGGTGCCATACTGGGAAGACTGTTACCCGTACTCCCGTCCAATCGCAACTCCTGTAACCAAATTCTGCGCATCAAAAGATACACGCCATGTGTGGAATGCAGACCCAGATCCCGGCAAACTTCGAGTTAAGGGGAAAATCATAGACGAAGTCTTTGGAGCATCTTCAATCTATTCTGGGCCATCGCGACCATTCGGTACATTCATGTCATTCAAGCATAACACAGACACGTTCATATGTATGGACTTGCTGGTAGACGGCACCAGAAGATACTATTTCGGCGACCCAGATGTTAACAAGGCTTATGGTGAACACGCAAAATCCAAAATCCAAAATCTTCCACGAGATCTCATGAGAATAGTATTAGCCGATGGTGCTATGGGACCAAAGCAACCGCTCCGTGATGATGTGTGCGACATGCTGGATCTTAATTCTCGGTCAAATGCCATATGTCAACTGCGAATCAATACGAAAAGGGAGGACATGACGCCGGATGAAATCGAGGTCGTAGACAAATACGAAAACCTTGAGAATCTAATCGTCGTAGCTGAACACAAACAGATATTTTCCACGAAACACTTTCAGCACGGGATGGCTTCAAATGGGGTAAAAGTTGGCGATCAAATTGCAATTTTGCACGGTTCTAACGTTCCGTGCCTTCTCAGGGCGGTTGACGAAGCCAAAAAAGAGTATAGGGTCCTATCTCAATGTTATCTTGATGGCTGGATGTATGGGAAGCAAAGAGCTGAAATTCCACGACTGCATCCACACCGGAAATGGTGGGAAGAGGAGCCGGATGATCTTGTATTAGTGTAATGTTGGTGACTACGTTGTACTACGAAAGGGCGAGAGATTCCGCTTAGTAATTTAGATCACGAGAGGATAGTTGGCTGAGAGAAGCAGTTTTTCTTATTAATCCATGCAACAAGCGATCGAGGTTTTTGTCCATGGTTGTTACCATATCTAGCCCAGGTTATCATATGGTAAATCTCATGCGATGGCACTCTCGTCCTGTTCAAGAAATTCGTTCAGAGTCTCCGCCTGCAGATCCGTATCATGAAAGGCAACAAGACCAAAAGAATTTGGGCTGGTCGTTGTTGCCACTTGGTGCATTACGCGGCGACGACATAGTCTTACCGTTGTATGAGTTCGAGTCAGCACAGCGCTTTCATTTGAAAGACAGATATTTTAAAACTGATTTGTCAACGCACGAGTTGTAGTATTGCAATGCACTCCGGATGGTTTCGTACGGAAATTAAGAATTAGTGATAAAGCTGCTACTTGACAACTGCGCCAACTTCAACGCACAAAGTTGTATGTAAAAGGAAGTGAGAACAATATAAGGATACATAGGCTAGAGCATCTTGTCACATTAGCATAGCTTAGGCGACCTCACATTTGCAAGTCACAATGTTGCAACAACAAGGCTCTTTCACTTATAGTAAATAGCTCCAACTAGGGAAACAGGTCTGTAGCCCTTAGTATGTCTGACAGTTTAGAGACAAGGGTACTAAAGGTTAAGGACCTAGGGGTGCGGGTATTTACTACAAGAAATAATGTACTCTAGAACATGTATTTCAATGTCGAAACAGTCTTCGCTTAAACCTCTAATTGGGTAGCAAATAGAGCGCATAAGAGAGGGGACTTTAACGATGTTTTAGTCTGTAGAATATATAGTTAGTGCAAATATAATAGGCAACCAATGCGAACTTGAAAATCTGCTAGTAATGATTCGAAGCTTCCAGTGTCTACGTTGCAGCACAAAGTTCGAACGCGATACCAGCGCCCCTGTCGCATTTCTTCACTGGCGCCCCAGGCTTGTAGCCATTCTCAGGAATAATGTATGCCTCTGCACTACAGTACTCTCCTGGCTTACAATGAAAACCATCTCCAGATGCACAGACAGCTTGTAGACCGCCTTCATGCCCTGGGCACAAGCTGCCGTCTTCCCCATGCATACAGTCTACCAGACTAATGTTATAGAAGTCCCCTTCATATTCTCCTTCGGGTACCACTGTGTATTCAAACTGGATGATAGGCGCAGCAACAGTGTTCGTTTTTGAGACTTTGAGTGACACCCCACCACCTTTAGGTGGCGGCCCAGGGTAGCTGTGGAACTGGTCGAACCACTTCGCTTTCGGGGGTACCATTTTTGAGGTGGGGAAGATGTTTATGCCGGAACCGACAGAGAAAACGTACACAGGGTAGTTGCAATTGTTGCTGATGGTAACTCTTTCAGGTGTGGTGCTCAATGTGTGGAAAATGGAAGAGATTGCGGGGATAGGGCTGGCGAAAAGGAGAAGTGGGAGGGCGAATAAAGTGAGAAGCTTAAGCATGTTAGCTTTTTCAATTTTTTCGCTATTGGCTGCTGAGTACTGTATTTGTAGGAATAGCTTTGAGGGTGTTTTGAGGGTTATCATTTGGCAATTGAGCATGGACCTTAATATTTGAGTGATCTGCATCTTCCATTTTCGTAGGTGATAACTTTTATTTTCTTATATATTCAATGATTGGTGATCGTCCATGGCATTCACGCTGTGGATCTAGCGTGACTATAATATATGATAGGTTTTTCACCAAGGTTAAACTCATGGCCAAGGTAGAAGGTCAACCCACATGAATCCGGATCTGTATTTCCACCAATAAGTCGAAAAAATAGGGATGTACAAGACTAAAAGATACAACGAGATCGAACACTGTAAAGATTTCGTACTTCTGGCTGTCTTCAAGGCACATAATTAATGGCCCTCAAAACTACCCATCAAGCCTAGAGTCGACACTGCTATCTATGACCTATCCAAACGAATGTGCAGGAATTTCTTCAGTCTGTAAATGGCGCCTTGGTCGAGAGTTTGACCGCAGCAGGGTGATTCCACATGCTGAAACAAGCTCGACAACTTGGAGAACTTCTGTTCGCAAGTAGGGCAATTAAACGGGTAAACCTTTTCGCAGTATCTATTATCAAGATCTTCATTGTTGAGCATTTCATCGCGGTAGTCTTCATCGATATAGTGAGACCACCAATAGCACTCTGCAGCAGTCGCGTTGAGGTCAAGTTTGTCGATATTGGAAGTGCAAGCGTTTGACTCTAGGTGAATGATCTTTCGACCAATGTGAGCAACAGAGGTTTAAAGAGCATCTAGAACTTACCATGCCACCGTAGGTCTTGAATTTGCTGAAGCAGCCGAAGCACTCGTAGTCGGCAGACTTGTGAGTCAACTTGTGCTATGTGGCGTTAGTATCGACGGTTAGTGTGACTTTAGAAGTGGTGATTCAACGTACGTAAGTCAAGTTCGAAGGTGAATCGAAGTGACGGTCACACTTGGTGCAAACGTTATGATCTTGCACATGTTGCCAGTATTCGTTGGAGTCCGTGACCCAATAATCACCATCGCCATCATCGCAGCCTTCACAGACCGTGCGACAGCCGTCTTCACGTAAATGATTCAACAGCTCAGCCCAGGAGTCACCATCGAAATCGCACTCGGGGCATTCGTGATGGGAAGATGAATCTCTAGTGTGTTGATGCAGGGCGCTACAAGTTTGGAATATTCGGTCGCAGCGGTAGCACCAGCTATATCACGATTAGTTGCGACACAATCACGTTCGTAGTTTTACTCTTACATCGCCATTTTGACGAGCCTGAGAAGGACGGACAATTTGGTCACAGACCGTGAAGGGTAGGAAAGCGGGGTTGTTGAGCGCGTTTGCTGGCTATGCTCCCCGCAAAGCTGTAGTGGGGTTTGGTTCGCGCCACTACCTATTTTTAGTCGCCGCCAAGGACGTGAAACATAATCTGCCACGTATGAAAGCCTTGAACAAGAAAATATATGTTGGCATTATTTCTAGTATGCCAGGAAAAAGCAAAAGGTGATGACAGCGATGCAAGTAGAGTCAAATGAGAGAGTGCTAGAAACTGAAAAATCGATTCTATTTACTAGGAATGTTGAATCTATAGCCCAGTAAATACCTCTTATACAAATGGTGATAGATTAATTCCTCTATAATCTCCTGTGGTTCTCTTGGCTCTAAATGGAAGAACTCATGTGTTTGAACTAGTTATACGGCTCTGGGCGTTCGACCCCAGAAGTCGGACATTTGCGTTCACAACCAGGCGTTATCTTTTCAATAAAGTAGGGGTTACACTCCTTCTCATTAGAAATATCGTCACACCACCGATCCAACATGGCGGCGGTCAGGCCAACGCAACCTTCGATTTTTTCGAACACGCTTCGGACTTTAGGTCAAGTGTCCATCATCCAGGCGTCGTAAAAGCTTGATCGCACTTGAGACATTTATATTGTATGGAATGAACATGCGTGAATTTATGTTATTACAAGAGCTAGACTCAAAGCAACACAGATTTTGATGTTCAATCCCACCAACTCATATTCTCGAGATGTGATGACTTCTTGTGACCATGACCGCACTTGGTACATTTGTGAATCTCAGGTTAGATTGGATAGAAAAATAAGACCAACTCCACAAAATCACAAGACTTCTACGGAAGTTCCACGCTTTTCGTCACCGCTATAAAAGGATCTAGTCAGTTTTCAAGGTCTTGACTTCACCTGGAAAGGCCAGCCAAGCTTATGACACCCAATGTGACTAGTTAGCAAGATTTCTGCTATGCAATGTGGAGTGATGATCGAAGCCATGGTGGGTTCGATCTGTTGGTGTTGATGTGAGCCGAAAGGTCGGGCTCAAGTTCTGGGATGAGACGTGGCCAAATTTGCGCTAACCTCAAACATGCTAACCCGATAATGTAACTAAAACATCCACTAACTTCACCCTCCGAGTAATGTCCCATTGTGAACTACATCGCGACAACTTAAGGGTTCATTGATCTTCCTTTCCTGTTATCTAACGCCTGGTAGTTAACAATCTACTCTTTCGCAGTTGTGATGAACCACTTCAGACTACGGGCCGGTTCATCAGCCATGAAAAACCAAGGTATTCACTTTCAAAGTGATCGTCTCATACAAGGCCCTGAGGCAATGAAAACATTGTCAAACGCATCATAGTCAACGGAAATGCGTTTTTGAATACCGGGGACAGCTTCTCCGCGCTTTACTACGAGCGAACGCGCTATGCCTAACGTGTTGCGATTGTACCTCAAATATGTTACCTCCACACTTTGTATCCCGGGACCTGGAAATGCGGCTCACGTTTCCAGAGTGGATAAATCATTTCCCAATTTAACGCCACACATATTGATATTAGCCACCTCACATGAGCGACGTTTGATTAATTTGCTTTAATTGAAACGGCATCACAAACAGTCGAGCTAGAGTATCTAAAGAAAGCTTGGGTCGCAGGATAAAGCTTATAAGAACCTTCACCTCGCGTTCTAGAGTTTGTCCAGAAGCTTACTTCCCTACCGTCATACTTTTCTGCATCCGGCGATCTATCCGCGACAATGTTCGGCCAAAGCACCCTTCTCGCCCTTGGCTTTGCGCTCCTGCCTTTCTCCGTTGCTCAGGTCTCCGAAGGGTTCGAAAATGGATGGGATCAGACCGCATGGCCTATCTATGCGCCCTCCTGCAACCAGGGCGGCGCAGTCAGCCTTGATACTTCTACCGCGCATACCGGCACAAAGTCTATCAAGGTGACTGGTGCCGGTGGCTTTTGCGGTCATATCTTCTTTGGCACATCGAAAGTCCCCAGCGGTGATGTTTACGTCAGGACTTACCTGTAAGTTTCTGGTTTGAAGGAGCGAATACAGTGTAGATGAGATGGAAAGACAGAATTGTGGCTTGAGGTCTTTGTAGCTCCCGTATAGGAGCGACAGCGCTGGACGCTTGAAGCAAGCTTAGGGTTGGAAGTCATGCTAACTTTCCCTCTCCAGCAAAGCCTCGAAGGCGCTCACTGACTCTCACGTTACCTTCATCACCATGCCTGACTCTGCTCAGGGTACTGGCAAGCACCTCCGAATTGGTGGCCAGAGCAAGATCCTGGTGAGTAAGCCAGAGGGATAATTCCAGTGGCTTGTCATAAAGTCGTCGCGAGATACTGCTAAGGTGGTATCTCAGAGATTTTATGGCAGGAGATGGGAGCTTTTCTCACCTTCCCCTTGTCTTTTGAAATTGTATTGACCTTGGATTTCAGATGTACAACCGTGAGACCGACGATGCTACTCTACCTGATCTCTCACCCCAAGGTATTGCCACCTCAGCAGCCCTTCCTACTGGCTCATGGCAATGCTTCGAATATCATCTGGGCACTGATGGCACTGTTGAAACCTGGCTGAACAACGCCACTGTCGCTGGTCTTACCGTCAAGGCAGGTGTTACCAACCCCAACGCCGCGCAATGGCAAAGAAGCACTATCAAGCCCAAGGTCACCGCAATCAACTTCGGTTGGGAGTCATACGGCGGAGACACGAACACCTTCTGGTACGACGATATTGTCGTTAGCTCGACCCGCATCGGATGTTGATTGAGAGCGTTGAAGAATGTCGACGTGGCTTTGAGGGCCAGGTAGCGTAGAAATACAACTTTCACATCGCGATCGATGGAACTATACAATAAAAAGACACATCTGCTCCAAATTATCTCGAGTTCTGAAGTTCCAAGGGACATGTTTGTTTGTGATTGTTTCGGTAGGCCTCGGGATGACGTAATCCTTTCACATTTTCTTTGTGTCACGATATTAGAAAACTGACTATTCCTTGACTCATAGCTTACATTTGTTCGGCTTTCTCGCCGTGCACGTTATGAATGTGGATGTTCTGGCCTGATGATCAAACCACAGATAATGGCCCTATAACGTTAGTTGAGTTTTCGGAATAACAATAAATTTCTTTGTTCGTCTTCAAACTCTTCACACTCGGACTTCATCATCTCTCTCCGCCTGCACGTTACGAACATCCTCCATCAACATTTGCAAGCCCAAATGTCCAGGCCGTGTTCACAGATTGCCGCTCTCCAGGCTCGTTACAGCGACAATTCACCAACGCGGCAAGCTGTCACCTCATCAAGTACTAGTGGAACATGTTCCAGAACCGCAAATCAAGAGAAGAGCTGTGTCAATGAAACTAATCAACCTCTACCCAAATGGCTCATTCAAAGTGGGAGAGGCTGGAGACGAGCGGTGCAAAATTTCACACCTTCATGGGTACGAGCAGTTCAAGCTGGGTAGAAGAGAAACCTGAAAGCTAATCAGAAACTTAGTTCTCTGTAACCATGGGCACTGGCATTGTGTCTATTCTCCTCCAATCCCTCTCGACAACCTATCCAAGCTCCAAGACGGCATTGCACGTTCTCAGCATCATCTTCTTTGTTCTTAACGTCCTCCTCTTCACTCTCATATTCCTGATATCAGTACTCCGCTACACTCTCTATCCTGCAACCTGGACTCTCATGATCCGCCATCCAGTGCAATCACTATTTCTGGGAACCCTACCCATGGGGTTCGCTACAATCATTAATATGTTCGCCCTGGTCTGCGTGCCTCGATGGGGAGGTGCTAGCGTTCAGATCGTATGGGCAATGTGGTGGATTGATGCTGTTGTGAGCGTTGCTTGTTGTTTTGGATTGCCGTGGCAGATGTACGTCCCCTTTTCCCCTTCCATTATGTTCCTGTCCCAAGTTTTAGGCGTGTGCTGATATTAGTAGGATGACAATACACAAAAACAGCCACGAAAAGATGACAGCCGCCTGGCTCCTCCCCATCGTCTGTCCCATTGTAGCCGCAGCCTCTGGCGCCATTGTGGCCGACATCCTTCCTAACCCGCAGCACGCCCTCTGGACCATTGTTACCAGCTACGTTCTCTGGGGCATCGGAGTTCCATTAGCCATGGTTGTGCTAGTTATTTACTTCCACAAGCTTGCAGTCTACAAACTCCCACCACAGGAAGTTATCGTGTCGGTCTTCCTGCCACTCGGACCCTTGGGCCAAGGTGGTTTCGGTATCATGCAACTAGGACGTACTGCTATGAAAATATTCCCGCAAACAGGG
>BLYF01000005.1:861458-881710 GCA_014905255.1 Herpotrichia juniperi | reverse complement strand
GCGGGTGAGATCCTATATGTGCTGGGGTTCGGGGTAGCGATCGTGATGTGGGGATTCGGACTTGTTTGGCTGTTCTTTGCGATCGCGAGCATCAGTCGAAGCAAGTTTCCGTTCAACATGGGATGGTGGGGTTTTACGTTTCCGATTGGGGTTTTTACGACGAGTACATTGACGATGGGGGAGGAGCTGCCTAGTGCGTTTTTTAAGATATTAGGGACGGTAAGTGCAGACAACCTTATTTCGCTCGAGTCAAGGCTAATGCATCCAGGTCTTCGCGATATGTGTGATGCTCCTCTGGCTTGTTGTCGCCGCCGGCACGGCCAAAAACATGCTGTATGGTGACCTCATTGAGGCGCCTTGTCTACGCGAGATAGAGAAAGCTCGCCAGACCATGCTTGAGACCGAAACACAACTCCACGTATAGAAATTGTATCACAAGGGTGATATCTCGCGATGTAGCTTCAACAGCTTCCCCACTTTCAAAGCCGTACCAGAAACCTCACTTGCAAATGTCAGACCTTCTTTTGCATGTTGTGCCCTTGGTTCAATGTCAACCTTGGCGCGATGTTCACCTCAACACATCACAACCTTATGTAAACATCCCCAGATCGTTACAACGCCCCATTCACAAATCCTCATCTTTCATCCTATGAAGATAGCATACCAACACCCCTCCAAACCCCTAATTTCCAGCTTAGTCAACGCTATCTCCCCCGACCAGCACCTGCATCCTCCTACCTTATCCCAATGCCTTCAAACACAAGTATAAATCTCCCCACTATCTCCATCACAGGCCCCCAAACAGAACCAAACTCCACCGCCACCAACAGTCGGCGATTGTCCTCCTACCTGCAAAACCTGCGAAACCATCTACGCTCTCTACGCACAAAAATCTGCTCATTATCCACACTACTGCGAAGAACTGCCGTACCACAAGTTTCGGCGAAAGAGTACTATGAGCACTGGTACAGCTTGTGGATGCTGGGACACTCATGTCTCGTAACGACTACAATCTTCGGTTTCAGCAAGGTGCATTCCCCGTCCTCCGCATCCATCTCTAGGCTTACAAATCGCACGAAGATATCTCTCACGAACCACTTACCGAACCCTGATAGGCTGACACCTCGGACGACGCTCAACATCATCACCACCTCCCTTCTCGCCTCTTTCCTGGTAATGGCCTGTCTTACGCACACCTCGTACGAGATCCGGAGGTGCTATTGCTTGCACTTCCTCCACTCTTCGACGCCCAATCTCGCGTCTTTGATCATGTTTGCGTGGGGGTGTGTAGATATGTGGTTTGTTGGGGTGATGGGGTGGGTTGCTTGGGAACATGGGTTTGTACTGCCATGGTGGGGGTATCTTTTGGTGACTGGGGTGGTGTATGCGTGGTGTGCGGTTGTTTGGGTGGATAGAAATTGGGCTAGGGCGGAGAGGAGGAGGATGAGGAATAGGAGGTTGGGTGTTGTGGGTGTGGATGAGGTGAGGAGGGGGAGGGATGTTGGGTGGAGGACGGGAAGGAGATGGTGGATGTGATAAAATCATTTTAGTTGGCGGTCTGACGTTGGCGTTGGTCTCGGAGAGGCTGAGGACAAGCTTTGTGATGATCCTTGTCTTTAAGTGGTCTATTCTTTGGGGATCTGCAATGTATCCGTGCGTTTTGATGGCTTGCTAGCAAATGTAATTGTTAGGTCCACATGGTGAAGGGAGTGTCAGAGGAGATTCTAGAGAGTTCGGTTAATCAAACGTATTTGGTTTTCATCTATAGAAATGTCGCATAGGCCGTACAGCAGGTAGGAATGATAAAATGTGTTGCGCTCATAGTCGATGACTCATGGTCCAATACTTCCATCTCCTGGTTTGTATGTCGAGCTTCTCATGAAATCCAGAGGCGTCCAGTGTGTAGGCTCCAGACACGACAAAGGCTCGTTCCATACATATACATATGCGCCCACGTTTACCTTTTCGGTATTCACGAGCTCAACCTCCACCTCCTCAATAACTTTCGAATGTTGCTTCGCACCGATATATTCCTCGATCTTTGCATAGTCTTCAGTCCGTATTCCTGCAATAAGTATGCCGTCTACACCTGTCGCCTTCTTACTGTGCACGACAGTCGGCCGCGCCTCATATTTGATCGTCGTCCTGAAATGATGTCTCAAAGTAGCGCGGGTCATGTGTGTCGTCGCCTCCTCCATTCCTTCGATCCCCTGGAGTCCCAGGACCCTCGCCAACACCCAGGGTAGCATAAGGGTACAGTAGACGAAGACAGGGACGTTGGTAGCGATCTGTTGGTAGAAGTCACGCTTCGGCCATCGATTGTTGAGGGCAAGGGAGTATAGACGCAGGTCCTCGGGATGTAGTTTCTTTTTCTCGGGAGCCATGCTGCTGAGGCAGCGAAGGTGATACGAGGTCAATGAAACGGAGATTGAGATACCTGAGGGGAGGCAAGAAAAAGGAAATATAACGGAGGAACTCTTGGGAATCCATGGTGAAGAATTTAAATGATGAATATGAAAATATTGAAGAGAAATAAACATTAAATTTTTTCTGGAATATAGTAAGCTTTTCCATTCACAGGAACTTTACTTAACATGAGGCTAGGTGCCAATTCTAGCACTGCCGATACAGGGCCACTGTACCTGAATATCGTTGACATGATTCTAACTGCGATAATGGCAGCGCTTGGTGATGCCCTTCAGCGCATACTGGCATTGCTAGACATGCCTCGGGTCACACTGAAATCGATACTACCTATGTATACGATGCTTGGCGCAGGGCTGCAGTGGCGTAGCGTACGAAGGAGCTTGTTTCGAATGATGAATATCTCGTAAGCCACCCTACCCTGCCCAAGCGCCGAAAGGATCAAACGGGTCCTGCGCGGTGCTGTTGTAGCTACCAGAATGTGTTTTGTCCTTCCAGCCAGTAATGCAAGTGTGCCATTGAACCGCGAGCGCCTTCGTGGGTAAGGTAGAAGCGGACAGCAACAGAAAGATATCCGAAACCACTAGGCGCCACGCAAACGAAAAGCAACGCCGTTTTCAGGCCGTCGCTCGCACGGGGCAGCATAGATATGGCTGAACACGTAGCCAGCAGTCAAGGAAGGGCATGGCGCTCCATGGCAATGTCAACGCGCAAACAGCCTCAAAGCGGCGATGGATTTGGTGAGCAGCCCTGGAGCGATGTCGAAGCGGATCGAAGGTGCTGCGGCTACACTAAGCCTCATTTAGCGAGCTAAAATCCGCGCCAGCTATGGCAACCTAGCCCGACTTTAAGCTTCGACCTCTCACCTTGACATCGTCGCCGCGCAGTGACTATTTAACACCACCTCGCCTCGAGTGCTGCCTCCATCTCCCGTACATCCCACTCTCCCCCGCAACCCAACTACTCCACCACACTTTTGCGATCCAGCAAGCCGCTCTCAACAACCCCCACAGCACATTCACGGAGCACACCGTATCGTCAGGTACACCCGCAATATGTCGTCCGATCCCACCCACGCGAAGCCGAAGGCGGACGTCTCCAAGTAAGTCTCCGATCTGCTGTCCCGCCCCATTCAGAGATTCAGCTGCTAATATTTTTGGTTGCAGGGACCCGTCTGGCAAAGAGCACCGAGAGGTAGAGCTCGCCCGCAATCTTCTGCGCATGACGATTACTGACCCACCACAGGAAGACGAGACAGCGACGGCCATCCTCAAAAAGAAGAAGAAGCCCAACTCCTTGATGTAAGTCACACACGGATGAGCAGCACAAGGCTGGCAGACAACACCGTTGCTGACCCAGTGGACAGCGTCACCGACGCCGTCAACGATGACAACTCGATTATTGCCCTGTCAAACAACACCATGGAGACCCTCCAGCTCTTCCGTGGTGACACAGTTCTGGTCAAGGGCAAGAAGCGGAAGGACACCGTCCTGATCGTTCTCGCCGATGACGACCTCGATGATGGCTCTGCGCGGATAAACCGAGTTGTTCGCCACAACCTGAGAGTGAAGCACGGAGATGTCATCACAATTCACCCGTGCCCGGACATCAAATATGTATGTTTTGTTATCAAGAACCACGCTATGAATTGTTACTAATCATGTTGCTACAGGCCAAGCGCATCGCTGTCCTTCCCATTGCGGACACCGTCGAGGGCATCACCGGCTCTCTGTTCGATGTTTTCCTCGCCCCATACTTCCGTGAAGCCTACCGACCCGTTCGACAAGGCGACACCTTCACAGCCCGCGGCGGCATGCGGCAAGTGGAGTTCAAGGTGGTTGAGGTTGATCCTCCAGAATTCGGCATCGTTGCCCAGGACACAGTTATTCACTGCGAGGGCGAGCCGATACAGCGTGAAGATGAGGAGGGCAACCTCAACGAGGTCGGTTACGATGATATTGGTGGATGCCGGAAGCAGATGGCCCAGATTCGGGAGCTTGTCGAGCTTCCTCTGAGGCATCCCCAGCTCTTCAAGTCGATCGGTATCAAGCCCCCACGTGGTATCCTCATGTTCGGCCCTCCCGGTACCGGTAAGACGCTCATGGCTCGTGCCGTGGCCAACGAGACCGGTGCGTTCTTCTTCCTGATCAACGGCCCCGAAATTATGTCGAAGATGGCTGGTGAATCCGAATCCAACCTGCGAAAAGCCTTCGAGGAGGCCGAGAAGAACTCACCCGCCATCATCTTCATTGATGAGATCGACTCTATCGCGCCCAAGCGTGACAAGACCAACGGTGAAGTCGAGCGCCGTGTTGTGTCTCAGCTGCTTACCCTCATGGACGGCATGAAGGCCCGATCAAACGTCGTTGTCATGGCCGCCACCAACCGACCGAACTCGATCGATCCCGCCCTTCGCCGTTTCGGACGTTTCGATCGTGAGGTCGACATTGGTATTCCCGACCCCACTGGCCGTCTTGAGATTCTTTCCATCCACACCAAGAACATGAAGCTTGGTGACGATGTTGATCTTGCGACCATCGCTGCTGAGACTCACGGTTACGTTGGTTCCGATTTGGCTTCTCTCTGTTCCGAAGCTGCCATGCAGCAGATTCGCGAGAAGATGGATCTCATCGATCTGGACGAGGACACAATCGACGCCGAGGTGCTTGACTCTCTCGGTGTCACAATGGAGAACTTCCAATTTGCCCTCGGTGTCTCCAACCCCTCCGCTCTCCGCGAAGTCGCCGTTGTCGAGGTTCCCAATGTTCGCTGGGAGGATATTGGTGGTCTCGAGGAGGTCAAGCGCGAGCTTATCGAGAGCGTCCAGTACCCCGTCGACCACCCCGACAAGTTCCTCAAGTTCGGTCTTTCCCCATCCCGTGGTGTGCTCTTCTATGGCCCACCTGGTACGGGTAAGACGCTACTTGCCAAGGCTGTTGCCAACGAGTGCGCTGCCAACTTCATCTCTGTCAAGGGCCCCGAGCTACTTTCCATGTGGTTCGGTGAGTCTGAGAGCAACATTCGAGACATCTTCGACAAGGCTCGAGCCGCCGCACCTTGCGTCGTCTTCCTTGACGAGCTGGATTCTATCGCGAAGTCACGTGGTGGCTCCAACGGTGATGCTGGCGGTGCATCAGATCGTGTCGTCAATCAGCTTTTGACTGGTAAGTAGTTCGTCTCTTCAAGGAAAGTTCTGAGCTAACATTATTTAGAAATGGACGGCATGACCTCCAAGAAGAATGTCTTCGTCATTGGTGCCACCAATCGTCCCGAGCAGCTTGACAACGCTCTCTGCCGTCCTGGACGTCTTGATACCCTTGTCTACGTTCCTCTGCCCAACCAGTCCGAGCGTGCCGGTATCTTGAAGGCACAGCTCCGCAAGACTCCGGTCGCTGGTGACATCGACCTCGAGTACATAGCGGCGAACACCCACGGCTTCTCCGGTGCCGATCTCGGCTTCATCACTCAACGTGCTGTCAAGATCGCTATCAAGCAGTCTATCTCGATGGAGATTGAGCGCCAGAAGGCTCGCGAGGCTGCCGGTGCGGAGGACACGGAGATGGAGGAGGATGGTGAAGAGCTCGTCCCCGAGCTCACTAAGGCTCACTTCGAGGAGGCTATGCGTTCTGCCCGTCGCTCAGTCACTGATGTTGAAGTCCGCCGATATGAGGCCTTTGCTCAGAGCATGAAGAACACTGGTGGTTCGTCATTCTTCCGCTTCCCTGAAGAGGGTGAGGCGGCTGCGGACCAGAATACATTCGGGACTGCTGGCGAGGATGAGGATCTTTACAACTAGGATGTTGATGGGTTTCTCAGGTCACGAGCATATGGCGGAAATGGGTCTCGGGTGGTCTAATTGGCGGTCATCTGCATTTCTTACATGATCGCGGGAATGAATAGATTCCGATTCTATGGATGGGAAATGCATGCCACGACGATTGTGAATGTGGGGTTATTCCACAGATAAAGTAGATATGAGAATGGAAACGCAAGATCGATAAATGTTTGAGTCTCAATTGGTGATTCCATCTAAAGTCGATCCACACGCGGCGGAAAACCACCTGTGCTAGCGTAAACAACCCTGCACGTGTAATAGTTATAGTGTAATTCACATGTGCGTGCGCGTAGTTACTTTATTTCCGCCGTGTAACTCGGTAAATTTTAGCCTTCAATATTCCTATCTTTTAAATCCGGTAAATACATGCTAGCTCAATGCACCGTTACCCTACAGTGACAGTTAGATAGGCTCTACTATAAAGCTCAGCCGCTAAAATGCAAGAGCAATCTACATGGCAGCACCTATATCCCAGCTAAGAGCCCTCTGCGCTTCTCCTCCGCTCAACACAATCTCGCCAACGCAATGGCCGACGCAGCCACGCTCCCAGCCCTCAGTCCCCGCGAAGCCGTCACCGACGCCCTCCACCGCTGCATGCTCGGCATCGACAGCAACAACCAAGCGCTGTTCGAGTCGGGATGCCTAAAGACGGAGAGCATGACCGTCGTCGCCGGGCCAATTACCCTCACGGGCTGGCCGGCCATCAGCGAGTTCTTCCGCCGGGTCTTCGCCCTCGTCACCACGCACATCACGAGCAACATCCGCGTCGAGGTCAAGGGCGCGGACACGGCGTCCCTGACGGCGCACGCGCTCGCGTACCATGTGCGGCCCGAGGAGGCGCTCGCGCCCGAGGACACGGCGTACACGGCCGCGTGCTTGTACTTTGTTGATCTGGTAAGGGATGGCGGCGATGGGCTGTGGAGGATTAAGAGGTGGGAGATCAAGGTGCTGTGGACGACGGGGGATAGGGCGGTGCTGTATGGGTGAGGTTTGTGGTGTTGGGGTTGGGTGTGCGGATATACTCGAGGTCTGAACGTGGTGTGGGCTGTTCAACGGTTACTGTTCGAGATTGTGGACGTTGCATGTAAGGATTGACAAGACTAAAATATGGTTGTTGGGACGGATGCCTCTGGCGCCGTGTCGCTTGTCGGTGACCTATATAACGGACGTTACGATATACTGTGATGTTTGCTTGCACTTGCCATCCACCGTGCAGGACGAATTCTAGTACGAAGAATCTCTAGTACATGCATATGATAGTTAGTGAGAATGCAAGGGTTGATTTCGATGTTGGTGGCGTATTCTATTTGTGATATTTTCCGTGCTCTTGCCGCCGGGCTTCCTGGCCCAAGGCTGCCCGCGCAGGATTCGTGTAACAAACAAAGCTTGTGACGCTCGATCCCATCCCCACTTCCCAAGCCTGTGGAACTTGCATGACCCAGAGGCGTGGTCTGAATATTCCGTGGACAAACTGCTAAAAGTAACGCTTGGAAAAAGCCATGGTGCCTATCTTCGATACGCTCCGCCCCTGTTCTGTGCTGCGGCTGATAGGTCACTAGGCTGTTGTGGTGCAGATCTGATATGAGAGTTGGTTTGCGTGTGCTGCAGACGAGGATGCATCGAAGTAGATGGGGGCTTTAACGCTGTTGGAGACGCAGCTCGAGCTTGTTCAATGTTGACGGTGGCGGTGGTCGGCTTGGCTTTTTAGGACCGGGTTGCTCTGTCTTGGTTCTGTTTGTTCGGTTGGTCAAGCGGGTACCCCACATCTGTCGTGCAGGCGTTTCGGTCACTGTGAGGGCGTTGACAGTTATGAGAGCCTCGACAGCATTGACAAATTCAGAAGCACTCTGATCGTTGGGCCCAGCATCTCCAGCTTCTACGCTGGGGCACTGTCAGCACGAGGATTCCAAATCTGGAGTATCGAAGCCAGGAAGATCACTCTTCGTCGACGGTGATCTCTGCGATTTTGTGCAGCTCCTTCCTGATCGTCTGCACACCCTCAACGACGGCTTTGTTCGGGATGCGGAGGTTGAGGTCATCGATGCCGTGTCCGTTCATGCCGTTGCCGTTTCCATGGACGCCATTGCCATTTGTGATGCCGTGTCCGTTCGCGCTCTCGTTCTCGTTCTCGCTGCCGCTCTCCTCGTCTGCAGCGTTGTTCCTCCTGGCATTGCCGCCCTCGCTGCCTGCGGCCTGCTTGATCTTTTCATACACTCTGGCCTCGACTTCCTTGACCGTGGTGCATTCGCCAGACCGCAGGAGATGGGTGACGTAGGCTTTGAGGTCTGCGATCCAGCCCGAGGCTTGCAGTTCGTGCTCCAGCGTGCCTTCGATGGCGCGGAGGCCGCCGCCGGAGATGAGGGCGGCGTTGATGTCGTTGCGCAGGTCTGGGGGAATCGGGGAGGGGGTGTCGGAGGAGAGGGTGAGGTTTTTGGAATTTGACATTGTGGGTTTGGTGGGCGGTGGGTGGTGGGGGCTTGTGGTTGTGTGTGTGAGAGTGTGAGGGTGTGAGGGTG
The DNA here is from genome assembly GCA_014905255.1 of Herpotrichia juniperi. Classification (NCBI taxonomy): domain Eukaryota; kingdom Fungi; phylum Ascomycota; class Dothideomycetes; order Pleosporales; family Melanommataceae; genus Herpotrichia; species Herpotrichia juniperi. Next base: position 872,935 of record BLYF01000005.1, on the reverse strand, counting down.
TTTCGGTGAAAGTGCTCGAGGTAGATGGGAGGCAGCTCGTGGTTGGGCTGGAGTGGCACTGTGTAGGCCCTGGTAGTTGCGAGGCAGGAGCTAGCTTTTGCTAGATTCGTGGTTTGCTGTAGTGCACCACAAAATGGTCTAGCTCGACCAAAGCGGCTGCACGTGGTCGGTATAGGATTGATGTCACTCGGTGATGGTTGAGCGCGTGGGGTCTGATTGGGGTGTTCTTCCAAGATTGCTCCTTCCGGCTCAATATCAACGTCGCTGCAAGTGGAAAGCGCGAGATTGCGGTGGTGTCCTTCTGGAGCGAGCACCGAGCTGCGTAATCACTCCGTCGTGGGCGTGTCACCGCAATTGCTCGAAGTCGGTGTTGAGGCTGGGCGGTGGAGGTCGTGTTTGCCCTGTGGCACTGTGGGACGGTGGTAGAGCTCTTGCCGCGCGCAGGGAGAGCTCTCGTGTGCGAGTCTTGTCCAATGGCCTCGGCCTGGTCAGGACAGGAGCGTGGTGCCGGGAGCTTCCACTAGGCGGGCCTATGGCATGCCGCAAAGCTCAGACGCGGCGGGCCCTCGGAGTGGCTCACGCAAACTCAGTAGGCGCGGAGGAAATAACGTGCAGTAGTTTCTATTGTCTGGCTGGTGGGCCGTGCGCCGTCGACAGGGCCCGCATCGCAGCCGCCGAAGAATGCATGGCTGAAGGCGAACGGGCGACGGGCGACGAGCGACGACTCTGCGCGCTGCTTCTCTTGCATCCTCCCCCCGAGAACTGCATTGTCCAGCTTCTTATATAGCGGCTGCCTGTGTTCCGACCTGCAACCCCGTCCGCCGACCGCCTCGCCCCCGCCCAGCACTGTGCATCACCTCCGTCTCTGCCTCTGCCTCTGCCTCCGACCAGCCTCAGGCTTCAAGACGGCGCCCTCCTGCCAGCAGCGAACAGCGCCGCCTGCCCTCGCCCTCATCCCCCTCCACGCAGCGCCCGCGCACACGCTCCCGATTCCCCACGCTGGCCCGACTTCTGCAGTCGCTCCTCCGTATCTGATACAGTCTCCAGCCCTTGCAATCCACCCCAGGACGAGCATCAGGGCCGCGAAACGAGCCTTCTCAATCTCGCTTCGTCTCAGCAGGCCCTGGCTTCACCCAACCCTCGTCTGCCACAGGCTAGCACTACCAGGCTCGCTACATCGTCGACGACATTCTGGCCATTGCTGGATATAACCGTGAGGCTTCCCCTCCCCCCTCCCGAGAGCTGTCTTCGAGGTCTTGGCGCCCCCAGCTCTCTTCGACCACTTTCCACCTCCCACCTCCCACCTCGACCTTCAAGATGGCATACAAGGCGGGCGGATACGACACGGACGCCGAAGCAGACGACGAGTATGAGCGAAGCGTCCTCCACAGCCCCACGCTGCCAATCGACTATGAAGACGCCTCGCCTACAGACTCGGGACCCATGAGCACCGAACATACCCCAACCACATACACACACTCGAGGGACAGCAAGGGCAGCCCCACCGGACTCATAATCGAGTGGACGGCTGGACAGAGCGCCGATTTCATAGCAGATCTCGGCCTGGAGCAGTACGCTGATACGTTTGTTGGTAGGTGGCACGCTGCGAGTGTACCCCCCAAGTTGCTGGGCGCTAACTTGGATCTGTGCAGATGAGGGAATCACAGGCGATGCTCTAATAGCACTCCAGCACTCTGAACTCAAGGAGATGGGCCTGAACAGTGTGGGCCATAGGCTCACCATTCTCAAGGCTGTCTACGAGATCAAAGTCAAGCAGAACATACCCATAGAACAGGACCACTATGTCCCGCTGTGTACAAAATCCCCATCCCACCTTCTCCAACACACCGTCTAACTGCCACTCTAGCCGCAGACACATCGACCCAGGATGCACCACCGACACAAGACGACTTCGCCAAGGTCATCCGGGTTGTCCAAGCCCGGGACGAGCGGATACAAATGACCGAGTCGGAACTAAGGCATCTAAAAGAGGAACTAAACAAAGTTCTCGAGGAAAATCGGCGGCTGCGGGAAGAGTTCCTCCCGCTTGTGCGCATGTTGAAGGACAGCCAGCACCCGCTCCCCACGCCTCACGAACACAACCTCACGTCACCGCCTGCGGGGTCGGATAGGGCAGGAAGCAGCTTGTCACGTAAGTTTTCTACAAAGAAGCTTTTCCTTGGATCGGCACCCAAAAACCTGTCGCCCACCATACACGAAGGCCGGGCATTTGTGGACAGTTCTTCTCTTGATCCCTCAGCAGCAGCACTAGCAGCCTCCTCACACCTCACAGCATCCATTACCAGCGGCCAACAACTGTCGCCACAATCCGCACCGCAACCCTCACCCACATCCCCCGCATATTCGCAAATCAACCGCACATACAACCAGCAAGATATGGCTCGCAACAGATACGACAACGAAAACGCATCCAACTATTCGCAGAACAACACATGGCAGTCGGACACTACTGCAGTTACCGAAAGGAACCGCGATCCACGTAATGGCCCCCAAATACTGTCACAACGCCCGCTACGACCCGACGACCGAGATCCACCCGGTTCTGGTGGTACTATAAACTCAATGACTTCCTCTCAACCTACACCCACATCCGCTCCCTCGTCGAATCCACAAGTCGAAATCTTCAAATCCTTCCGCGTCTCTATTGATGACCCCTGTCACAAAGTGCTACCTGTTGCGCTCAAGAAATACAACATCACAGCAGATTGGCGCCAATACGCGCTGTACATTGTGCACGGAGACCAAGAACGCTGCTTGGGACTGAATGAAAGACCACTAATTCTATTCAAGCAACTCGACAAAGAAGGCCGCAAACCCATGTTCATGCTCCGAAAACACGCCGCACCCGCAGAAGGCCACGTGAGCACAGTGGGAGGTGGCGAAATCAGAAGTGTAGGAACTGGAACAGGAGGATTCGGCTGGGATGGTGGTAATCGAGGTGTGCAGTTGCCGGGAGGTGTATTGTAAGTAGTGTATTGGCGCCTGCCTGCCTGCACTTCGGAGTCCAAATTATTCTTATCTTGATTTGTCGAAGATGAAGATTGTAAGAGTGGGATGAAATACTAAAGAAGACTTGGATCTAGATACAACATACTTGTTGGAAAAAATGCGTGGGCGCGCTGCTACGACTCGATTCTCGCAGGTAGAGCCGGAGGATCGGTGGGGAGTAAAAGGAGCAGTTGGGAAGAGGCGGTTTCGAGAACGTGGAAGATGGTTAGAGACGAGAAGCGCCGAGGAAACCGGGACTCTCGACGGGTGTTCGTAAGAAGAGTTGGGCGACCTGTCAGGACCGAGAGTTGGAGCGACGGCGACGATAGCACCGAGACTGAGAAGGACCTGTTCACTCCTTCTGGCGAGTCGACGGGCCTCTTCACTCCTTCCAGTGTCTCGACATTCTGATCATGGTTGGGATTCTGGAGTTTACAGCTACCCATTTACCTGGAGTCGACGGAGTTGAGCGGATCTACGTTCCATTTTGGGAATGCATCTTTCATCTTATCACATTTATATTTTTTTTCTTCTGGTGTTCATCTTGACGGATTGCTTCCTTGCAAGAATGGGACGAGCGTCTTGTACGAAGATCTGCGGTACGATATGATTATGTCTGTCTACGAGAACGAAAGCGGCTTGCAGCGACTCTTTTACTTCTTTTTGCAAAGGGGGTTGCGGGGTTTGAGGGGGGGGACGGGAAGGAATGCATAGCTTGCTCAATTCATTGGCGAAAAGTTCGAGTATATTATAGTAGAATACTAGTATTATATGTGCAATCCGCCCGTGCCAAACAACGTATCAATCAGTCCTGCTAGTTTTCCAACCCAACCAAACAGCAATCTATGCTCCCACGCTACCTCGGCACTCTGAAGCTATCTCGAAGCTAATTATCAACCAACAACTTTCGATCGTCGTTCCGCACTAAGCGAACACATGACCCGGGGCGCATGCTCGTGCTCATGCTCGAGCCCCAACCGAATGAACGAATGGACGACTCGTGGAGTGCAGAAATAGTTCGTATCCAACGGCTTGAGTCAGGACGGGTGGTGGCGGGGTGCTGGTGCTGGGTTTCAACGGTGCGTGCGTGTGCGTGCGTGCGTATGTGCGTACCTGCGTGCCTGCGTGTGATATCGAGTGACGCTTCTGTCAGCTGGATATCCGGGCGCTGGTGCTGGTGACGGACATGGGCATGGACATGGGCATGGGTAGCGTGCAGGTGGGTGGTGGTTTGCGCTGGGTGAGGCTGTTGTTTGGATTCGAGTTTGCTGGTGTGATTTATGTTTGTGATGGAAGGAAGGGACGACCGCATCTCAGGCCCATCCTACCCCCAAGTTCATGTTCCGTGCTGGCGTGTCAACGTTGCCGTGTTGGCAGCTTGCCCTCCTTCGAGCACGCATTGCGGTTGAGTCAGGCTAGCGGGCTGGCTGAACGGCTCCCGCGACAATCAATCCATCGTGAGTGGGTTCCAAACTGTCGCACGCACACACTCACTTCCCGTTCGGTTCGTCTGCTTCGCGTTCCCGATCCGGTAGCCACTATCGTTTGGTGTCGAAGCTCCAACTGCTCAATCCGGATACTGCACTTCCCGTTCGGGTGCTAGCACGGAAGGTGAAACTTAGAAGGCGTGGTATAGTTGCTCGTTGGGTACTTGGCCTAGTCGGGCCGGTTTGGATTCTGGGTTTAGGACCGGGGGTTCACGAGTGGGGGCGTGGCGTGAGTACTGTGGTGGGTAAAGTCTGTTGGGGTGCGAGTAAGAGGTTTGGTGTCGTGGGTGTGAGAAGTGAAACACAGGGTTTGGAGCTTTTCGGAAAGGTGGTCATGTGAGAGCTGAGATAATCAATTCGTTCTGGATCTTGGTGGGGAGAAAACTAGGGGTTCTGGATGTCGAGTATGGTGGAGTTGGGAGTGTTTGGTAATGCGTATTGGTAAGACATTTTTAGAACACTTTTGGTTTGTCGCTTAGTGCACGGCACGAATGAATGAATGTTGGTACAGCGGAGTGCGTGTGTAAGGTGTCAAGATGTATCTAGAGAACAATAATTGTGAGTGAGAAGTGTGGTACATGGAGCGGAGCATGACGGTTTGAGCAAATGGTACATAGAACAGCCAATTACAGATCAAACTATAGTCGCTCTATAACAGAACTGTAAGAAAACGTCATATCAGACCATGGGAAATCTCGTTTCTAGATACTTGTTTGTTGGATAAAGCAGGGGTGCTGCTACTTGTACCTTATGTAGATATTGCAGCGCTGTCATACGGGCGTATTCTTACTGTTAACCGCACATATAACTTGACGCATGGCAGGCCTCAAAAGAAGTGAAGAAGACAGAGATTAAGAATTTGCTCCCACATAATGGGCGTCTTCAAAATTCTTGCCGGCGCCCTTGCTGTTATCTTCGTCCTCCGTGCCATCTTCCTTCGAGTATACAGTCGACTTGAACAGGCCAAGATATCGCGAAGCCAAAACTGTGCCGCGCCACCCCGCATCCCTTCTAAAGACCCTTTCTTTGGCACCGATACCATTCTTGAGAACTTCCGCGCTTTGAAGAATAATTTCCGCATTAAACAAGTTGTATCTCAGCACCAGGAGTATGGGACAACGTTCGAGTCCTTTCCCTTCGGCCGCCGTGTCATTTCAACGATTGATGCACGGAACATCCAAGCTGTGTTCTCTACACAGCATGAGAAATTTGGTGTTGGGCCGGTTAGGGAGAGAGCGATTGCACCGATGGTAGGGAGGGGGATTATTGCATCTGACGGTGAGACCTGGATGCATGGGCGAGCTATGGTGAAGCCGACTTTTACGAGGGGGCAGATTGCGGATCGGGTGATGTTTGAAGGATTTATGACAAGATTTTTGGAGGTGATAGATGGGGAGGGAGGGGTTCTGGATTTGCAGCCGTTGTTTGATAGATTGGTGAGTTGAATTTGACCTCGGGACTTGAATATATGTAACCAGAGAGGAAACTGATAGAAGGACATTAGATCCTGGACGCATCGTCTGAGTTCATTTTCGGCAGGTCGTTCGATTCCCTCAAGGCAGACTGCCCGGAAGACTCTCACAAATTCCTCGACTGCTTCAGCTATGCGCAGCGAGGTGTTGGATTTCGAATCGTGACGGGTAGGATGAGTTTCCTGTTGCGAGATAGCCGTTTCTGGAAGAGCTGTACTTATATCAGAGAGTATACTCAGAGACATGTTGATCTCGCGTTAGCAGGTCAGAACAGTAGCAAGAAAGCTACGGAGAGCAAAAAGGAGAAATACATCCTGGTCCATGAAATGGCGAAGGAATGCCAGGACAGAGAGGAATTGACCAGTCAACTCCTGAACGTATTCTTCGCAGGTCGAGACACTCCGGCTGTTGCCTTGTCAAATATCTTCTTCTGCCTCGCACGGCATCCGGATGTATGGAAGAAGGTAAGAGATGAAATCGAAGGGTTAACAGTTGAGGACTTGACCTTTGAACGATTGAAGAGCTTGAGATATGTTCAGCATACTATCAACGAGGGTATACTTCCTCGCCGGATACTCTCGTGTATCTTCTCCATCCACTGACATCCCATAGCGATGCGTCTCCACCCACCAGTCCCAAACCAGGCCCGCTCATGCCTCACGCAAACCACGCTTCCATCCGGTGGCGGGCCGGATGGCTCTCAACCCATTCTTGTCCATGCTGGCGACTCTATCGCCATGAACTTCTACGCGCTCCACCGCAACCCAGAAATCTACGCTCCAGACCCCGATGTCTTTCGCCCAGAGCGCTGGCCTGATCTCAGGCCTAATTGGGACTATTTACCGTTTGGGGGTGGAGCAAGACATTGTCCTGCTCAGCAGTTGGCGCTGTTTTGGGTGGGGTATGCGGTTGTGAGGATGGCCATAGAGTTCAAAGAGGTGAGGAATAGGGATGTGGTGATGGAGTTTAGGGAGAATTTGAAGTTGAATTTGGAGAGTGGGAATGGAGTTAAGGTGGAGCTGGTGAGAGGATGAGAGTGTGAATTGATATGCTCGTTAACAATTCTGCTACAACTTGAAAAAGGTGGATGTGAGTGTGACGAAGATGCCTCTAGTCCAAAGCAATTCTCGGGAAATAAGCGATTGTTTCTCAACGCTTGCAGCTCTCTACAGTAATATAGCATAGGATCAATAGCTTGTTTAAATCAGCAATGTGCACCTAGGCACCTACAAAGCGCTAGCAGTACGTCTTGCGCAAAAGGGAGGTCGGCATCAGTCATCACTTTCTTAAAGCTTCACCACTGCAAATATATAAATATCACCTGCCAAACCTACAACACCCCGCCCACTTCCTCACATACTTGACCTACCAGTTGAGATCCACGAGGTGATCCTTGGTTACTACATCAGGGATGCGGAAATTCACAAGATTTTCCGCGCCTCCGGCATTTGTGGTGAATACTTGGAAAGTCGTGTATTTTTTGATTACCTGGGCTAACTCTTTTAAAACCTTTTGCCGCTGCTATCAACCACGAACTCCTCGCTAACACTCCCATCAGAACCTTCATCGCAAATACAAATCCCGACGAGCCCTATTCCTACCATCACAACCCAATCAATATCAACAACAAGCACAGAGACACGCGTCTCTTAAACCAAGTCCGGATTATGAGAGGAAGGTAAAAAGGAACTCTTGACGTTCATCAATAAAGTTGTCAACAGTCAGATTTTGTTCAGGCCGTCGAAGTCTAATTTGCACGCAACCCAGGAAACACACCAGCAAGATCTCATTAAAACTTTCAATATCACAAGGGGGTGCAGCATCAGCTCTTTCATGACCATTATTCCGAACACCTAAATTGGTACAAAATCAAGATATCTTAGATGAAAATATGTTCTCAACGTGTTCGGCAGACTTTATGAGCTACTGTGTAAATGACCAACACAAGATAGATGGCATCGGGCACGCGTCCTAGGGGAAGACTAAATGCTAGCTTGAGAACTAATTAACTTGCTAGGGACTACCGTATTGCTTCGATTAACGAGGTTCAATGACAGCAGCAAGATTGAATTGACTCTCTAATGATTTGTCCGCGCTTTCGACATTCTCAATGCTGAGATGATACTTCAATAGGCCATCTATAAATTCCACCTCGAAGATATACTCGATCAAGAAGTAGTAGAGACTGGGGTCCTCTAGTTGTCTGTCCGTATTATTCGTAATGTTTGTAGTATCTGAAGGACCGTTGGAGACTTTTTGTAGTTCAAGTGCGTTCCGGTTGCAACTTCGGCCGCTCCGGCGTGCTGGAGGCATTGTATGATCGAAGGGTTTGCCAGTCCCGATCTTCATTTTCTTCAGTTGGTCCCGGATGGATGCAATATTTACTTCAAATTTCACCGTCCCTAGAAGATCGTGGCCTTATGCGAGGTAAGTGCGTGCTTCCTGAAATCCCTTCAGTCTGTCGGAAGATCTTACCTCGGTTCTCTAAATTCTCTAAAGGATGATCTTGGATCCCATCTTGCGCTTCGAACACGTAGATTGGAATCTCAATATCGGCCACATCTTGATCGGCTCGCAACATACGATAAACGTGTTTGTTTACTTTTCGCCCCTTTGAAGGTATTACTTCGTTCTGGATGAACCGTTAGCTTGTAAAGCGCTGTGTTTATGGCGCACTGGTTTACTAACACTTCCTAGGAGGATATGCACGCAGTCACGTACATACTTCTTGCCGTCAAGATCGTCTTCGTACACAGCGTTTTGGAACTCTCGTGGTGGCCGCTTGTATTGAAGATTCTGGGTGATGCACACGCAAGAGCGACTGAAGTGATCTCGGACAAAATCATCGTCGAGAAAATACCGAACAGCGCCTACAGCCATTGCGCTTCCACTATCAATTTTATCAATATTCAGGAGTTTCTAAAAATTTAATATCTCTAACTCACGGGGTCCGCGGAATGATAACTTTGATGGGAAATCGCGGGGCGTGCAGAGCATTAAACCGAAGGCATTTTTCTCTGATGAAGTCTTTGTACCGATATGAGCCAGCAAACCCTCCGACAAGAATCAATAACTATTCAGTCGAGGTCAGCGATATCTTAGGAGTCGATTCTCAAAGGCCTTTCAAGAAATACTGACTCTTGGGTAAATTTGTTTGCTGTAAGCCTGTCTGAGTTGATTCTCGATGAGTGTCCAGCATTCCTCTAGAATAGGCAAGAACATGGCCTCAATTTGACGCCTAATTTCTGTTCAGAATGCGTCAAGCTACTTTGAAGGGAGACTACCTTGTGATTATAATGTCACCTCTGCGAAAGCCTTTGATGCTGTCGTCTTGAATTCCCGGGATAGTATATGTAGTATGGATTGAGTCCCAATTTTCGTCTTCCAACGCTTCCATTCGATAATCTCGTTTCGTGGTGACTTCGAATTCACTCATCACGTTAAGTCGTATGGTTTCTTCGAGAGATTTTGGATATAGACGCGCCGGGAGGTAGTCTTCGTCTGCCAATCGCTCGTCGACGTGAGCTTGGCAACGCCGGTTGAGATTACTCGACCCGCAAAATTGCCCTTGAAAACTCTATAAGCTTTCGTAAGTCAGATCTAGGATTTTTAAACATACCTGCACCTTTTATCACCTCATTCAAGCGCAATGGGTTCACACTAATGGCGTTGTATAAGATCAAATCCTATAGGGACAATTTAGAAAGCTTGATGTGTGATTGAAGCGTACAACCCACCACAGTAACACCTCCACCATCGACAATTAGGAACGTGTCATCCTTCTATCAAAATTGTCAGTCATCAGCAGCAAAATTCTATACGTTTTGACAAAGACAGATATACCTTCAAGCTAACGGACTTGTCCTCTTGGAATACGTATGCAGCTGCGGCTGCTGGCTCGTAGCAAAGTGAAATATATCTTCCATACGTGAAACCACACTTATCTTTCGCCCTCTTCATCGCCTCTAAGGTCCTGGTCTTTGCTTTCATTGACCACATCGCAGGGACAGTGCAGATAAAGTGTACATCGTCTCCATCTTCGTAGCCAAGCTCTTTCAGTCGTCCCTTTGTATGTTCGAGAAGGCAAGCCAGGTAATCTGTGACCACATCATCGATTGTCTTGAGGAAAGGGAGTGCTTCAAGTCTTTCTTTAAGAAGCTGACCTTCGGCACCATCATTCAGGCCAGCCTTGAAAAGCTCTACCACGTCAATCCGCCGATCTGAGCCGATTTTGTCTCTCAGATGGAGGATTCTCTGAGCGCCCCAACCCCACCGTATTTGTTTTCCTTCATCCTCGTAGACTAGGATTGTTGGGAACTCGCAGACTTCGTTGTCGGATGTACTGCGCGCAGACCTTGAGCCGTGCACAGGATGAATTTTATTTGGCACGCAGCTGTGCTCTGAACCCGAGACTTGGCATATTGCGGCAGATGAGTACGTGGATCCGAAGTCGACTCCAGCTTTCCAGCTTCGATGTTCCATTTTTTGCACCCGGTGAAAGTTGTAATGCGTCTAAAGAAGAAGAGCCGCCAGAGGTAAAGAGACAGAATGAGAAAGACAGAATGAGAAAGAAGAATTGAAGGGCGGCCACCGAAAAGTATATTGTGACTCATCTATTGCAAAGCAATTAGGGCCTGAAAGTGGTGCTTTTACAGCAATTCTTCTTTTTCTATTGGGGGAGGCGTAAAAGCGATGGGGTTCTCAAATAGGTGGTGGCTGATAACTGCATTGTAACCAAGGCCAGGCATTGGCTCATCGGAGGTGGGAAGACTGAGCCGCCGCTCAACCCGCCCTTGTGGCTGCATACGGGATCTACGTGGAAGATAAAGTCTATTGTGATTGGCTTTGATTTCTTTCATGGCATTCGTGCCGAAGTTTAGATCACTCACCGCTGGTTAGGCAGCACTCGAGACCAGTGCTTTTTGTTCTTCTGACTTGGGAAGCCTCCCCTGACAGCTTGCGCACTTTGAATTCTTCCCCGTCCAAGCAGTACACCAGCACCGTCTAAGCTATGTTGCGAGAGCCATTCTTACACAAAGAACAAAAACCGCGCAGATGGACAGAAGACGAGGTGCTGACTCTCTTATGTTCATTAAATAGCGAGATTGTCCAAATCCGGAATGAATTTTACAGGGACAAAAATGAAGGAGTTCGACTAGCATCGATGATACTGAGCAAAGCCGTTGGCAGCGAATGCAGCCCATCGCGCGCTATAGGGAAGATCGAACATCTTTGGAGGGAGTGCGGGCTATCATCTCCATCTCGATCGAAGTCAATAGCCTCGATGTATTGTTTTGGCGCTTGGACGAGGACTCTTCCACACCTAAACGCTCTTTATCCTGGGATGTCAGAGAAGATAGCTCTGGCATCAAGAATGGAGCAAAGGTGAGAAAATCAAACTTTGTGTACCTCAATACTGGTCTACCTGAACGTGTTGGCTGATTCTGTGAATAGTGCAAAGTCCAAACCAGACAGTCGGCCACCGCGAGCAAAAAGTCTCCGCCGTCGA
>BLYF01000005.1:814201-861409 GCA_014905255.1 Herpotrichia juniperi | reverse complement strand
ACCGACCCTATTGAGTGTATCTGCGGCTTTGCGCACTACGCATCGTCCTGTGTTCATTGCGCAACTTGCCCAACATGGCAACATATCTGGTGTTACTACGGGGAGGACAATGCAGATAATGCTCCCTACGATCATATTTGCCGTAGGTGTACATCTAATGATGATGATGGCCATTTGATCAAAGAATTTGAACGCCTAAACCTCGAATGCCAGGAAACAGCAGCCGACATCACTAGAAGGCATACAGAACGCTCGGTAGACGTTGTAGATTTTCACCGTGGAGACTCATCGATCAAGTACAAGTACAATACAGAATCCTTACTCTTTGGAATTTGCGACGGGGAAGTAAAATCAACCGTGCAATTTGTCACTTCGATGATTCGCTCTATTGCGCATTCAGTTGATACAGAGGACTTCGAATTCCACAAACTATTTACAGCAGAAGCCGGCGACCATAGCGATCTCCATGAAGTTCTTCGTCGAGGGGGGCACAAATCATTATCCGCCTGCTCTGAATTCTCCTCCCTCGACCATTTTTTACTCCTGAGAGCAGCAATGAGCGCGGCAGTTTGGACTTGGACATTTGATAAATCAAGAATACCAGCGCAAGAGGCGGAAGGAAATTCCAAAGCTCTGCTGGAAGCTTATCATAGCGTTTTGCTATCCCATGGTGAGTTGTGCACAATCACTTTGACATGCAACTTGCGACTCAGACCTTTCTCACAGATAGTAAATTACTCCAATACATCCACCGAAAAGCCTGGACAGCGTTGCTCAGTGATCAGCCAAACATCCTCGAGCCGTCAATCAGAAAGGAAGCCGAGGGGCTCGCTCAGCGGCTGTTGTGTATGCTGTCCTCGTTAATCAAGCGCAGCGGAACCTTGGGTGATAGCCGACCGTTACAGACAGCCGATGATTGGGTAAAATACACAAAGAATGGCCTTTCGCGTTTCAATGTTCTGTCTGAGCTCTTCCTGAGGTGCATCAAGCTCAAGTACAAGTTGCCACTCTCAGGATACTGTTACGAACTATACTTTCCAGCCTTTTCGGAAAGCCGTTTTGTGTCAACTGATCCAGTGGATCAAGATCGTCAAATCAAGTTCTGTTTCGCACCAGCAGTCCTCGAATATGAACCGGAGATTTTCGAAATGGTTGGACCTGATAGTTGCGTCCTATTCGGCGAGCAGAATTTTGTCCATGCAACCAGTGAACAAAGAATGGAGAGCAGGATTGTGTGCCCAGCTGCGGGTACATTTTGCTGAGTTAGACACCACTTGGCCATCCAAAGAATCAAACCCCAAGACCTCGTAGTTGGCAATGATAGAGGCTGCAGATTGCTGGGATAAAGAGTAATTCAATAGCTAAAGCCATATTTCTACCTTCTTCTTGGCTCGTGTGACACGATATTTTCTGAAATCAAAGACGGCAAATAAGGCTGTAGTTCACACGTAGATGTTGAAGAATCCAAGGTTACACTATTACTACACGGCTCTCATTCAATAAGGACGACTAAATCAGAAGTCACCAGGCACGCACTGAAATAAGCACCGTTGCGTCAAGCCTACACCTGGCCACTCCGTAGAGAGCCACGCATTTTGGCGTCGTGCATTGGTGTGCCGACGTTTAACCAGCATTCTTTACTGACTTGACCTAACTCGCGCAGAGTTCTAGTTCACCATGATGATGGTCAAACAATTGAAATTTGACTCTAGCAGAGATTGATTCTTCGTCTGTGTAAGGTGTATTGTTGGTTTTTCGTTCAAATCGGGATAAATCTAAGGATGGCCAAGCGCGGGTAAAAAGAGCAAGAGGAGTAGGGAAAGACGTTAGGCTTTTGGTACTATGATAACCCTCCTATTTCAAAGTGTCCGCACCATTAAGTTATCCCCCGTTCTCTGCAATTCTTGGGAGTTGTAGCTTGGGAATTTCTTATCTGTATATCTTAATACTGGTAATCTTTTAGATTCGTCGTGTGTATTGTTCTCGTCCGTCGTCTCTCATCATCATGGCGCATCTGTTAAGGTACCATCTGGCTTTTCCCTTTTGTTTTCTACTCTTGTGTGATCAATATCATTTTCAGAGTCATATGTATTGTCAGCACGCAATAGAAAACCAGATATGGAGCGGAAAGATGTCACAAGCCTCAGAAATCAGTGCTAGGATTCCTCAAACCCACCAGCGATGATGAAGATGGTACCGCTATGGACGCTGTATCCATCACTCTATTCCCACAAGCCTGAATAATTTCCACGGATTCAGAGCTTGAGGTATGCCTTGAACAAAAGGGAGATTGATAATAGTCATAACTCGCTTAAATGCTCCGCCGCTGCAAGAATGTAAACTCTCCAGTCAAACGTGCAACACCGCAATGTCCCACCCACCCCGTCACACTCTCCGATCTATTTTTGGGCGTCAGTTTTGATATAATGATAGTGTTTCTACTCGACCTACCTGTTGGTCCTCGGCTACTACATCAGGGATGCAGAACTATTACAAGGTTTTCCGCGTCTGCCTAACTGTCGGTCAGAACGAATTGGGATTAGCTTACCTTCTTCGTCTGTGTAATGGAGTATCGCTGGTTCTTCGTTCACATTGGAGTAAGCCGTTCACTACTAAATTCCGCCGGTAAGCAGGAACAAGTGCGCTAAATGCTAACATCGCATGGAGTCATGCTCTAGAATTCGCTTACGGTAGGAGATATACACACCGATCCCATGAATCTGCGCCACTACTCAACCTCAAGAACGTACAAAAGAATATGGGAGGAAACAGCTAATAGACAAGGTAGTACCAGGCCACGCAGGACGTAAAGGAATCCCACGAAATAAGAACGCGTAATTGTTGCGAGTTAGGCATCGTCGTTCAAGATGACTGTGCAACCATCGCCGTGGTATCCTCCCTCATTGGCCACCTCGTACATACCATACTGAGGCCCCCAACCAAGACTTGATTGCGACTCCCTAATGTATAGTATTTAAACAGACGTCCATCATCGCAATCATAACTCTAATCTCATATCCCAAAAGTCCTTTGTGATAATCTCAATATGTATATTTTAGTTTCCATCTTTCTCACTCTCCTTCCCTTAGCATCCGCATACAGCTGCCCTCTCTCCGGTGCCGTTTTCCCACCACCAACCAATCTTTCAGATGATCCTACTATCACTTCCGCGCTCAAAAACTTCACATCACTCCTAGACTCCGGCTTTAGCACCAACAACTCCGCCCATGGCCCCGTCGATCCCTCCGGCGCCAATGCTATCCAAATCTTTTCTCTCGAATCTGAATCTCCACTTTTCGAATACTATCACGATGGCAGTACTTTATCACCCTCTGGAGTGCAAAAAATAGACGGCGATTCGATCTTTCGTATAGGCAGCGTGTCGAAGCTGGTCTCGGTGTATATGTTGCTGGTAGAGATTGGGGACGGATACTGGGACACCGCGATCACGGACATCATTCCCGAGCTACAAAATCGGACCGAATCTTCTGAAAACCCTATAGACTTCGTAAGATGGGCAGAAATCACGCTTGGCGCGTTGGCGGGACAAGTTGCTGGGCTTCCTAGAGACTGTACGTCTTCACGCTCAACAGATTCAAACATTGACGATACGTCAACTAATATGTATTCTAGTCATCACCCTGGGTTTCGCGGACCCAGTCTCCCAGAATGGTGAACAATACGGCCTTCCACCGCTTGAAGACTCGGAAAAGCCTCGATGCTATATTGACCTTGAGACGGGCAATAACTGTGATCGCGCCGCCTTCTTTACCAACATAGATAGTCGTCAACCAGTCTATCTAGCTGATACGAAACCGATATACAGTAATACCGCGTTTATCGTGCTTGGGTACGCCCTCGAGACTATCTCCGGGCGGTCATATGAAGATATCCTGCAAAGCATCGTCGACGTGCTAGATCTGACTGGGACGAGCCAAGCGAAGCCGGACGATTCGCGTGGTGTCATCCCGTTCAATGTGTCGTATAGTGATTGGGCCGTCGATCTCGGAGACGGTACCCCAACAGGCGGATTATACTCCTCAGCCAACGACCTGTCCAAGCTCGGCCGCGCGATTCTGAACAACACACTTCTACACTCGAACACCACGCGTGCATGGCTGAAACCCACGTCCTTCACTAACGACCTTGTGGCCGCTGTTGGACGACCATGGGAAATCTATCGTGCTGATACGATTCCTACACGCGGAGTGATCGATATTTATACGAAAGGTGGAGATATTGGATCGTATCATACCTTCTTTGCTCTGGTACCCGACTATAATATCGGCATCGTAGCTGTTATTGGTGGACTAGGTGATCACACATGGATCGAATCTTCAATCGTCGACATCGTCTTTCCGGCCCTTGAAGCCGCAGCGCGAGAGCAAGCACAAGCTGCATTTGCTGGCACATATCGCGCTACAAACGGTCTGAACTCCAACTTGACGCTCTCAACTTCCATAGACACCCCGGGCTTAGGGATCACGAAGTGGATTAGCAACGGCACCGACATGATTGAAATCTACAGTGTTCTCGGTGGCGTGCCTTTAGGCCCGGATGCCCTGCGCATGTTTCCGACAAACCTCGAGCAGGAAAATAGCGATGGGACAACTGACGTATCATGGCGTATCTCTTTCGATGCGCCTACGCATAGGCAGCCAAGTGGTCCGTTTTCGGCGTGCCAGACGTGGTTTGCGGTCGATGCAGTCAGTTATGGTGAGCATGGGATTGACCAGGTTCAATTTACGATTGGGGAGGATGGTAGGGCCATTAGTATTAGTCCGAGGGCGTTTAAGATTGTGATGGAAAAGGTGTAATGTGCTGGATGGGCGTTGCTCATATTTCTCTTACTGCCGTTGCCAATTAATGTTGTCAAGGGTTCATAGCGGGATCCTATATTCCCACAAACACGGTCATAGTAATGCGTTGAAGCTTATCATAGTAACTCTCATTTTATACAATTTCGTCACATATATGCATGAGAGGGACGCGCTTGCAGTTTGGTGATGATAAAATCTACCCAGACTAGACTCCAGGGAAGCAGACCCATGGACAGATACTTGATTTCCAGGTGGTTAATAAAGTTGCCCAGAAAGGGATAAGACAAGAACGAAAGCCCTCGAAATCTTTTAGTGGAGCCCAGGTGAGGCACAGGAGGTTCTGCTTCTGCTGATACCGGAATACCATCAAAGACACGAGTAGACGAGTACATAATTGACTTCAAAGACTTTATGTTACACTCGATGGCGGTGTGTACTAGTTTGACCCATTCTTCGCCAATCTCGAAATTGTGATCCATGCAGGCGAGCACGCCGAGATACTCCAATGCTGGGCGGTGCGAGATAATGACTAAGAATCCAGTGAATGTACAAAAGCTAACTGCATTTCTCTTCTCTCCCTACCAATCACCTCAACTCAAACATATGGTCCGGCTTCATCTTGTAGAATTTCTCCCTTACTGCCTCGCCATCCATCATTCCGTGGATATATGCTTCACCCAGGAATTCGTAGTGCCTAAATGGATCCCTTCGGTTTGCCAATTCTTGTTTAGACAGCTTCTCCTTCCTTGAATTTGGATCTAGTTGGTTACCTTCGCCGTTTGACACCCTCTCTGCCTGCTCTTCACCATCTTCGTCGCTATAATCTTCAGCAAGATCGTCAGAATCGCTCTCATACATCTCGTTCTTGTCTGTCTCCCGCTCTTTCTCGTTCCTTTCTTTTACTTTGTCGCTTCGTTTCTCTAACGTTGTATAGCCAGCTCTGGATCCTTCGTCCCTATTACTGCTTTCCGCGCTTTCGCCTAGAGGATCCACCACATGACTACCTCCTGCGTTTCCGTTACTTTGTTCAACAGCGGGACTTTGCCCAGAACTACCAGTTTCATCGGCTTTAAGAGTGGGCGCCCTAAAGAACGTATCACTCATATCGATCTGCCTGCTTTGCGTATCGCTGGAGTCGCTGTTATGTCTTGTGTTCTCGCTGACGTCTTCTTGAGTATCGTGGTTTCCGTCTGTCCGATTTAACCTCTCTTGAATATCAACATTTGCCTCTCTTTCATCACCACTCCCAAAAGCCGCTAATCTCATCTTGTACTCTCTCAAGCTTTGACTCTTCTCATCTATGGGACTCTTGATGTCCTGAATTGCAGGAACGATCATCAGCCCTTTCGTAGACTTCTCAAGAGCTTTGCGCCTTTCCTCTTTTTGTTTGGCTTTGTACGCTTCTAGATCTTTACGCACTTCAGCTTTCCAATCGTCCTTTGTCCAAATTTTTTCCTTTCCGTTTTTTCTCGCTTTCAGAATGTCGATCCACTCTTTACTTCCTTCCCGGTACTGTGCTTTCCGAGATCTCGCCTTCTCACAATTGGCCATCAGCTTCTTCATCAACTCCGTCAAGTCTTCGTTTTCTTCGTTTTCTCGCTCCTGCCTCCGCTTCCACTTGCCTTTTCGTAGAATGATGGGGACGGTGCAACCGTAGATGATGCAAATCAAATCACCTTCCTTCACTTTCTCTGATACTAACCCTAGGAAGCCTTTTTCGGTGCGGATAAGTGCTCGATTCCAGATCACAGCTTGTACTCGTCGGCAAAACTCGGCAATGATC
Organism: Herpotrichia juniperi; assembly: GCA_014905255.1. Classification (NCBI taxonomy): domain Eukaryota; kingdom Fungi; phylum Ascomycota; class Dothideomycetes; order Pleosporales; family Melanommataceae; genus Herpotrichia; species Herpotrichia juniperi. The sequence continues at coordinate 854,806 of BLYF01000005.1, read as the reverse complement.
GAGTTGCGCTCGTTGTAGATCAGATCCGTGGTGTTAACCGCATTGCTACGTAGGCCGCCCTTCATAATGGTCTCTTTGCATGCCCTTGCATAGTAGTAGGGTGGGTTTCGATCATATCTTCCTCGATCTGCCACAAGAGTCCGCCAAAAGGCATCTGGAGGATCCCCAGGGTCATTATCAAACGACCCAAACCTTCGAGCTTTGGACCAACCTGCCATGTCGAGCCATGTCGCAGGGATTGCACCTCCCTGCGATACTTGTGCGACCTTGTCCACTCGATCAACACAGAATCCCTTCACGTATAGACTGTAATGCCCCAGCCGAACTCTTTTTCGAAACTTGAGACTCTTCATATCAACCTCGTTGGACTGCCCTGCGCTATAATTCCTATGACCATCCTGAGGAATTCCTACGAGTGGATCTGCGTTCTTACGCCCCATCTTTACCATGTCCATGCCAGGATGGAGGAAGATGTCGAAAGGGGCGGCAGTGATCCTCGCCACCCAAGATGGTAGGCCGAGTTGATCTCCGAGTGTCAAGGGGCTTTCGTCCATTTCTACACGGTTCAGATTTTTCCTCTTTCTTCTAGGTTTTCTCTTCCCTGGAATATCTTTATTTTTGTTCTGCTCCTTCTTCAGTGTATCGGTGAAACCTTGTTTGGGAAACCATTCTGTAATGAAAGGTCTGATAGGTTTTGCTCTCTCTGCCTGCTCGAAGTACTCTTGACAACTGCGCATGTCTTTCCTCCAGTCTTTGGTCGACTCATTCGTCCTGAACCACTCTCCCTCGTGTTTGATTATAGTAGGCTTCTGAGGGCCAGATTCTGCTCTTGGTGTCTTACCACTCTTATTCTTATCATCTGTTTTCTGCTGTTCAGGTCTCCAGTCCTTTGCCCACGGTCTGCAAAGGATATCGAGTGCTTGAAGTGGATCCGCTCTAGCAGCACGCTCGATACAGAATTGGATGAATTCTTTGCAAACATCAGCATAAGGACTGTTGTAGTCCAGAGGATACGGTTTCTGTTCGAGCTGGTCTGCGAAGACAGAAGTGATGACACCCTCCTTCGTCCTTTCTGTAATTGAAGTAGGAGGCTGTGGAGCGGCATCTCTCGCAATTGCAACAAGTGCATAGATAGAGTCATGTGGCCGTCCACAGTCAAAGATTGAGAGGGAAGTGACGAGATACTCCAGACTGAGTAGGCTACGACGAGTTGCAACCTGACCCAATCCTGTCAGCAATCCATCCTGGCCCCGTTGATAATCTCGGAATATCCTCGCCGTGGCATTCACCAAGAGACTAGCTCCGAGCTCTGATATATGTTCAAACCAGTACGGAACCAAGGCAAATCTCTCATCCTTCTTCATCAGTTCTGAAAGTCGGTGTGTTGCTGTCTCGACCTCCACAAAGAGTTCTACAGCAATTGCCAGATCTCGCCATTTGATGCTGTCAGGTCCGCAATACACCGTTGCCTTCCGAGCTAGGGTGATTTCCTGTACTACCCAACGTCTTGAGAACCAATCTCGCTGCATCAACACTAGGAGAGCTCCCCAGTTTTCCGCATGCTTCCTATCCTTGCATAAATCGTCAAAGTTCTTCAGCTTGCTCACTTCGTTCTCGATAAACGTAATGGCTCTCGTGCTTTCTTTGTCGTCTTCCCCAAGCCAAACGCACACTTCCTCTGCGCTAGTGTATACCAAAGACATCATCGAGACTTGGAAGCTACGCTCTTCACGATCTGCCTGATTGATGCAAATAGCGTCGATCCAAATCATTCGATCCTTTGCTGGAAGTCTGAGATATTTCAGTGCCAGACCCAAAGTCCTCGATACTCTTTTCTTGAAGAGTTGTTCCCTGTAACCTGCACCACTCTTCCTGATCATGATCGTATGTTCCCCTTTGTCTTCATCGCCCCACCGCCAGGACAACGCATCGTACTTGACGAGATCTTCATCTTCCCTTTTGTCGTCATTCCGCGTTATGTAATTTCTCCGCGTCGTATCGTTTGTCTGCCAGTGAGGCTGTTCAACCGCAATCAACTGATTGTGTTCATTGAATTCGGCTTCAACCATCTCACAGACAATTTGAGGATTGTTGAGAACACCCGGTGACAGTCGTAGAAGCCGGATACGTTTCCTGCCCGTAGGAAGCTTGTCATATACAAACTTTTCGATCTCGTCATCCACTTCGTCGTACTCCAGCAACGCTGACCGGATCTCTTTTGGAAACTTGTTGTTTGAGGGTACAACGTCCTCCGACGCACGTGACGTGGTGGTCATGATTGTCATAATACAATGATTGCTGGCAACAGACACACGGGGCTCGTATCTCAAATGGCGTGATGGCTGTGTTACGAAGAGATAATTTGATGTAGATATTGCCTAGGGAGGCCAGGAAAAATATGGATTTGTGTAAAGAGTCTCATGCTGCCTGATGACATGTCAGTCTACTAAATATTAGAACGCACGCCCCATCAGTTGATGGAAGGCAACACCAGTTCTCACGTCAATTACTAAAAGTAGAAGTTGTGTATGGGGAAGCGCGATCCTGGCCTGATTTAGATTGCGGCGTTCGCTCTCAATGCATACTAACTTCAAGAGCGATGCTTAACTGGACGATTATGCATGTGATGAGGTAGCCCCGTGGGTAACTTGGGCATAGAAGATGTTGATTTTGCCCGCAAACAATATCTATACTCGTTTCGTTGACACCCATTCGCTTAGCCTAGTTCTCCACTGCTATGGCGCATTGCGACTTGACAGAAAATAACCAAACAGAGTCTTGCATTAGACTGAGACGGGAATGCTTGCGTGAGCTTCCAAGCGACGCGTTCATGCAGTGATCATCTACCAATGAGTAAGAAAAGGCCCGACCCTCCCATGAACGGGCTTGATAGCGTGAAGCCACGCACTGACTATTCGGTGGTCTTTTGTATGCCCTTTTATGGGAAGGGGGTGTATACTATGGCTTTTGATTTGGCGAGAAGTTTGATGGATGCGGCAAACTCGAAGTTGATCAAATATCAGTCCATCACGCGGTTTCGAGACAAGAGCCCGACCTCACAAAACTCCCTGTTTGTAAAGCATAAGAATGTTGCAACACCTTTTATTATTGCACTCGAATTTCTAGGTCTATGAAAGGTTACAAGGGTTATTTCCTGTATAGATTTCATAGTCAGCTTTTGTTGTGTTGCTGTGTTGTTTCTCTTTATGTACAAACGCTGTTTTGTTGTTCTACATATTTGGCTTAGTTTGGTGATTTTGGCGTCTGGGTTTTCCATTGAACCGCTTACCCATGTACGCAAGCTGAAGTATGCATTTCAAGCCCAGGGATATCATATCAGCTACAAGCCACTATATTGATCTTGTCAATAATGCACTCAAAAACATACATTTTGCGTAATCGTTAACAAGGCTGAAGTTCAGCCTTACAGCTCCTCCAAGCCACCCACGTAATTATTAACAAGGCTGAACCTCGGCACTTCGACTTACTCGCAGCGCCTATCTGTCACCCTATGACAATGATTTGACTCACTGAATTTAAATTGCTATCTCCCCTTTTAGTATATGCATAACAGCCTTCGAAATTTCATGTTAATAATAGGAATTTCTCACTTATTAGCCTTTATGGATACAGCGGACCTTGAAAGAACACATGCTTGAGATTCTGATGAGCGAATTGTCATTGAGCCCAAGCGCTCGATGTACAGGAATGTGAAGAGAAAATTCAATGATTCACAAAATTCTGCGAATTGACATATAACCAAATTGCAAAGTGGCCTGACACACTGTGCACCGCCATGATCAACATTTCTCATCCTAATTACTTCACAACTCCTTTCACCTCATATGTTGTCTATCGACAATCTATCTCAACTTTTTCTAAAATACCGCCTCTCTCTCGCCCTACAAATTACTTTTCGACCCACGGGACATGTGTTAGCATTCAGCATCGCAGATGTGTTCACCAGTTATATATGTATATTCTGTGAAAGACATGATTTAATGAACAGAGAGCGGTGTCCACTTTTCGAATGGTAGACATTGCAAACCCGATTTGGGAGACGGGGCATTGAACTTCTGGTAATGGGGTATGCGGACATGGCGTGCAAAACCCATTGAGCGGAATTGGAGACCTAGTGGCTTGGTATTCGGTCGCAGTTGGGTCGGGGATGTACTGGATGGCGGGAACAGTAAGACCAAGATAGGCTGCCTTTTCTTCATATCGTGCTGTGGTCAGATTAGCCGAAGTAAATACTAGGAGAGTGACCCGTTAAATACCGTCCTCGAATCCTTCGTCTATATGCCGAACATTCTCACATCTGAAATCACCAGAAAAGAACTGTTCAATAGTCGCATGTCTAACCAACACATTGAAACCCTCCTGAATCTGCATCGCCATATCACGAAACTCTCTTTCATTGTTGGTGGTACTTTCCATCAGTGAGATTGAATCAAGATGGTTCGAATGGTTCTGATGGATATGCTCAAGGATATAACCACTTCTTCGATTTTGATATAATAGGTAAACCCAGTAGGCGTGTCGTTATCGACGGATCCGAATTCTTCCAGGCAGACGGCTGCCAGCTTCATGGTGCTGTATGGTACCTCACTGAAAGGCTCATCAGCATTGGACGGTGCTGCAACAAAAAATATTAGCAGTCGACATCCCCCAGAAAATGAAGAGCCTAACCAACATCATACCGGCTGTATTGGAGCACGCTTACTGCAGTAAAAAGGCTAGGAAAAAACCTTTGCGATATTGATTTGCGGGGATGCAGGCGAAGGCATGTTAGTCACAGCTCGACTACACATCAAAAAATTAACTTGTGATATGGAATACACGCGGTCAATCAATGTCAATGATCAACCAGATGCTCTTATAAAAGCTAAGTTATACAGACTTCTGAAACATCAATCTTGAAGACATAATAGCAATACGAGTCAACATAATAAAGATTCACAGACACCAAAAAACACAGGAAATGATATGTTTTAGAGTATTACCCAATGGCGTATGCTCAGAGGAAACCATACACATCCCAAAACCTCATGAACCTTCTTCAGAGTGTTTCTCGGCGGCTGTTTCTCATTAGCCGTTTCTCGCTGACCCTTGCATCACTTCCTACCCCCAGGTCGCGATTCAATCCCGAATGTGAGACCTTGAAATTTTGAATCGAGTACCTTGAGATTCACTGCAGCAGAAGGAGACGTAAATGAGGGGTATGTTGAGGAATGGTGGCCAACCGGTGTCTGACGATACATTTGAGAAGACAAGTTAGCCTCTGAATTGATAGACGGACCTCTAAGCAATGAGCAGCTCGAAAAAAGCGACCCATATGGTGGCGGGGTGATTATTAAATGGGATCTAGTAGCTGGCGATGAAGGTCCGAAGAAACAGGGTAACTGAGAACGCGAGTTCGGTGGCTGAGGCACCTCCTTCATCCTGGAGGGACTGTGGTCCGCAACGCCAGAACGAAGTCCGAATGTTAACTAACGACCGTCTAATTGCTGGGAAGGTTTTATTTTTGGTGTAGAAGGAAGTCCGAATGTTGACTGGCGATCGTCTCGCTGCTGGGAAGATTTTGTTTTCAACGTAAAGGTAAATTTGCCATGCGAAAAAGGGGAAGATGGAAAAGCTTCAATCGGTAGCTGCGGGTCGTCTCGTAACAATGAAGTCTTCCCGCCATAGGCACCAGATGTTTTGCTATGCGCAAAAGGTGAAGAACTAAATCCACCGGACTGGCCAGTGAGTGGACGAGCTAGCTGGCTGAAAGGAGATTTTTCATCAACATAGTCACCAAAAGGTGAATCGACAATATTTGAAGAAACAACTCGTCGGCGTGGAGTTAAGATTTGGCCAAAGACTGGGCGTGATATAGCTGCTGACATATCAAGACCCTTTACAATGAAACTTCGACGGTTATGCCGCTTCTGTGGTTCCTGCGCCTCTTCTTGTCCCTGTTGCGAAAAAGCGATGTCTTTCCCCGATTGAGGCGAGTAGAAATTTGTCTCTGAAGCACTGGAAGAGTGGTTTGAGTTGGATCGGCCGATTGCACGCTCAATCCTCAGGATGTGGCTGGTAAGAGCTGCGATGCCGTCGCTTACGGGCTGCAAATGACGTTGTATTTCGCAAGGAAGATCTCCTGAACAGGAAATCGTTGGCAGCTGCTTGTCTCTCAGTTGGATTTCGTCATTTGGTTGAGTATCGACGGTTAGGATGGGTCGCTTGCTCGATGCGGGGAGGGGCGTATGTTGAATTTCTGGTAGAGATTCTGGAGGCATATACGCGGCTATTTCGAGGCGAGCAATTCTCTCTTCAGCGGACCGCAGACCTGATGTTAATCCAGCAACCTCCTCCTTGACGGCATTGATCGCGTCCAGTAGGGTTTCAAGGGATAGCTCCCCGGGCATAGTGATGGGCATATGTTAAAATGCGTATCGATAAGAGAGTTAGTCTAGAAGCCGCTCCAGCTGTGCTAACAAATGATTTGGTGGAGTTCGATCCAAAAGGTGACTTTTGGGAATGAGCTGAGAGGTGGGAGTCGTTGAGGTGGAGCTGACTGATGCACGGGCCTTCGGTTAGCTACTGCCTCCTCAACTGAATGAAGCAATGATCGACGCTCATTGCTGCCTGTTCCCCGCATCTTGCATGGCGAGAATAGTGGTAGCAAGCTGAGAGACACCATAGCCTATACTGCTCATGATGTGTTCGTCCACAGGTGAGGATATCGTAGCGGACGTCAGTTTCATGCGCTCGAAAGCCTCCGCAAACTCTGCTGGGTCCCATTCGTTTTCGTCTGGCGCGAAGGTCGATCCTTTATATGCCTCTTTTGAGTAACCTAATGCTGGCATTATCTCGAGGTGTAAACACTTGCGAAGCTGTTCGTTCTCAAAGGGACATTTGGCTGCCATCCAAGACGCTGCAAGAATAACCCGTTGCTCCCTTGTCTTCAAATCAGATGCTAGAAATGCTGGCCTCCATGTTTGTCCACCTCGGCTCAGTTGAATCGGAAAAGTGAGAGTTTCGAGCGAAGGAAATCTGTCCAGTATTTTGGTACTCTTCGCAATGATATCGGGCCAAAATCTCTTTCTCCACCAGTAACCAACTGTCTCAGGATCATCGCCAAATATTCTATGATCCGCATCAGTCGTGAAGGTTATATGACGTACCAGGTTCTGGTAAAATGGGGCAAATGGTGCGTCACTCATGTACAGCCGAAAGACGTTATGTCCATATAGTACTCCACGACATTCCGCATGAAGTTGTCGGCATGTCCGCATAAGTGCTATTGGAACGACGCTTGCGATTCGACGCGGTTCAGAAGGTCCTGCGTTCTTGTCTCTGATGACCTTCGCCTTGATTTTCGGTCGAAAACTTAGTGGATCCGTTGAGTAAATAAATATGGCGCCCGGTACATGAAATCCGTATTCATATATGACATCCCGAAGCTCTCGAGGGAGATCCAGAAATCCAACATGGTTGGGTCTTACTTTATAAGACTGAATCCATTCAGCTGAAAGCTGTCAATGTCAGCAAATGATAGATCATCGACAGAACATTGCCTAACATTTGGAGACATATTTTTGGCGAGATCAAGAAGATGGGAAGATTGTGGAGAAAGCCGAAGTGGGTTGCAGTTCAGGATTCTTGCATGGTGAGATTAAATGTCGCATTATTCAGCTAATCTACTTTGGGACCACTAGCAGACGATCGTCGATGTTCTTTTATACCGGCTTTCTAGTTCTCCATCACAACCGGCTGACCCATCAATATCGACTTGTGAATCTTTTCCTAGCGTATCTACAAAGACGCATGTCCTTTCAAGGCTGGTAAACTGATACATTAGTGACTCTGAAATGTAGGCATTTTTCTATCTCAATCTAGGATTTGTCAATGCGATTGCTCATCGATAGACAGGAATTCTAACCGCCGCAATGGGAAGCCAGCCTCATGTGAGCCTTGTCGGAAGAACAAAACCAGATGTGATCACACAATTCCCACGTGCAATAGATGCCACCAGCGTGGAATTACCGAAAAGTGTTTTTACCACCCTGCTCCCTTGACCAAGCGACCAGACACATTGGTTGGCGATAGACAGCAAACAACGCCTTTAAATAACAAAAGAAAGTATGTATTCTTCTAGTCTTCCTTTGGGTCGAAAATTTTAACACAAGTAGGCGGTCTCCCTATAATCGCAGCTCCCGAATTCGTGATGAGACCATCCGGGCTGTATCCACGTCTTCCTTAACCCAACATGACCAAGATACGGATGCTGTTGCAGCTGAGACGTTCCGACCTGGCTATTTGGGACCTACCAGCTACGCTCTAATCCTTCCTCAAGGCGATGAACCTTCTACACAACGAGGTCGGCAAGTATCAGTCAGCTCTGAACACTCCGACCTGGAGCTCTCTCACCAACATCCACTGACAAAGTCAATTCGAATGCAAATGGCTACTGATGTCATAAAAACTTTGCGCCACTTCACGTTAATTCAGGAACTCGTGTTGGATTATTGCGAGGCTTGTCAAACGGGGGTGGTTCCAACACCTATGGAGGTTGATGCCGTAAATGCACTTCAATCGACGGTCGATAAGTTCGACCTGGTGAACTCTCTACCAGATCCAAATCTAGTCGCGACCGTACTCGAAAATACCAGCCGACCCCTCAGCATCTCGGCATCACTGATAGCACGTGAGTTCTACAAGACCTACACAGGGGACAATCTACGGTTCGAAACGATAGGTTGGCTCCTTGCTACTGCTGGTAGATCGTTATTGTGGGCACTCGGGTCATTCAGACAAGACGATGATAGTCTGCGACGGACCCGGCTTGCGGATGAGATGCTTCGTTCAAGCACAACCTGTCTTGTTATCTGCTCTCTAGTCAGCCCAGTGAATGACATAATGATTTGGTTATTTCATGAGAACCTGCTGTTCACTAGCATGATGTGTGGATATTCTGGTGAGAGCTCCTTTACTCGCATGTGATCTTCTACGTTGACAAGGGCGATAGGACCTCCCTCTTGGAGAAGACTCGGAGAATTGACGACTCAGATATATGCTCTTGGAATCCACAAAGAGACAAACAATTCCAACCTTCCCCTGTTCATTTTGGAGTCAAGGCGAAGACTATTCTGCTCCACATACAACGTTGACAAAACCATATCGACATTTCTTGGAAGGCCTGTCAGATTGAGCAAAAGACATACCGACATAAAATTGCCATTAGACATCTCCGATGACAACCTAACTGGGGATGAAGCTACTTTGAGTGTTGCGTGTCAATGTCTTGACGAGAATGGGTGGAATACCAACGAGGATTACTATGGGGGTCATCTACGTGCTTCATGGCTTCGTGCACGATACATATCGAACCAATTTCGCGAGGAGGTCCTCGACTTCGCCCTAGCAAAGCTCACGCCTAGCGTAGAGCTTCAGCTTCTCGACATATCTCAACGAATCCGCGAAGCCTGGGACTCCTTCCCCGTCCATCTCCGCTACACACCTACATGCTGGTCAGTGGAACTTCCCCCCGGCATTTGTCTTGCGCTCGTCATTATCTATCTCACGCACTTTTACAACGAGTTTATGATACAGAAACTTCTTGCCGACTCTCGGCCATTAGCGCAAAACTTCTCACTCCTACGCGTGAGCATGGATCTCCTCTCCACTACCATGTCACTCAGCGCAATCCGCGACCGCACATATGATATGTCACGGGACTTCTTCCATACAGTCCTCCTGTTCGGCGTTCCAAGCGGTTCAGTTCTTGCAACAGCACTGCAAGAACAACATCGCACCGGACAGCCCTTTCCAACATCGATATCGCGTTCTGAGATCATTCGTACGCTCAGTGTTTTGATATCGCACCTGGATACTGCATCCCACTTGGACTCTGGAGCGCGTCCTGGCGATGGGAATTACAATCTTTGCAAAAAGGCGGCGAAGACTTTTACGAAGCTCATTGATACCGTGCTGGATACGAAGCCAGATGTGACGCCTTCTGTATCAGACTTTAATTTAGACATTGATCTTGATATTATCACAGCGCCAGGGCTAGATGGGTTTGAGGGCGTGGACTTTTCAGGGGGGCTGGCTGACGGATTTGATTGGGGAGCGATTGGGCAGTGGACGCTTTGATTCCCGGTACCATCAGCCCATCAAAGCACTGTTATGTGAAATGAGCATTACTACTACGCCTTCATCTGAAGATATAGATCATGTCAATAGATTCTGTATTCGCTTTAACTTCCAATCTTCTCCTTCTCCCCGACATCAAAATACAAATTCCAATGATTCTTGCACCCCGGATTCCATGCCGCTCCGCACCCTTCACATCTTGACTCCTTCCCAGCCAAATACTCTTTCACACTCCAGATTCTCTTACAATTCCCACAAAGGACCGCTCCCTCATCCCAATCTTTTTGTTTCCAAACAGCTGGGACATGAGATAATTCAAGGGTGTTATGACAGGATATGCAGGCGTAGAATTTCTGACAGCACGCGTGCTTTATAGCGATAATGTCGAGAGGAGAGTGCCAGTGTGCGCATTGAGTCAAGGAAGTGATGCCGATGCCGTTGATGTCTGGCCGAAATTCGGACTGCTCGTCACGAGTCTGCGGCTCAATTGAAGGTGGTGAAGTTCTTAAAGGTGACTCTGAGCCCATGACGACAGGACAGACTTTTCATATTCGGTGCTTGTGCGAAGTGAAGAGCTCAAGCACGTGTTTTCGCAACTTCCTCGTGGTTTGCCAAGTCGCCAAGCCATAGTCCACCGTCATTGTCACCCCTCATCTCCACGAGCTCAGCACCCTTCATAATCCGTCGACCAATTCATTTCACCACAATCAGCTCAGAATCTCTCACATTCTCTTTTACCTGTAGGTGAGACGCGACTATATATCCCAGTGCCAAAAACACCAGCGGATATCAGCCCGCGTACACTACAATGGAACACCAGCACCAACTCCGGTCATCCGGTCGCAAGAGGAAGGCAGTCAGCTATACCAAGCAAGATTCTGGCAATACAGGCTGGGAAGATGATGTCCCAGTCGAGAAACCGAAGAACTCCACAAACGCATACGCAGGCGCAGAAATTATTGACCTAACGGGCGACTCACCAAAGAAGACGCTCAAGAGACGACCAGATAAGACAGCCGATAGTGAAACCAAGGTCGACGAGGAGAAGCGACTGAAGCGTTTTCGGAAGCACGCGCCCCAAAGCTACTTGGAGATCAAAGGCCGCGCCCTCACACAGCGACTTACAGTATTGAATCGGGAGAGATGTGGAACTGATGAGATACCGGAAGAGACGATCGTGATGGCTGGATCAACTGGAAACGTGTACACGCAGAAGATTGGGTTAGTCCCCAGTTGCAACTGTCCACATGCAAAGAAGGGCAATCAGTGCAAGCACATCATCTATGTAAGTACTACCTGCTGAAGCACCGTTGAATGTCTAGGACGGAGACCAACTCATCCTTTTCCCACAAACCTCACATCGCCTCCCCCGAACCTCAAGACAAATCACTGACGTTTCCAGGTCATGCTCCGCGTGCTCAAAGCCCCCGAACACATCGGCTACCAACTAGCCCTAACATCCACCGAACTACGCTCCCTCTTCGCGAACTCAGCACCCATCCCTGCCGCCGACGCCTCAGCCGATTCCAGCGACGGGAACCGGAAGCCCATTGAAGGCGATTGTCCAATCTGCTACTGCGATTTCGAGGACTCCGAGAAGAAGAACATCGTGTACTGCAAAGCCGCGTGCGGAAACAACGTACACAAGGACTGCATGGCGAGCTGGGCCTCTGCCAAGAGCGGGAAAGCGACGTGCCCGTATTGTAGGGCGGTGTGGGAGGACGACAGTCTGACGGGCAAGGTGGACATGGAAGGTGCTACGAGGAACGAAGACGGCTATCTCAACGTAGCGTCGCAATTAGGGCTCTCGGGGCAGCGCGACTACTCGTCCTACCACCGACCGTGGGCTAATCGGAGTAGGGGATACGGGTATAGAGGCAGTAGGGGAGGCTACAACTATGAGTACTAAGTGTATTCCCTCGTATTCGGACTTTTTTTTCTTTGCTCGGCTTCCAGCCTATTTGGCCCACAGCGGTTGTTTCTTCATTTCAAATCACACGGTCACATGGGTATTTTGTCAACGGTCGGCGTTCCTTACTTCTTTGATATCCTACGTTAGACCTTTGCACTATTTCTACACGTGTAATGATACGTACTCTATAATGCAAGCTACGAGAAAACATCTTGATATCGTGCATATAGTGTCTTCTGCTAGATACGGTGGGGGCTAACAGTGCATGATTGATCCTTTTGCCTTCTAGTTTGAAATGTTGAATTGTCTTGTTGGATTACCGGAATATTCTCACTTCACGTCTGGGTCGATGCGATATAGTTCATTTCTCAAATCGATCATGTTTCTTCTTTGATTTATGCCCCTATAGAGCTTGACATATATATTAGACAACAATGGTAAGAGCATAGGTGTACTCATAACCCTGCAGATGGCAGCCGTAATCTCTCATATCTGCAAGATATTTACTGACAAAAGCCGTACCACAACAGATTACATCCAGAAACATACACGAACAGCACTCTGATGAAAATTCTCCATAAACTACAACAACAAACAAGAAGATAAGGATAGCTACACAGCTCACCTTGCAGATACGTACACTTTTATAGACAGCCAGAAACGTTACCTAAGTAAACCACGCGGCCAAGATCATCAAGTGCAGGAAGCTTGTCTGCTTACCTTTTGATCTTACCATAACAATACAAGAAGAAGCCTGTGAGGCAAGCAGTGACTTACATACCTACCCCGCCAAACGTGAAATGAAAGAAAGCCAACGAGCTATAGTAAAACATGCTAAAGAAAGGTCACCTTTGCCCTACCCATCCGCTGGCACGCCCTGCCTGCCGCCGTTCGATGAAAGAAAAGAGGTCCGGCGCAAAGAGTGTGTCTAAGAAGTGTATCCCATGAAGTAGGGGGTGATCGATGCAGAGTAGTAGATGTCGAAGGTCGTAGGTCTGCCACGAGGTTCAGTTGCAAAGTTGGTGCTTACCCTCTGCAATAGATCTGGCTGTTGTGGCGGACCAAACCATTCTGAGAAGCTGTGTATGCGATGCCATCAGGTTGAGTTGAACGCTTACCCCTTACCGATGAGAAGGGTTAGACGGACAAGGCGAAGAAATGGAAGGTAACCTTTGTGACAAACCCATTCGCATCCCACCCTTAGTCGCCTGAGCTTAGTACCTTCGTCGTGTACTCCTGTCGTCGTATTCGCTCTCATGAGGTCGTTTTCGCGAGCTGTAGCTGTCTTCGCGGCCGCCATACCCACCATCGCGGTCACCGCGGTCTTGGTAACCGCCTCTGTCGCCTCCACGGTCGCCGCCCCCTCGATCACCACCGCCACCACCACCGCGTTCTGAAGCGCGATCGCGCCCGAGGGGTTCGTTGTTGGCGCCACTGGAGCCCATGTTACGGTCTCCATAGCCACCTCCACCACCTCCACGTGGTGGCCTATCATCTCCATATCGTCCTCCACCTCCGCCGCCGAAACCGCCTCCTCCTCCTCGTCCACCTCCTCGCGGACCAGAGGGAGCACCTTCGGGAGCAGCGTATCCGTTCTGGTATCCGATACCACCTCTTCCTCCACCATAGCCACCCCCACCTCCGCCTCGAGGAGGGCCTCCAAATCCGCCACGGAAGCCTCCACGGTCACCTCCAAAGCCGCCTCCGCGATCACCCCCGAAGCCTCCTCGGCCACCACGGAAGCCGCCACCTCCTCCTCCAAATCCGCCACCACGGGCACCAAAGCCACCGGGGCCAGCTGGAGGTCCGAACCCGCCTGGACCAGCAGGGCGGGCAGATGGACCCTTGGTATATCCTCGTCCACCAAGTCCACCACCGAAGCGGCGCGGGCGCCACCCAGATACAGTGCGACCGCGCTCAACATCGACGAGAACGCGTCTATCTTTGATTTTGATGCCATCGGTTTCTTTGTAGGCAGCCTTCATGTCCTTCTCGCGCTCGTATACGATGAAGGCATAGCCACGCTTGCGCTTCTTGGCGGGCGCATCCTCAGGAGCAGTGACGTCCTCGATGATCCGAATCTATCTCGTTAGCATCTGATACGTGAAATGGAGGGGGATACTGACTCGCTCAATGGGACCATAGCGACCGAACTCGCGCTCAAGATCATCTGAGGTTGCGCCGTAAGCTAGACGCGATACGAATAATGTTTTGAAGGCATCGCCCTGGACTTTGGGGTCTTCGGCGGGTTTATCTGGTTGCGTGTTAGTTCAGGTTCCTATGGTCATCAGTGAGGTTGGCGGTAATGCAGTACATTCTTCCAGAGCCTGGTTAATGAGATTGTCCTGCTTCGCCTGCTTCTCCATCTTCTTCCGGTCGCGCGTCTGCAGCCAGCTATCACTCGGCACATAGCCATCATTGTCTTTGTATTCTCTCATCGCCTGCAGATATTGCCCGACACCTGATATCTTGGGAGTCTGGCGCGTCTCGGGAGCATGATCAGTCGGTTCAACCCAGCGCAGCGGCGGCCGCGGGGCGAACAGGTTTAGGAGCATCGGCGGGAGTTGGTACGTCATGACTGCTGTACTCCCGTGGAGATGTAAAAGGGTGTTGGAGAAGTAAAAAGGAAGAGAGTGACGATGGAAAGGGTGACGTTCGAGGGTGTCGCATGAAGGGGGAAATCTCCTTAGCGTGGAAGCCTGGCACGTGACCCTGACTTCCGAAGTAACTTCACTCGATCGTCAATTGAGCTTCGTATTGCATATCCCCGCCCCCACGTTCTACAACCGTTGTCACGCATACCACAGATCAGCAAGAGTCAATTGATCTGCACTCCCTCTACAGAATTGGTTGTATCCCCTCCGGAACCAAAAATTTGCAACAAATCCTACATACGATTCCGCAAACCCTCACATCAACATGCCCGTCTTAGGCATAAGAAAGATCGCAAAGCCGCAGGTCCGTTCCCACCCTCTTGAATCTACACGCCTAGCACATACCCCTCTACAACCCCATCCCATATGCAGTCCAGACCCTCATCAACCACTCTAACCTCCCGCAGAACGGCGTCGGCGCCTTCATCCTACAATGCAAATCGCTCTCCTTCCACTACTGCGACTGGGCCGGTTCCTCACGGGGGATGAACTCGTTCCTCCGCCACACGCTCCCCTCCTTCGCGACGCGCAACCCATCCATCGAAATCACAGTCGCCCCGCGGCCCAACCAGCACCCGGTCATAATAGCCAACTACATCAACGGGCGGCAGAAGAGCATTTGCGTGCGGAATCTTACGCCGGACGGGGTCAGGGCCAAGGCGGAGCTGCTAAGGGATAATAGCGGCGAGAAGAACAAGAGGGTCACGAGGCCGGTGACGAGTGTGAATGAGAGCGTGAGGGGGATTTGGAGTCCGTTGCATGGGGGGAGGGTCAAGATATGAGGGGTTGGGGGAAGTAAAAAGGCAGAGATGGGCGTGTTGGAGATGCATCAGAGATGCGGAGCATTTTATCGGCGTAGAAGGGGCATGTCGTGGGGCATGTGTACAAATCCTGTAGCAAAATCCATGGCTGAATGTACAACGTCGATACGCCCTTCAACACTCGACAAGTCACCTCAAGATGAGGGCACGCAAGTGCTGTTCTGGCTCATGCCAGGAGTATCACAGGGGACCCCTACGAATCTTCACAATCCAGCAATAAAAGTAAAGTTCAAGCTAACAGCTACAAACTTTGTAGAATCGGATCGGCACTTCATTTAGGTTTCTAACAACATCTAGGGTGTTCCTGGACGAACCACTATCTCGTTTTATTTCCTTCTATTCCCTGGTTTCACAATCTCACAGCACTCGAGATCTACTCTATCTCCGTATACATCCTCACCCCCCTCACTCCTTACACAATCTCTCTGTTTCACGTATACCACCTCTCGAAGCTTATAGATCTAAGCATTCACTAGTACCAATACACTAGCTACCCTGTTTTCTCCTTCAGTAATGCAGTACAACAGGTCTTACATCCATCTGTACAGATGCAAGGTTTCTTAGCGGTCAACTATGCTATCTTTCGGTCTACATGCTAACACGCTTTACTTCACCTACACGCTTACTTTAGTTGATGTATACTTTACATTCATCACCTCCAAATACACACACACACACACACACACACACACACAAAGTCACAACATACGACCAACATATTTGAGAAGACCTTCATAACCTCATATCATCAAGCTCATTGCATCGGCTCTATATACTGTACGCAGACAATGTCGAGACACGTTGTAAGATACAAACCCATCCCTCGTCGTTCCCTAACCCGGCCTAGAGCCTCGAATTCCCGCCATGCATTCACGCCTGGTTCGAGTTGATGATATCAAAGAACGCAGGCTTCAAGCTCGCGCCTCCGACGAGGAACCCATCAATATCAGGCTGCTTCGCCAACTCGGCGCTGTTCTTCTCCGTCACGCTTCCTCCGTACAGAATGCGGGTCTTCTCTGCTGCCTCGTCCGAGACCTCGTTCTTGAGCCACTCGCGGATCGCGGAGTGGACTTCCTGGGCTTGTGCTGTTGTTGCGACTTTGCCGGTGCCGATGGCCCTGGTTGGGGTTAGTTTGGTGATAGTATTAGGGGAGGGTGCATGTACCAGATGGGCTCGTAAGCGACCACAATCTTGCTCCAGTCCTTAACCTTGTCTGCCACAGCCTTCAACTGAGTCGTCACAACGCCCACCGTCTGATCGTTCTCCCTCTGCTCCAGGCTCTCTCCGCAGCAAAGAATAACGCCTAGTCCGCCATCGATGGCGGCCTTCGTCTTGTTGGCGACAAAATCGTCAGTCTCTTGTAGGATAACGCGACGCTCGGAGTGGCCGAGGATCGCCCATGTGATGCCGGATTCTTTGAGCTGGTCAACGCTGATCTCGCCGGTGAAGGCGCCATTGGGCTTGTCGAAGACGTTCTGTGCGGCTACTTCGAGGCCGGGGCGGAGGTGCTCGCGGGCTAGGAGGAGGTAGAGGGAGGGTGGGGCGATGACGACCTCTATCATTCTATTAGCAACTGCTCGTGTGTGCAAGTTCTCACGTCTAGCATCTTATGTTCGACAAGCTGAGCTGAGCTAGATAGACGGTAATGGGTGGAGTAGAGGGGAGATGGCAAGGAAATCACACACCAGTGTTGGGGTCCAACTTCGCTTCACTCAGATTCTTCACAATCTCGGTGATGGTCTTGATGTTTCCATTCCTTTAGAGAGGTCAGTCCACTACCATAGAAAACTCTCCCACTCACAGCTCGGTCCGTGACATACATCTTGAAGTTTCCTCCGACAAAGAATTGGCGACCCATGATTGCGGTTTGTGGATGTGATTGGGGTAAGTGTGGTTTGTGTACTTGTGAGGAAAGGTTGTGGTGTGGTGTGATGGAAGCTGTTGAGGAGCTTTCCAGACGTGTTGGCGGGGGAGGGGCAAGTATGATGTCGGCGAAGATCGGAGGTTGTTTTTCGCGCGTGGGTTTGGGGGGAAGAAAAGCAAAGCCTAATTGCTACCCGCGAATTACATTTTGATCTAGGAAAAGAAAGCTGGAGATACGGATGCTTTTGTGGTGCGTTATTTCGGTTTTCAATTCCCTCAACGTCACAACTCCACTGTAAACCCCATCAGCTCTTCGGCAAAGTTCAAGGAGGTATCACGTAACTTAACTTAGCCGCTTTCTATCCCCTCTTCGTACTTCTGTTCAATTCTTCTTTTTCAATCTTCCTACTTGTTCACTCTTCGGATCCAGAGAGTTTGTTAGTATTCATAGACCCTCGCATACAAAGGCAGACCTAGTGAAACTGTGAACATTGGTATCTAGAACTCTAAATCCCATGGCATTTCGATCCGACATCCTACTTCCCACGCGTAGCCGACGCTAGAGAGTTAGGGAGGTTTCTAGCCAGAACACCTCTGCTGCCCTTTCCTGTTTGGCGAACTCCACTGCAAACACACACCACTTCCCTCACAAGGCCTCACTTTCCAATAGTCAAATACAGCCTGTCGCCAATATCTCCAAGCCCAGGCTTAATCATTCCCTTCTCATCAACATCCCCATCGCAACCTCCAACCCACACCTCCACACCCTCCTCCCACTCCCCACATGCAGCCTTGAGCCCTTGCTCAGTACCAAGCACACTCACCACGATGATCTTCTTCACGCCCCAATCCTTCAAGCTATCAATCGCTGCACACATGGTCGCCCCGGTAGCAATAACAGGATCGACAATAATGGCCAACTCGCTCGGACCACCAGCGTTCGGGTTCGTAGCCGTAGGACCGTGATAAGGCAGGTTATTGTAGTATTCTACGGGCTGAAGGGTAGATTTCTCGCGGTACATGCCGAGGTGGTGGACGGACACGGGGGTTGGGAGGAGGGAGGAGAGCGCTGATACCATGGAGAGGCCAGAGCGCAGGATGGGAACGATGCAGATGCTGGAGGGCGAGGGGGAAATGGTGGTTGTGGTGTATGGGTAGCCGAGGGGAGAGGAGTCCTGGGGGTTGCGTCAGTCAATGTTGTGCAGAGAGCACGCATAGCATGGATGTTATGCGTGGTAGGTAATGTATAATTGTTGATGTTAGGTATATGGATGGAGGGGTCAAGGTGTCAAGGTGTCAAGGATGCGGCGAGGATGCTCCGCGGTTTGCTTTGGGATAAAAGATGAGATGGCATGACTGACATTCCCGTCTTGCTTCGCAGTCAGTCCTGAGGCCAGCGCCTCGTAGCCGACCATGGTGGCGATTTCATGCACCAGCGTCTGGACATCTTTGGAAGCTGTTGATGCAGACCGGAGCTGGGAGAGCTTCGCCTGTAAACAAGGATGGGTAGAGACGTGTGCGTTCTTGGGAAGGTTGGCCATTTTGTGATTCAATATATATCACAGTCGCTGCACGTCGGAGGTATATATCAGGCACTGTGTGGAATAAGGCGGGTATATCCAGCATGCAGTGTGATAGCTGCTTGCTGTCAATTGTACGCTAGAGGCCCGATAAGCGGCTTAGTGCATAGCCCGCAGGGGCCATCCCAGGTGCCAACCCAGTGCAGATCCGACGGCTCTGCTGGGGTCACGATGTGATGCTGCTTGCGGCGCACACCAAAGACGCCTCCAGCATGGTTCAGCACACGACGAGTGTCTCATCGGGCGCGTTGCACGGCTCAACGCGAGAGCACAACAAACGCCCTATATAACCGGTGTTTGTCCCGGCGGGCGGCATTGATCAGGTTCGCAGCATCACTCGTTCAAGCTCGCCCAAGGTCCCTCCCTTCGTGATTTGCCTATTCAGCAGTACTCCCTACGCTGGGAACGGCAGCCGTCAATTGAACCGCCCAGTCATCTGGAATGACACGCGCCCGCTATCATGGCCGACAGCGATGACGGAAGCAACAGCAAGCGCTCCTCGCATTACAACCAGCAGCGCTCGTCCCTACACTCCGACAAATCCATGCGCTCGCCCTCGCGACCCCAAAGTGCCCAATTGATCACCGACTACATTCTTCGCGAAAAAGAACCCGACCTCCCCATACCACCGCCAGCGAGTCCCTCACCACCTCCCCTAATACCGCGCAGAAAGCAGAGCCTCGATAATGGAAACCGCACTCGTGGAGACAGTCGCGGAAGCCGCCGAGGATCTCGCTCGCGCGCCGGCAGCCGCCGAGGCTCACGAAGCGGCTCTAGGGGACGGAACATTGACGAGTTTCTACTTCCGGACTCGTTTGACAACCTTTCTGGGTTAGGAGTCCTGCCGCCAGTATCGCCTGAGAAAAACAGAGAAAAACGCTATCGGCATGGCACAGTCGAGGAGGAGCGCGCAGAGTCACGACAATCCAGGCGGACTAAAGATGGGGAGAAAAATAACATGGATGATTCTAGACTGCCGGATGTATACGATAATTTGAATGAGCTGGAGGCGCCGCCTCCTATTGAGAGATATCGGCGGTTTACGCAGCATAGTACGCTCGAGGATGAACGTGCGGATTCGAGAGCGTCGAGACGAATGAGGGCAAGTCCATCAAGTCGGGGAGGCACACCCGGGCTATTCTCCAGCGTCACTGCGCTACCTAATATAGGCGATGGGCATTTTGAACTCAGAAGAGCTTCTCGAATAGCGACTGAGCTCTACACCATCTCCTACCTCGTCCTCTTCTCCATCCTCGGCACGCTCGCGCGTCTTGGTCTCCAGTCCTTGACGTTCTACCCCGGCTCACCTATTTCATTCTCAGAACTATGGGCAAATGTGGGAGGGACGCTCATCATGGGGTTCCTGTCAGAAGACCGAAGACTGTTCCGCCAAGGATGGGGCACTTCTTCCCCTGAGAAAGAGCAGGACGAAACCCCAGACCCGGAAACAGCAAGAGCGACCCACAACAAGCTCAAGAAAACCATCCCATTGTATATTGGCCTAGCAACAGGCTTCTGTGGCTCCTTCACTTCCTTCTCATCTTTCATGCGAGACGTCTTCTTCGCATTATCCAACGACCTTCCTTCGCCCATAAACCACCCTAGCACCAGCGCTAGCACCACCTCCACGGTCAGCAGAAACGACGGATACAGCGTCATGGCTCTCCTCGCTGTAATTTTTATAACCATCGCGCTTTGCCATTCCGCGCTCAAAGTAGGCGCCCACCTTGCCATCTTCTTGGACCCCTGGACACCCGTCCTCCCTTTCGCCCTGCTCAGAAAGGTCCTGGACCGAGTTGTTATTTTTCTAGCTTTCGGAATGTGGCTCGGTGCTGTCATCATGGCTGTCTTCCCTCCCCACGATAAGTGGCGCGGGCAAGCTGTGTTTGCATGCGTGTTCGCTCCGCTCGGCTGCCTTTTGCGCTTCTATGCCTCGTTGCATATCAATGGCATCAAAGCCTCCTTCCCGTTGGGCACGTTCTGTGTCAATATCTTTGGCACTGCTGTATTAGGCATGGCATACGACTTGCAGCACGTAGTTATAGGAAGTAGTGGCCTGGCGGGAGGTGGAATCGTGAGTTGTCAGGTGCTACAAGGTATCATGGATGGGTTTTGCGGATGTCTTACGACTGTGAGCACGTGGATATTGGAGATCAATGGGCTGAGGCGGAGGCATGGTTATATGTATGGTGCAACGAGTGTAATAGCTGGCTTGGCTATGTTGGTTGTAGTTATGGGGAGTGTGAGATGGAGCGTGGGTTGGATACCGGCGGCGTGTTTAACCTGAGCGTCGAAGATGACTGGATGATGCCAGCTGGACTGGGAGGGCTGGATGTATTATCATGTATTGTACGCGTCATATGTTGGATATTGTATATCAGTGGGACTGGGAAACGGTGTGCGATATACCCGGCAAAAGAGATGGGATTGAAGTCGCTACACTGCGCTGGATCATATTGGGCTTTATCGCGGGGCCTCATGGGCAAAGAAGGCCGAGAGGCAAAGACGTACAACATGGCTATGTAAAACAGATAATTTGCTCGACAGCATCTTTTTCATTTAATTGACATCAATACAAACGATACTGAGGACTTGACATGCCAACCGAATTCTTTGCACGCCAAACCTCTGAACAGGCATCCAAACAATTCCGCCCACTGGAAACAAAACACCAAGCTATACAGAGCCTCACATATCCACCACCTCGCATCACCAGCCCCTTCGATCATTCGCCTCTTCAAGTTCACAAAATTCGCAAACGTTTTCCAGCGAAACCTTCGAGTATTCCCACGCCCCTTCAACAGCCCCTATGCCAACCTCCCTCCTTCCCAACCCCACAACCTTCGCATCCCACTACCCACCACCACTCACCCGCCGCTACCGTGTCCTCCCTCGTCCCCTGCACATATCTCCTTGTTCACCTCATGAAACTCCTCTCCCCCCATCATCCCCCGCCCTCTCAAAAAACCTCTCCCCTCGCGCGACCAACACTCCCTCCTCACTAAACCTCACTGAACCACCCAATCTTCATCCCCATCCTCAATCTCCCATTCCCAGCCCCCTCAGACCCACCGATCCCACATCTCCCTATCCACGCCCCGGCCTCCCGATCGGCTTCGAACTACGCGTTCCGCCGCCTTGTCACGGATACATGCTCGGTCACTTCCGCTAGCCCGGGCGCAATATCCGGGGAGGTATTCTCCTTTTCCCCGTGCGCGAAAGGGTGCGTGGGTTGGGAGTATATGAGATTCTCTTGCACGGGGTGGATAAGGAGGGAGTGTATGGGCTGCTGAGGGAGAGTGTTGGGTGGTGTGTTTTCTTGAGGGAGTTGGGGGTGGCATGCGTGGATGTGACACGCTGCTGTTGTGAAGGGAGTTGTGTAGCGGTGCAGACTTATATCGGAGATTTTATAGTCGGAGTGTAATGATTGAGCTTGCGGGAGTAGAAGTTACGAAGTGGAGTGAGTTGTATATGCAAAAATGAATGCTTGGGGATGAATTGAGCAAGATTACGTCAGTGACGATGGTGGTGTAGAGAACGGCTAATGAATATGAGAAGATGAATTTCCACGGAGTTGAACAAAGTATTGATGGGAGTGAAATTGCGGCTTTCAAAGATTCAGTTCGTTGTTTGTAGCCCAAACTTTCTCCAAAAAGGTTTCGTATCACTGAAATACATGACATTCAGAGACATGATGATATGCCTGGGCAGGCCTTGTACACCTTTGCGAGTTTGTCTCAATGGGACGATATGCTTGAAAGATAGGCTAATATATGTGCTTAAGTCTCCCAAAGCTACTTTTTGCGATTCCCTTCAATTTGCCTTACCAGAGATCAGATTACGGGAAAATACCACGGAGCGGTCTGTGTCTGCCTAGCTAGGGAAGACAACTTCGGGGTGATGAGTTCGACAAAAACGATTATTCCGCACCTTACTACTAACATTTCTCGAAAACCAAATTCAGTTATTTTAAATCCGCAACCTCCCACTTCTGTTATACCCCCGATCTCCCCCATACGTACGCGTCCTCCTGCCTTTGTTCACCCATTCATATCCCATCGGCTTTTCGTTGCCAATTTCATACGTGTTCTCGCCATGCCTCCCAGTTATGTCCCGCGTGATTTTCGCTTGCTCAAACAGCATCTCTATTTCCATCTCATCCATATACCTCAGCAAGATAAAGTAATCGGGATCTGTGCTGTCGATTTCCCAGGGGATGCCTTGGCGTAGTAGAGTGTCCACGTCGATGTACTTCCGCGCAACACGTGTGTACGTCGGCCTAGTCGCGTTGTAAGCTGGTCTCGGTGGCGGTGGCGGTGGCCGAGAACGACCATAGGGACGGGTCCTCTCGTATTCAGGGCTTGAAAAACGCTCCGGTATACTTGACTTCATGGTCGGCATGCTGAACCTCATAGTCGGCTGCGCTATATTGATTCTTCCGCTCCGCACTTCCGGGACATTCGCTGGGCCAGACTGCGCTTCCTCGTAGGTTATAGCTGTTGGGATTGGGCCCGGTGCATCCAGATATTCAGTGTTTTTTCCGTACTCAATCCGTGGGCTAAATCCAAAGTGTCGTGGAGGCGCGAACTCAGCTTCGTCGGCTATGGATTTGTAGTCTACTGTCGACGAAGAGTCCGACGGATTCTTCAGCGCGCGTTTGCGTTGCGCAACGCTAATACTGCGGGCTGACTTGCTGGTTTCCTGTTTCCCGGTCAAGCGTTTGAACCAGGATGAAGAACTGTCGCGGAGTTCGTCACTATAATACGCCATAAAGAGAATAGAGCCCATTGTAACGGCAGTGAGCGGCAGTGCAATGGCCCAGAATAGGGATTGTTTGTTTTCCATATCACGTATGTCTGCCGTGTTCATACCCAGGTACGATGTCACGAACGACAAAGGCATGAAAATGACAGTGACAACGGTGAACACAAAGATAGCTTTCCCATGATCCTCTTCGTTGATTTCAGCGCTTTGCTTTGTGCTCTCGGAGAGTGGTCCACAGCGTCGCATGAGTTCACGGTAGTCATCAAGCGTGTCACCCAAATTGTCGATACAGGAGTCGAGCAGAAGACGTTCATACTGGAAGAAAGCTCGACGGGATGGAATGTCGATTGGGTAGGTCGCATCGTCGAGAACACGGGTGTATGAATCGATGAGCTTAGTTTGCCAAAAGTTTACTTGTTCGAGGGCTGCTAGTTCTTCTTGTAGAAGATTGATGGAGCGGAGAAGACGCTTGCCGGGTCTATGGTTTACTTGAAATTGCTAGATTTAGTTAGTAGGGTTTCTTTTCTTAAAAAGAGCAAGTATCTAGTGCAAATATATGTACGCAATTCTGGTAATGAGGCAAGAAGATCAGCTGGCGTTGCAAAGTACTGTCGTGGTTGGCAGAGAGTACCTTGTTAGACCGGCTTGATTCTTCCACCTAGTGGCCAGAGTTGCGTATGGATATTCTTCACTAGATACCCAGCCCGCTGTATTCAAGTACTTTAAGGAGAGGAATGGTATGCTGACCAATGTTGAGAGGTATTCGCGGTAGATGTCAGCTGCCGTCATACTATCGTTCAACGGTTTCACGAGCA
The DNA here is from genome assembly GCA_014905255.1 of Herpotrichia juniperi. NCBI lineage: Eukaryota > Fungi > Ascomycota > Dothideomycetes > Pleosporales > Melanommataceae > Herpotrichia > Herpotrichia juniperi. Next base: position 830,257 of record BLYF01000005.1, on the reverse strand, counting down.
ATCGTCTCATAAACCAACTACACAAGTACTGTGAACCGAGACTGAGTCGCCTGGAGAAGTCTTCAGGCACAGTAGTTCGCGCCATAACACACAGCTCCATGCGAGCAATAATCAACGATGTCTTCGCACTCTCGCAGAAGCGACTCAGGACCTCGAGACCCATATTTGAAAACGGGGTGTCTTCGTCCTCGACTTCTTCATCTCCCTTCTCGTATCCAAGCTCTGTATGGTGAAACGCGCGCTCGATAGCGAGGTAGAAGACGATTATTCTTCGTAGGGTTTTGAGTAGCTCGTTCGGAAGCGTGTATATTTCTGACATCTTGCCTTCTTCAACTTGTACGCCTTCGGCGAGTTGTTGGGTCTCGAAGAACAAAGACTGAACTGCTTCGCTGGTGTGATGGATGATCAACAGATAGCCTGCATTTATATCTTCTACCATTTTTTCCTCATCGTTGCGTATCCAGTTCCTCAAATCTGGCCGCTTCGTGACACCCGTATGAAGATGGGCTTGCAAGTGCTCTAGGGCGTCTTGGGGGGTTGCATAAACCTTGCCCCTTCTGCAAGATCGACATCTCTTGATTGATTGTATGAAGTCTTGGTCGGCATCAGGGTCAGGAGTGGGCACGGATCCGAGTTTTGGCGTAGTAGTGGCAGGTCGTACGGACCATTTTCGGTTTCCTGTTTTGGGAGCCTTCCACTCAGGGTCCGTATATTCACTGGGATCGGCCTTCCGGGAACAGCGTTTGTCAACCTGGCTAACAATAGCGCCCATGGCTTTCATTGCTCCCCAAACCTTCCGTAGTATAATACTTTTGTCGACATCCGAGATAAAAAGCATTAATGTCGCATGGACGGTCTCTACCAACTCACTAGTCTTCGTAGTGATTTGTGCACACTGCATACTGGTGATGATCTGATGCATTGTACGGACCGACGAGCCCACTCCACCAGTTGCCGCACTGTCTATGAGTGACAAGAAATTACTTTTAACGTCTTCATATGTCTCCTCCGGAAGTGACTGATAGTACTTGGTCGAGGTAAAGGTCTTATCCACCACATGCTGCGCGTCGTACTCGTTTATTGTTTCGGTCAACATAGCCTTTTCGACATGTTCCAAGCAATGCATATAATGACGAGTGTCCGGCGAAGTTAATCCATCCTGCTCCGGCTTTTCTTGTACGGTTCTCAATGGGATGTCTAGTTTTGCGGCACCTACAACAGCAACGTCCCCGAGCTTCGGATCTGTTCTTGTAGCGACTGGCCAGTTGAAGAAAGGCGGTATTGACTTCAGAGAAGAGTTTGTGATTACGGCTTTCTGACTCTTTTCGCGATCAAGCTTCTCGCCCAACTCTTTCGCTTCTTTTCCGTCTATGATTGATAAATTGATAAAGATATTTGCTTGGCCTCTCATGATGCTCAGCCAGTTTCCAGGAGTGACCTTTTTGCGCTCAGGCATGTTACAAGCCACTTGTAAACTTGCAGTAGCTGGTGCACCTGAAGCGTAAAGCTTCAACTCCCTCAATTTCTGTTCCAGTTCGAAGTACGATTTGCACTCTGCAGGTGAGTAGAGTAGCACACGCCCCTCCCAGTCTGTCAGTCGTATGTTTAGCAACGTGTTGCCGTCTTTAATTCTGAGTGCTTTGAGGTCTTCTTGGACTACTGTAATGGACTTGACGAAGTCGCTGGACAGCGGGCGATATCCGCAGGTTACGACAGCATGAGTTCCAATGTTCATCATCCATAATGTGGGTACTTGAATAATCTTGTTTGTGGAGCCATTCGCAAATTTTGTGAACACCTGCTCTTCGTCTCGTTCACGGACTGGCTCGTATGGATAGTAAGACTGCATCAGACTTCGAGGGGGATAAAGGCGGTCAGACTTTCCGGAGCCAGGTTTGAAAGGCGAACTGATGTCAAAGTACGGTATACAGGAGAATATTACTGAATTAGGATCCGTTTGGTGTTTCTCGTCGCCCCTCAAGACTGTTCCTGGTTCGATGAACAAGCCATCTTGGAAGGTTTTGAGCTTTTCCTTTTCGATCTTGATTAGGGTCTTGGTAACAAGTCGATGCAAGCGTTCGGGTAAGTCTTGAACACTCAAGCACGCGTCCTATCGAGGTTAGCAAACTGCAAGTTCACAGGAATACTCCCTCCTGCCAGCTCTAAGGTAACATTGTAGCAAAAACGTACGGTCCCTTCTGTTGGATTGAGTAGGACTTGACAAGGCACGTCTTATCCTCTTATCTCTACGTAGGAATGCAAAAATGTTCCCTTAGGCAGTACTTAAACTGACCTTGAATTGCGCAAAGTCCAGCTGATCTCCATGCAAATGATGCCACCGCACATCAATGTCATCAGCAATGGACGAACCTTCTGGCCCTGGAAAAGCATGTAACTCAATCGTTGTGCGACCTTCCGACGTGACCGATACCGCTTTTAGGATTTTGACGTTCTCAGCTTCCATATTGCCAACGTTGCGAGGTTTGCTCGTCCCGTCGCCTTTGCCTCCGGTAATCTGGTTGGTGCTTAAACTTTGGTGCGGATGTAATGGCCATTTCGTATCAACAGCAAATGATAGTGGGTTTCCCTCTCTATCCACAGGCGTGATGACTGTACGAGGAGGCGGAAGAATAGCGGCAGGTTCTACCTCATCTTCATCTTCATCTTCTGTCAGGGTGCCCGAATCCTCATCCGAGTCTTCACTATCGTCTTCGTCGTGATCTTCGGAATGTTCTTCGACGGTCGGCGAATGCAATCTGCGAGTACTCCCTGACCTGCTGCGAGAGGTGCGACGTCGCATTTCTGGTATATCGCCCTCATATCTTGGCACATATCTGACTGTCTTGTGGCCGTCCCTAGGAAGGTCAACTACAGCATCTCGGTCTGCTAACTATCAGCACAAATCACACTGACGACAGGCAGCACATACACGAAACATCCGTGTCCACGCGTTTGATATCTTGTTCTTGTCGATCTCTCCCGGGTCTAGAAAATAGGGGCCCGGGTCCCGGCGGGGCATATGCGTAGCTTGGTTCAGGTGCTTTTCTCACATACGCTGGAAACGTGCCCGTCCAAAACTTGATCTTCACCGTGTAGGAACTATCGCCCCTTTCGTATAACGGCAGACTGGTGATTATATATTCCCAAATCGCTGGTAGGATTTGTTCATCATCCGAAGTCAGAATGTCGAATTCATCTTTGGAAATTTCGCTCCGAGTCTCTTCTGTCCCGTGAGCATAGACTTCTGCTACGAGGTATTTGAAATCCTGTCAAATACATCAATGAACAGACTCGTTATTCAATAAGCGGTTGTGTACATACGCTCCATTTCAGGCATCGTTCAAAAGGAAATAAAAACCGCGATCCCGTATGATCTAAAAACACGACGAGTGCTCCCTTTCTAGTATTATCAATAATCTCAACTTCATCCGGCTTCGCTTCAGCCGATACATGTCTGCTCAGCTCTTCGGATGCAGAACCGAGCTGAGGCGCATCTTTGCTGTCCGTGTCCATAGTATAGGGACATCAGTCTTGGATGAGGATAGTGCAAAACGAAAATTTAGAGCGAAGGGGAAGAGAAGGCATGATGACTTTAAAGAACGACACGATGGATGAGCTGAAATTAGGACTCGACCCGATCGAGGTTGTGGCTTGCATTAGCGCGAGAAATAATCAGCCCAGGGCTGATCCATGCGTCCATCACGTGGTGGACACATCCTGGGGCCAACCTTGGAGACTCTCGGAACTGCGTTCCTATGGTATCTTTTAATGTGCTCCCAACTCTGAGGGTACATCCCTTCGTCGCCAAAGCCACCACTGAAAATCTGCCCTCGAAGTTGGCAATAGGAGTATGTCATGTAGGGATAGCTTGATTTGCATTTCTCGATGTATCCTCTTCTCCTCAAAAGGGTTCAGTTTCAATCGTCCATGTCCGTAACAACAGCAGACGGCGCCCTCTCCTTATCCTCACCACGAGCCCTAAACCACCTTCCCTCCTCGATCTTCCTCCACCCGGCCCCTCTCTTCTGCACCAACTGCATGTAGCCGTCGACTTCAATGGCTAATCTCGGCTCCTCACAATCTGCACTAACAAACTCACTCCCATCCTCAAAATCATACAAGCCCAGAAAGTTTGCAATAACCTTATAACTCTCGTCCCACTCCAACCACAGGTCCGACGGCTGCGCCCTCCCCATTCTCTTCGGTGTACGCAGTAAATCGTTCTCTGGGCCAGGCGACAGTCTGAACTGGACTCGTTTGAGAGTGCGTACTTTGTGAAGAGCACGGATGATCGTGGTGATGTTTGTGCTGAAAGGGAAGACGCCGAAGAACGTGAAGGAGCGGATATTACAGCAATTTTCTACTTCCTTAGCCAAGCGGAGGAGGATGAGATACAACATTTTGGGCGACTGCTTAAGGTGGTACTCATAGGTACTATATGCAGTAATGGAAGAGCCTTCATTATAGCCGATGTGGTACCAGGGTTTTCGGTGTATGAGGGCTGTGTCCCAGGGTCGACATGTTGGGCTTACGTGTTCGAGGGGTGGTGTGTCGGGCTGGAGAAGCTCGACGTAGTGCATTTTCATGTCGAAGGCCCATGCATCGTTGCTTAGCATTGAGGTGTCTAAAATTCCAGCCATGGTGGTTGGAGGTGCGGCAACAACCAGTCGATGTGGGTTGAGATGGGAGAAGATCTGGGACCAGATATCGGATACAGCTCGACTCAGAGGTGCATCAGCCGTCGCTACATGTCGAAGCTCGTACTCTTTATCAGTGTGAACGACTATGCTCTTGATGTGATGTTTGAGATCGTACTGTGTGATGAAACGAGTAAAATCTACGAAGCTTCCCGGAAGGTGCGGAAGCCATAGGATATGTGGTACAGAGTTGAGGAAGTTATCCCCCTCCTGAATCCGACAGAGATTGATCAAAAGATCATCAAAAGCCTCGTTATAAGCGCACATCGAGCTGCTCTTAAACTTACTCCTCATCTTGGTGTATATCTGCATTTCGTGGGTGCTCAGCGTAGTCAAATGCCCTTGCATATCCTCGATGAGTCTGGCGTCAATTGGAACCCATTGAGGATGGTTGTCTAGCGGGATCCTGGAGTAATGGAACAAAATGGGTAGTGCGATTTTCCTCCATCTCCACGATACTTGAGATAATGTCTTGAGTGACGTTTGGGCCGCGGATGTTAGGTGTGATGAGGGCTCGTGAGCGAACTTTTTGATCGACGGAGGTGGTAGATCTAGGTGCGTGGCGATCTGGATGAGAAGTTCGTTGGGAAGTGAGTCCATACTGGTGTTGCGATGTGGGTCAAGGAAGAGGAAAGGAAGCTTCGGAAGTTTAGTGCTCGAAATAAGCATTCCGGGAGTACGTCATCCGGCATTCAAATCTTTAATATGGTTTCACAACTCAAAGTATTGAAACTGGCGAGAGTTTATATCTTATCAGGCGATATCTCTATGCAAGTCGAATATTTGGGGAGATAATCGAAGGCGGCACTGACCAATGCAATTCGCTCACGAACCAACGCAACACTTGGACTCTCGATTTATCCATTCTGGTGGCCTCCCACTTTATACTTTTGCCTGTTGATCTCCTACTATTTTATCCGTTTTCATATCCGTTGAAGGACATTTAGAAACCGGAACGAATAGCTCCCTCAAGCCACGCAACACCCGCCTGCACACCATCCACGATCCTGACTCTATTTCCCTCCACTTCGCCTAATTCCTCAACACAAGCCTCCCTCACCATCTCATTCATGCCTGACATTCCAGCACATCCCAAGCAGATTGCGCCTACCCTTCCCTTCTTCAACAGTCTCTTAACCGCATCCTTCATCCTTTTCCTCACCTCCTCCGCAGGCGCATCGTGTAAATCTGTAGCATTCAACCCCGTAGTCTCTACACCTGCAAACCGTTTGCTCGCCTCCGACCTTGTCCCTAGAAAATCCACTACAGCTTCCGAGAGGATCGTCTCCCAGACCTTCCCTGTGCTCACGATGCCAAACTGCTCGTCTGGATGTATGATCTGGAGACTCGTGCTCACGCTCGCTTCGAAGATACCCGTAACCGGTTTTCTACCCTTCTGTATTGCCTTCTCGCCCTTCAGAAGCGGCACGAGCGGGTGTTTGGAGTAGCAAGCTACGAGGTAGCCATCGTATTCGTCTAATACGGATTCGAGCGCGGGTAAACAGTGCTTCACACTCTCGACAGCATCGTCTTCATCGTTGATGCTTTTCGGGCCTGAAGGTGCGGTGAAGTATGCGTGTGTGGTCTATGTCCCTAGCTGTGGTCAGTGAGCTACAGACGTAAGTGAGGTAACGGTGTTGATGGACGTCTTTGAAATGCAGCAAGTCGATTAAAGGCTTTAGACCATCGGTCATTTGCTTTGTGGAGTTCGGATTGATGACGAGAATGGAGCGTGCTTTTGTCATTGTGCCTTTGCTGGGGGTGGATTTGAGGTAACGGCCAAGTTTGTACTCGCCCATTGGGGAGGCGTGTTTTAGGGTTCTGAAATTTGCCGTGCGGAAAAATTCACCGCGGTGTGAAAGTGTGGCTGTGCAAAGCCTGACGTCACAGTAGCTGGCAAGGGTAGCTTTCACTCGGCCAGGGTTCGAGCGTGCTCTGTCTCAACATTTACCGCACGTTATTAGCTGTTCTAGTGGCAGCAACATAAGGTTAACCTGTGATCGCCCAATTAGGAGCATATCACTACCGGCATTTTAGCGTCTAGGCATAGAAGTCCAGGCAAAGAAGGCTTAGATGTCGAGTGTGTTACATTGAGATCAGTTCTCGCAGATTTTGAGAGGTAGGAGATTTCTTGGAAATTGGTTGTTGACTTGTGTATTATGCTATGTAGGGGTATAAAGAGCTCATGAAGCATATGCCCAGTGGAGAGACTCCGATCCATAGAGCGGCCAAGTGCTCAAAATGATCCGTATCAAAGACTAGTCATACTAGCTATATAAACGGTTTTATCGCCAAACGCCGTCCAATATAGTATAGGTATTAGAGAAGTAAGGGGACGTCGTATCGAGAATTGTGTGGATCAAAAGGAGACTACACAGATGTTAGAAACAGTTATCTAAAACAAAGATGACCGAGACGTACAGAGTCATTGCGTCGTCAAGTACTGGGAAGCTCCTCAACGGAAGCAGCTAAAGCGACCGAACGAAAAACGGAAGGGAGCACGGCGAGCACCATGTTTGTCCACAACAATGCCGCCGCCTAAGACAGTTAGTAAGAATCAAGCATGAACCAAGAGGATTGAGAAAGTAGTGGGCTTACCAGCGTGCCGACCTCCGAAGCCTTTAGTCCACATAAGGCCCATTGCTGTTAATAGTGTTGATTGTTGTTTGGGATTGAGAAGAAGGGTCGCGATGTGGTGAGATGTGCGTATGTTCTTTGCAAACTGAATGTGATTGATGCAGGCGTGGAGGAGCTGAGGACGATCGTGAACTCTCTTTATATGAGGGTTGTTTTGCCCAGAAGACAACGCGCCCTTGGCAAAGCAAGGTCGGGTGATGAATCTGGGCATTGACGAAAGCCAAGGCAAGGTACTTGTTTGGATCGCGCCTGCGCCACACCCACCTACGTCGCGACTACGCAGTGCAATTTTAATTCAAACAAGTATATTGAAGTAAAACTTTTGGGACTGGGGATAACTAGTAAAGACAGTGTTTAGTTCAAGATGTAGACTCCTTCGGATTGTCTCACTTGCACATTGAGTGCAGCAATCATAAAGATCTCATAGTACACTCTGTATCATACGTTTCACCGCCAATATACGAAGGCTTCTTAGGCTATTCGGTATGGCACGTCATCCCCTCAATCTGATTAGCAACATGTCGATAGTACTAAGTAGTTTCATGCAGTCGGCATGGTAGAAGAAACAAAGGCAGACCGAAAGCCGTAGGAAGCGGTTGTCATAGTAGAGAGTAGTTGGTGAAGAGGAATTGCTATACGCCCATGATCCCATGTCCCATTGTTATTCATACAGCGGATAGTTCATCCAAAAAGCTCGAAGAGAGAAATGGTAACTCCCAAGTTCGCCTTCCCCGAATGTATACGGTGATTTATCGTCCAGGAAGACCTCCAGATTGTGCCATCGCCGCGTTCTGCTCCTGGAACCTGTCGCCTAATCGCTGCGATCCCTTCATGTGCTTGTCAACGCATCGCATAACGCAGCTCTCTTCCCGCGAGGTGAGGGACTTGCTCTCGAAGCTGTTGACGCAGTCGTCGAAGCACCGCTGAACAAGGTTGGAGTACATCTGGTGTTGGAGCCGTCAGCTCCGTTGTTATTGAAGACGGGATCCTATGCAGCTGCATTGGTTCTATGCGCTCACATTCATAAACTCCTTCATCTGCTTCTTCTCCATGCGGTTCTGCAGCTCGCGCTGTTCTGTGGGAGTGAGACTGCCGTGCTGTTAGCGGTAGCAGAGCGGACAAAGGATTGAGATTGCATACGAATCCATGGCAGCGAGTGGGAATTGATCTCAGGGGGGTGTTGAGAGGTAGGGAGGGTCGTGAAGGGTGTGTGTAGAAACGTGGGCGGCGATGGGGGCTGATTATTGAACTGATAACTTCACGACGCAGAGCTTCCCCAGATCCTAATTTTTGAGAGCTTGGACCACGTCCGTCATTGGGTGCTGCAGCTCAGCACTCGCACCGCGCCGTTGCAGAGGCAGCCTCAGAAGCAGTCAAAATTGGACCATTAGATCTCACTACATTTGTGATTCATGTCGAGTTTGGCATCGTATCACATAATTAATCTATTTCCGTCTCTTTTGCAACAAAGCTTCTCCGTATGCACGCCGGCTAGCATGCTTCTCTCTACGCACTGCCTCTTTATCACTGAAGCCGAAGATAGCTATCTTACCTTTACTACTGTGCGATATCCTGCCCTGGCGACAGTATACCATCTGGCTCGCGAATCTTTCTGATACAAGTGTACTGCCTTGTTATTCAAGGTCATCCGCCAAGCCAACTCGGCTGCCACACTGCTCGATCATTGCCCATCGCAGCATCCCTCCACAACTCGAGCCACACGTCCAGGCCCTCACGTTCCCGCCGTGCCCTTGACGTCGCTGTCTCCCGTGGCTTCTCGCACTCCCCCTTCCTAACCATCGTTTCGTCCAAGTCGCGTTGCTCCTACCTACGCTCTCTCGAGGTCCACTGCCGTCATCTCAAGCCATTTCCGAACCCATAGTCCGTACCTGCTTCGCGCCCACGCTGCTCCTCTACAACCCTTCGCATACTCAACCACGCGCAACGACATAAGAAACCGCCATATAGTGCTACGTGAGAACCCTCGCGCTCGTTCTCTCTTGTAACCTTATATCCTCGATTGCTGTTGCCGACCTTCGCTCGCTCGGGCACAACTGCACACCCGCCACAGGTAACACGCTACACCAAACAGTCTGCGATAGACGGCACACGAAGAGCTCCCAAGCTCTTCATTTTCGCCTGTCATGCCTAACGGCGCGCATGCTCCCATCTCTACACCGCGTCCGCGCCATGGGGAGCCTCAGCCAGCTCCGCCCCCGTCAGCATCTGAGCCTGCGTCTGCGAAACGCGACCTCACATCGTGGTGGAAACAGTTCAGCAAGCGCAGTGCAGTGAAAAGGGAAGAAGAAAAAGGTACGCTATTTTTACTCCACATATTCGCGACCATTTCATTCTCGTAGTGATGTTCGAAGGCCCCAACGGTGGACTTGATAAGACCCAGTTCAGCCTTGCATGCATGTTTCTGTGCCTGTAGCATCCCTACTTCCAATTGTTACATACAATCGCTGACTCGATTTGGTTGCACACAGAGCCTGAAGTCCGTAGCATATTTGGCGTACCCCTCATTACTAGTATACCATACGCAAATGTTGCGATATCACTCTTCAACGAGACCGGCGAGAGCTACATATATGGATATGTGCCTATCGTGGTAGCCAAATGCGGTGTATTCCTGAAGGAAAAGGGTAAGTCACCGGCCATTGCATCAATTACCATTGTCTAATGAATATTTCAGCGACTGATGTGGAGGGCATATTCCGCCTTGCTGGCTCCGAGAAAAGAATCAAGGAGTTGAAGATAGCATTTGATACTCCCCCTCGATGGGGTAAAGGTCTAGATTGGACTGGCTACACTGTACACGATGCTGCCAACATCCTCCGACGGTACTTCAACCAGCTTCCCGAACCCATCATTCCTCTTCAACACTATGATCCATTTCGACAGCCTCTACGGAATCACCAGGCCGAAGCCGTAGGCCACCTGGAAGGACAAGCACCATCCATAGGAGGCTTCGACCCGGACTCTGCTGTTCGCATATATCAACATCGTATAAAGGACCTACCATCTCTGAATCGCCAGTTGCTCCTGTACATCCTCGACCTGCTCGCAGTCTTCGCAGCCAAATCTGATGTCAACAAGATGACCACATCCAATCTCGCTGCTATCTTTCAGCCTGGTATCTTGTCTCATCCACAGCACGACATGTCTCCTCAGGATTATCGTTTAAGTCAGGACGTCCTCATATTTCTAATTGACAACCAGGATCACTTCTTAATTGGCATGGAGGGTACCGCTGTCGACGAGGGAACTGTCAAACACGTGGAAAGTGGGCCATCAACACCACAAGCTAGAACACCTACTACCCCTGGCCGAAACAAGTCAGGTCTCGGTCGATCTGCCTCAGCCGCTTCCAGTGCTGGTGCCGAGAGTATGCGCAAATATGGAGCGATTCGACGAAATGTTTCTACTTCCTCGCGACAGTCGCGCCATTCGACAGCCGTACCTAGCCCTACCACTCCAGCATTCAATACGCCAACTACTGGGTCTGGAGTACACCGAAGTAATACTGTTCCTTCCAACAGATCACCTGCTATTCCTGGAGCTCGTTTCAACAAGAGCTCTGATCCTCCCACCCCAGCAGCGGAAGAACCAAGGACCCAATTCATAGCAACGACTGATAGTCTCGTTGCAAGCTCACTGCAAACAAATGAGCCAGCAAGGCCTATGATTCCGTCCGAAAACATAGACGTTATCGAACAAGTTCCTAAAGAGGAAGTCCAAGAAGTGCAGCCAGCTGCCATAGAGCACACTTCAGCGATACCCATTGCTGCCAACACATCTGCTCAGGCTGATGAGTTCGCTGCTGAATCTGCTGCTGACTCTGCTGCTACACTTACTCCAACTACACCCGTTACAGCAACTACTACACCAGAACATGTCCCCAAAGCAGCTCCAGCGCCCGAACCTGAATTTCTTGCACCCGCTCCTCCAATCCACGGATTTATTGCATCCACTGTAACGACGCCCACTTTTGAAGGAATGCCAGGAGCTTTTCCTCCTCCAACTCCTGGGCTCATCGCACCTACTCCGGTTGAGGAGGTGAACCCTTTCGCATCTATACGCGGCCCTATACCTAATAGCAACGGAGCGCAGGTGTTGGCGGCGCCAATATCACCACCGTTTGCGAGGCGTAGTCCACACATAACGCCAACGCGTGAAATGTCCGAGTTTATGGAGGCACCAATTGATAGCGGACCGACACAGGAACCAGCGCCAGCGGTATCGATGCAGCGAACATTTACTCAAATTTTAGGTAAAGCACCACCTTCTGGCGAGAACAGAGACGGAGGACATAAGCCAAAGAAGCTGCAAAAGAAAGCACGAACAACGAGCGGCGCGATTCCAAGTGCACACAGTTCAACACTTTCTTTCACAGGGCAAGATAATCCACCTTCGCCCCTACCACATCCTACGATACCCCACTTCCATCCTACTGGATCCAAGGAGATTTTGCAATCCTACCCTAGCGATACAGTCTCCTCACGAAATTCAGGGGTCACATTAAAGCCTAATATGTCTCCTTCTGCATCTTTTAGATCACACTCCACTGCAACAGAGTACTCCGAGACTGAACAAGTCGAAGAAGTACAAAAGGAGGAAAAGCGCAGTTTTTGGAAAAGCCACAAGCGTAGCGAGAGTAAGGCTACGCCTACGGCGAGCCAGACTGATCTCCACGGGTCTGTGCCTGGTGGAGATAAAAGCATGAGTTCATTTGGTAGCTCGGGGTGGGCTGGAGGATCACGCCAGAGTTTCCAGCACGATTCTCACCAAGGATCAGATGCCTCGATGCCGTACAACATCCCAGTAGAGAACAAAGAACATGGCGAAAAGAAGAGCAAGTTTGGCTGGCTTCGAGGAAGGCGATACGACCACGAAGGGGATACAGACAAGAAGCATCGTGCACTGTCGCCACGTGCGCTGTCTCCAACAGGTCTCTCATCGGAGATGAGAGCTCCACAAGCTCTGGTCGCGCCTACCGACGCACAAGCTGCACAAGGAAGGTCGATGGACATCCACAAGACGGCAACGAGCGAAGGCTCAAGCGATGTCACGCCCACGGGGACAAGCCCGAATCCACTTGCAACACACACACCTCAAAATCCCAATTATAACGTTCAAACTCAGGCTCAAGCTCAGGCTCAGGCTCCGCCTTCGGCCCCACCAACTACGGTGACTTTCAACGCGATGCCGGCTACTCCGACGCTTCAGGCTGCACCAAACTCTCCGGCTCCAGCGATGCCACATTTTGAGCCTCCAGCTCAGGCTCCACGGCAACCTTCACCTCGGACTTTAGCTTTTCAACCTTCAGTGATGCCACATTTCGAGCCTCCAGCTCAGGCTCCACGGCAACCTTCACCTCGGACTTTGGCTTTTCAACCTCCATCGTCGCCTCGGACGCTGGCTTTTGCTCACCCCCCAGGCTCGCCTCGAACTCTAGCCCAGGCTACAGCACAGCCTTCGCCCCAACTTGAACCCTCCGCTCAGCCTCATTATCAGTCTCTTATTCCTCCGCTTGACTCGGAAATGAGTCCGCCTAGAACCAGTCCTCCTAAGCCGCCTGCAGCTCCGTCTACGTGAGATGAATAATTGGGGTCTTATGCCTCTGAGTGTATCATGAAAATGTGGTTCGGCCAAGCGGCGTCATGGCGTTCAGGATTTGTTGGGGTTTTATGTTGTGATCATGTTGATGCTCGCATTACATGGCGGATGATTTGAGCATGCGGTCAGGTGTTGCTGTAGCCAAGGCAGAAGTGGGAGAACTACGATTGGGTTCTGGACTGTTATTTTGACGCTTTCAGGGTTAGGGCATGGGAGATCTTGAAGTGGTTTCTTGGGTATGTCGATATTGGGGACTTTGGGCGGAATCTTGTTGCATATAGCGAGAGTAGTTGGAGGTCTGTTGAAGTTTCGATGTATGTGATGGGGATGAAATGGGATGGCTGCATTCACGGATGCACCAAGGAATGGTGGGTATTCATAGAGTAATGTAATTTCTTTAACTCTTCCTCGGAACCGCAGCTAAAAGCGTTGAGAAGACGGGTGCTTGATACGCGCCGAACGAGGATTGAGCACGAGAGACAGAAGAGAATGTCGCTTTGACATGTGGGAATAAGAACGGGTGCTGGTGGAGTCCTGAGCGCAGGAGAAGATCCTCAGCGGCAACGTACCGAATATGGCCCGCTTCTTGAGGCAGGCTGAGGTCGGAAAACTCCCGATATCGATCGGCATCGGAAGCCATGCGGCTAAGGAGTACCTCTCATTGGATACGTACTGGTGGCTGCGTTTTCGGCATAAATGGTCAGTGTCGTGGGCGGACTTGCTCGGAGGGCTTCGAGAGCGTGCAAGTACTGGGTGGCATGTATGGTTTGAGTCGTCGGCGACGATGGGTATCGCGCGGCTGGAAGGAGGGTTCCCGACCACTGCTTGCCAGTTCGGCGGACAGCAAGATTGTTTGCTGCTTGCTGTGCTTGTGGGGCTGGAGATGGATGGGTTGGATTGGGCATGGGCAGGAGACAGATAAGCAATGTGGGGGAATTTGAATGCCTATATTTCTCAAACTCAAGGTTGAGGGAGCGGCGTTCTTAGGACTAAAATTGTGATACTTAGGGATGTAAAAACGGATTACTGCGCTCAATCACCTGTACTCGGGTTTCTGTTGACGGCAATAGACATGTCGTGCCCAGCTGAAGGTGGGTTCCAGACATCACGGACATCACCAGTGGGGGGTGACATAGAGGCTTCGCTATTGATGAAGCTTATGCACGACATGGCACGTCAAAGGCAAATGGGCAGCCAAACCACCTACAAGTCTCAAAATACACCATCTAGCCTCGAAGCCTGGAAGTTACCCCATTGGCGGTGCATTGCGTTCAAGGCTGCCATCCAGATAGCGGATTATGTGTAGTTACGCGTCCAATATCAACGCCAACGTCGACGCTGAACTCGGGTCCATATACTCTTCCTTTGGACTCGAGAACAAAATGCCAAGTACATCGTCGACTGATACTGAGACATGTCAGACAGAATACGGGATCACCTGCTGTCACCTCTTTTCTCTACACGTGTGTGAGAAAACTCGCCCATGCGGTCGTGGGTTTTTGGTTTTGGTCGGTTGTCCGTCAACCTATTGGCGTGAGGCATCGCCACTGTCGGGCGTTCTTGGCGGACCGACTAGGGCGGAGTGTGCCACTCGCGTGATGCGGGATGCAGGGTTTGCTATTGTTAGATTATTTTATGCGAGTTACGGAGCCTTTGTGGTTGGAGTGTTGGGATGGGGGATGGGGGCGGCGTTGAGGTGAGGATTTGTCTTTTCTGGAGATGGGTTTGCGTGGGTAATTGTGGGCATGATGATGGAGAGAGGCAAAAGGGCGCTTGGGGGAGGGATATGGACGGGTAAATGTTTCGGGCATGAAGCTGAAAAGTAGGCACGCTGTTGCAGTGTCTCAAAGTAACGAAGAGTTTCAACTTGTTGCTTTTTTGCTATGCTCTCTTCAGCAAAAGCTGGCGAGCCGAAGGAGTTCAAACATGCCCTGCTGCATTCTGAGCACTGACATCGATGCTGACTTGCTGTGGGAAGACAAACGTTTCCGCTCCAGGCCTCGCCAGACATGACGTTCGGCGCAGGGATTCATCTGGCCGCTCGCTTGAGCACGAGGCGTTAACTCTCGAACAGGGATGCCGCATATAGGTTGCAGAGCAGCGATTATGCCCTCTTTCCGGCAGAGTATTCAAGTTTCATATCATGAGCAGCACAAATCAACAGCAGTCATGGTATGCGGTTAACTGCATTTGCACCATCGGCCTATCATGAGCGAAGATTTTCCGGGTGGATCGGGTGTGATGAAGGTCTGGGATTCCCCGTTGCATAGACCTAGGCTGTGATGGGTTGGTGCAAGCTCGTGTCTGTCGTTTATCATAAGCTTGGTTTGGTGTCGCAGCCTTTTAGGTGCTACTACCCTCGCCACCACCTCTTCTCCTCAAACACGACACTCGACTTTCGTTGATCTATTGTTCACTCGTTCGTGTACTGTTGACTGGAGAGAAATAAGAAGAGAAGAAACTGAATTGAGCCGTTAAACACAGGCAATTATTACCTGACCGACGATTACGACATCCCTGTGGCGTCGATATTTACCAGCCACCAAAACCCGACATAGCTTTTCGTGTAAGCGGGTCCTGCTCCGATCACTCCATGGTCCTCAGCTGCCTGAAAGGGCCAAACGTCCTTGTGCTGGGCAGCCCGACATTGATTACAGACATGAGCTGCTGCTAACATCATCCACGCAGTTTAACAGTATCCCACATTCGCTCGTATCTCAATCCATCTCGTCTCGACCATCAACCACCTCACCATACACAATGCGCTCCTCCATATTCGCCCTGCTGGCACTGCCCATGCTCGGCAGCGTTCTCTGCGACGAGCCAGCCTCCCCCACACAGAACCTCAACGCAAACCAACTCTATTCCAACGCGAACGAAGCTTTCCAGGACCTACTCAATGCTCTTCCCGAAGAGTCATTGCACGTCGCCCTTAACAGCCTCACCAAGTTCAAGGATGGTGTATTTGAGTCTGATAGACATGGCGTCGAGCACGTACATCACGACAATCCTCCTCTTGCCACGAGGCTCATCGTAGCTGCGGTCCAAGACCTGAAGAAGAGACAGCAGCCAACGAACGGAACCGCATCCGCAACCCCCCCAC